>WEKX01017603.1:18037-488743 GCA_013390025.1 Pitta sordida | reverse complement strand
GGGAGCAGCCCTGCGCCTCGGATGTGAGTGCGGGGCGGGGGCAGCGCCGGGGCTGCGGCTCAGAGCCCGTCCCGCTGGTGGGAGACAGCCCGGCCCGACAGCCCCTCTTCTGCAGGGACAGGCACGGCTCTGGGGAGGCTGAGGAAGTTCCTGGTTGTGGTGCAGGGAGTTCGTTCCTTTCCCAGCTTCTCACCGCCCGCGGGAACCTTTGGACCCCAGGAGAGTCTCACGGAAGGGGCCTCTCTGCCTTTGGCATGTTCCCGGCTGCAGTCAGACTTTGCCCCATACCTGGGACAAGGCTGATGTGTGAGATTTACCTCTGGGGAACCTCCGGGGGGTTGGCTGGAGTGGGGGTCTGTGCTTGTGTGAGGGGTCTCAGAGGAATGAGTACCCCTGTGCAGGAGGGGCCTGGGGGCAGGCAGGCAGCTGGCAGAGGTATCAGGAGGGACGTCTCCACCACAAGAGCTGCTCCTTAATGTCAACCCCATTATCAGGTCAGGGCTCTGAGGGATCTTGGAAGGGCTAGAGGAACCCTAACCCTCTTATCCCAGGTGTGGCAGCCACAACAAGGCCAGTATCCCTTGTTTCATGTAAAAACCCAGGTGAATTGGAAGCTTCTCTCTGGTGGAATATTTTGAATAATCTCAAAGCTGTGGGATTAGCCAGGGGTCCAGAGTCACCCCTGGGACTCTGAGCAGGGATCAGAGGATGTGACTCTGAAGGCCAGAACCCAGGACTGGCAAATCCACCTTTTCTCTGACACCGAGGTGTTCTGGAGACCATGCTCTCAGTTCAGCTGGGAACAGGACATCCTTCAGGGGGATGCTGCCTTCAGACAAGCAGAGGAAGCCCCTCTCTAGTCCCTCTTCAGCTGCCCAGGCATGACTGCTGTGACTGCTCTCTTCTCCCTGTTGGCAGGTGGTGAATTACGCGCCCTTCACGCTGCTCCCGTCTCCGGTGCCACAGGACCTGTTTGAACAAGCCTACGCTGTTCAGCAGGATTTCAACCTGCTGGTGGATGCCATCAGTCAAAACAAAGAATTCCTGGAGCAAACTCTGGCCAGGTAATGTTTTTGCACGTTGCATTTTAAGGAAAGCCTTCAAATGCCAACCATTTATCACCTTTGGGGCATTCCTGCCCTCCATCGTGTCCCACGAGCTGAGGTGGGCACTCCTTTGCTGCACTTGCCTCCTTTGCTGCACTGTGTGTCCTAAGACTAATTCCCATCAAGTCTCTGTGCTCTGAGGTCTCTTGACCCTCAGAAAATGGGATATCTAGCCAAGAGCTGAGTCCCCCCAATGATCTTCAGTTTTGCCAGTGTTTCAGGTTTGCTAATTTGTGAGCTGTTGGCCCCTGGGCCTTACATTCCAATCACTGGAGCCTTTGAGTCCTGGGTTTAGAAGTCTCTCAGTCTTATTTTACATCTGCCTGTGGCTGTCCTGTAACCAGCAGCTCTGTCTGCCAGTTATGAAGGCAAGGTGTCTGTTCTGTCCCCACACCAACCTCTGGTCAGTCACCCCATGTCCCCTCTTTGCCAGCCACAAGTTCTAGGTGCTGGAGAACTGTCCAGCTCTGGCTTCTGGACTCTGCTGGATTTATCTGTGGCTGTTCCCCTTGGCTGGATTGGCAATCCCTGGCTGTGTCCCTCATAATTGTAGGGCTGATGTTTCCACAAATCCCACTCCCGTTCTGGGCTGCCTGTCCATGGGTGCTGCTGGCTCCCTGGCACCGAGACAGAGCTGCTTTCCAGCATCCTTTTGTTTTGTTAAAGCCTTTGAAGCTGTTTCAATGCTTGTGCCTGTTCCAGAGCTGGCTCCAGCCAGAGCTTGTGGAGGCACGTTTGTACCTGTGGTTAAGGAATGCAGCACCTGAGGCTCATGTGTGCTAGGGCAGCTCTGTGAAGGTGCTGCTCAGGTAGCTCAGGGATTTGGGACCCTGAGGAAAAGCCGGGCCTCTTTTAGCAAGGCAGGGACTTGGAGCCTGGCAGGACAGGGGGAATGGGATGAAGCTTGTGAAGCTTCTCTGAGCTGTGTGTGCAGGCACAGAGAGTTGTGGTTTCTGGAGCTCTGCAGTATCCTGTGTTTCTTTGCTTTTGCTTGAACCATCTCTGCCCTGCCACTGAGTCACCTCTGCACAGCAGGGCCTTTGTGCTGGGCAGGTCAGGTCTGTGTGTGGTTTTGCATTCATGGGGAGATGTTTCACTCGGCTGAGCCCCAGCCCTGCTCCTTTGTGCTTGTAGATTGTCCCCGATAAGGATTTTTTTCTGGGGAATTAATTTTCTTGTTCCTCCCTGACAGCATCAGGGAATTGACCTGGTCTGTGTTTCTCTCCAGCACCATCAAGGTTGATGACTTCACTGCTCGACTCTTCAGAATCTACATACAAGTTTTGGAGGAAGGCTTGGCTCAGGTACCTTGGCTGGGGATCCCAGTGATCTGTTCCCTTTGGCACTGAGGTGGGATTGCCTGGGCTCTGGCTGCAGCCTGTGGCACTGTGGGCTCTGGGCCAGGCTGGTCACTCCCTATGCTGCCATGTCTCGTCACAGCCTGTGAGTTCAGGACCTTGCCCTCTTGGGCAGTTGTGCTCTTTGGTGAGTGCTGCTGGAAACAGTCAGGCCTGGGCTGGGAGGATTTGTTGTGGTTTGTCTTTGTCCTCTGGGAGCCTTGGGAATGTTCAGGGACACGTGTCCTGTTGGGACCTGTGCTGGACAGGCCATCCCTGCAGAAGCTGCTTTGCTCTCAGGAGTGTTGGGAACATCCCTGGAGCACTGAGAGGGCTGTGGGAAAGGAGCAGAGCACCCATGGGCATGACTTGCAGAGACTTTTGTCAAAGTGAAGATGGCAGAACAAGGGGGGAAGGGATTCAAGCTAGCAGGGAGTAGGTTTAGATGAGATATTGGGACAAAATTTCTTTACTGTGCAGTTGGTGAGACCCTGGCACAGAGGTGAAATGAAATGAAATGAGCCAACCCAAACCATTCCGTGATTCTGTGACTGGATCTGCCCTGGGAGGATTTTGGAGTGAGGTCTTCCAAGGAGTTTGCAGTTAAACCCATGTCCCCTCCCGTGTGTTTCAGACTGTGTTTTTAGGCATCAACCGTTCTGATTACATGTTTGACTGTGGGGTGGGCGGCACAGCAACTCTGAAGCAGATAGAAATCAACACCATTGCTGCCAGTTTTGGGGGCCTCACCTCCCGCACAGCTGATGTCCACAGGTAAGGAGCCCCTCTGGCACTGCATGTCCTGCTGCACTCCCTGTCTTCCTGTGCTCTCCAGGCTCTGCTCCCTTGGTCCAGCTGGGGCTGGCATGGCTTTTACAGCTGCTTTTTGTTCCACAGGCTGGTGTTGAAAGTGCTGGGAAAGACTAAGGAGGCCTCACAGCTGCTGTCCAACAACCCATCAAAGAGCCTGGCCTTGGGAATTGCCAAAGCCTGGGAGCTCTACGGTTCCCAAAGGTAAGGAGAGAGGGAGAGAAAATGAGCAGGAGCAGTGCAGGAGGTATGAGTGACAGAGGTGAAAAGCTGGTGGTTGTGGGTGCGTGTGGAGTGTTTATGGGTTTAATGATGCCCCTGGGATCTCTTGCAGTGCTGTGGTGATGTTCCTGGTGGAGGAAGTCCAGAGGAACATTTTCGACCAGCGATGTGTGGAACTTGAGCTCTGGAACAGGTACAGGTTGCATTTGCCTGTGGTGGGGAAAGGAGCTGGTGCAGTTTTGGGAAAGGGAAGCAGAGAGAAAATGCTGCCCAATCCTGGCATTTCCCTCAAGGCAGGAAACACAGACAGCCTGCCTTGTGCTGTAGAATTCCTGTGGCTCCACAGTGCACATCCCGGGATTACTTGTGAAGGAACCCACAAATCCTCCTTGCTGGAGCCACCGGTTCCACCTGTGACTTCTAGCTCTGTGTCAGGCCGGTGACTCCCACTACTGTGTCCCCAGGAATATCCGGGTGATCAGGAAGCGCTTCAGGGATGTGTTTGAGAAGGGCTCTCTGGATGCCAGCAGGAGGTTGTATATGTGAGTATGAGCCAAGGTGTGCATTCCTGCCTGTGCTGGGCTCACGGGCCTGGGAATGGGAGTTTGCAGCCAGCTCTGGGGGTATGTTTGGAGTACAAATAGTGACTATCTGAGAAAGCAGTTCTCTTCCGTGCTCCAGGGTGCTGTTTCCTCTTGGAACTGACATGATTTTTGTTTTCGGGGGTGAGGTTTTGCAGTCACAAAACTTGATTTCCTTCCTTCAGGCCACAGCCCTTATTGCTCTGTGGGATCTTTACCTCCTCCACATATATTTGTTGTGAACAGCCCTGGCTGTTTCAGAGGCTTTAACCCAGCACCACTAAACCATGGCCCCAAGTGCCACAGCTGCATGGCTTTTAAATCCCTCCAGGGATGGAGACTCCACCACCACCCTGGGCAATCTGAGCCACTGCTTGACCACCCTCTCAGTGAAGAAATTTTCCCTAATATCCAACTTAAACCTCCCCTGGTGCAACTTGAGGCCCTTTCCTGTCCTGTCATTTGTTTCTTGGGAGAAGAGACAAATCCCCTCCTGGTTCCGCCCTCCTGTCAGGGAGTCGAAGGGAGAAGGTCCCCCCTGACCCTCCTTTTCTCCAGGCTGAATCTCCCAAGCCTGGTTACAGGTGGCAAAAACTGTTCAAAAATGAGGTTCTTTCCTCCCTGCTGAGCTGAGTGCCAGAAATATTGAGCCTTTGGTTAGAGCAGAGGCCAGATGTCAGCTCCCCATGTCTTGGGACAGGCCAAGCCGGGGCTCAGTGAATAGGAGGCAGGAGAAGGGGCAAAAGCTGTAACATTTTGCATGTCTGACCCCTTGGTGCTGGGGATGGGGCAGGGACTGGCCTGGCTCTGTGAACACTTCTGGTTTCTGTTCCAGAGATGGCCAGGAGGTTGCAGTGGTCTACTACAGAGAGGGCTACGTGCCACAGACGTACGATGAGCAGGTCAGTACCCACCATCCTGCTGGGGAAACCACCCACTGCGGCCTTGTCCAGTGGGTTTGAAATGCCCTGTGATTCAAGGGGCACCTGCCCTGTCTGGGGTGGGGTCAGTCCTGCCCGGCCACCAGGGAGCTGGGACTCCAGAGAGTGTGTGGGTGACCCAGGCACAGATGCAGTAGGAAAAATGGGTGTTCACTTAGTGCAGCACTGAATTGCTTCTGCACAATGTGAGTTAACACAGAATTAACAGCACCTGCTTAAGGGTTTCAGACTTGATTTACAGATCACTCTGTCCTTGCTCAGCACTGTCGGGTAATAACAGAGACCAGATCTTGCTTTTGTCTGGAGGTGGCAGCACTGGACAGGCTGGGGACGGAGTGCTGGCAAATGCAGTGGATTAACCTGGCTGAACTGTTCCCAGAGGCGGTGTGAAATCCTTGTCTGCTGGTCTCCAGAGCGCTATTCCCAGCCCCCTATCCCTACCAGCAGGAAGGGAAGGGACAAATCACAGGTCGATAACAGAAGAGAGCAGAGTGGTTTTTTCAGTGTCTTTTTTTCTGACGGGGTGGTTGCTCTGCTTGTGCCTCAGAACTGGGAGGCTCGGCTGCTGCTGGAGCGATCGCGAGCGGTGAAGTGCCCTGACATTGCCACCCAGCTCGCGGGCACCAAGAAGGTGCAGCAGGAGCTGAGCCGCCCGGGGACACTGGAGAAGCTGCTGCCCGGCCGCCCTGAGGCTGTTGCTCGAGTGAGAGCCACGTTTGCTGGACTCTATTCCCTGGATGAGGTGAGTGGAAGCAGGGCTGGGTCAGGAATGAACGTGTGTTTGGCCTGCGTGACGTTGTTATTGGTTAAGAGGATGAGAGGGCTTTGCCATGGTCCTGTTGGATCCCTGTTGATCCTGCTCAGAGGGGCCTGTTGAGGAGCCCCTGATGCTTTGCTGTTACAGAATCACAGAATCATTTAGGTTGGAGAAGATCTGCAAGTCCAACCTGTGTCTGCTCTGCACCTTATCCTCTAGACCAGAGCACTGAGTGCCATGTCCAGTTGTTCCTTGAACATTTCCAGCGTGGGGACTTCACCACCTCCCTGGGCAGCCCCTTCCAATGCTAAACCACCCTCACAGCAAAAAAATTCTCCCTGATGTCCAAGCTGTTGCCATCCTTTCCTGTCAGGGTGAAGAGGGTGACAAGATAGCTGCCGCAGCCATCGCTGACCCTGAACGGTTTGTGCTGAAGCCACAGCGAGAAGGTGGAGGTATGAGCTGGGCTGGGCCCCTGGGAGTTTGCAACGTGGTTTGTGTTGTATCCAGGAGAGGCAGGAGCTCTCTGATGGCTCCTGGTCCTGTGCTGAGGGATAAAAGATGGGGTGGCTTGTGGCTACTGATAGCCATGGGGACTAGTCATGGCAGTCAGGTAGTGCTGGAGCTCCTGTGCTGGATGTGGGGAGCCCAGGCAGCACCTGGGGAGGCAAGGGCTGGGTCCTTTGGGCTGTTGGGGCTCTGTAGCTGAGCCCATTGGCTTCTGCTGTGCTTGATGTGTTGGTTTTGTTGTCAGGGAACAACCTCTATGGTGAAGAGCTCAGACAGGTTCTGGAGAAGATCAAAGACAGCCCTGAGAGAACCTCCTACATCTTGATGGATAAGATCAAACCACAGCCAGCGCTGAATTACTTGCTGAGGGCTCACAGTCCCCTACAAGTGTCCGAGTGCATCTCTGAGCTTGGCATTTTTGGTGTCTATGTCAGGTGAGGGATGTGTTTGTGTTCTGGGGGTGCTTCCTGCTCCTGCTGTGGGTCAGGAGCATTTTCCCCTGTGTGCTGCCCGAGCAGAGCAGCTGGACAGATGTCAGGGGATGTGTCAGTGCAGGGGACAAACATGACCCCTCAGTCTTTGCCCCAGCAGCAGCTCTGGGAGCACATGTTCAAACACTGAAATGCTGCTCTGAACCTGCTGCCAAATGAGTTGAGAAACCACAGAGCTCGTGCTGGCAGTTACTGGTGTAACATCCACGTGGGGCTGGTGTCATCCCTGTCTTCTGGGAGCACTTCTCAGGTTCTGGATGCAGCCACATGCTTTTCTGCAGCCCTGGTGAAACATCTGAATGGGATCATGTTGAACCGTAAATAGCTGCTGCTTTTCTGTAAAACCCTCATAGGCCCACAGAAACGTTTCCACAGCAGAGGAATTGAAGTCCCTCTCACAGAGTTTTAGGAACAAAGGTACTGTGGCAGTGTCCAGGCCCTGACCCTGCCCTTGTGCAGAGCAATCAGAGCAGAAGGGCCAGCAGAGCCAAGGCACTGTCTGCAGAGCAGAGAGGGTGACTCACCCTCCAAGGTAAATGCCTCAAGCTCTGTGCTCTGCAGGGGCTCACTTTGCCTTTCCTTTGCAGACAGGGCCAGCAGATGGTGATGAACAAGGCCGCTGGCCACCTCTTGCGTACCAAGGCCACCGAGCACGCGGACGGTGGGGTGGCCGCTGGGGTGGCTGTGCTGGACACTCCATACCCGGTGTGAGGAGCCATGACCCATCCACCCTCCTCACCCTGCTGCCTGAAGAGCTGATCTGCCACAAGGATTTCTCCTGAGGCTGCGCTCGCCAAGGTCGGACATCCTGGCACCTGTGAGGGGAGATAGTGTGGGCACAACTGCTCAAAGGTCCCATGTGCCAGCCCCAGCTTCTCCTCTGTGATTCCCGCTCCAGGAATGAGGGATTCCCTTGCTCTGCCTGCAAAGGGGACACTGCCCCATGCAAAGCCCAGTTGTGACCTCCTGGCCTTCGGCGTTCCCTTAGGCCCTGGCCTGGGGAGGTGTGTGCAGCAAAGGGTGAATGTGCCACAACTGGCTTTTGTGCTGCTCCCACTTCTGTGCTCCTCGATGCTGCCTTATTTCTGGAGACATACAAAGCCTAGGGAATGAGAGGAGAAAGGTGGATGTGCAAGTAGCAGCCTTCATCTTCACCCAGTGCCTCAGTGCTTTCCAGGTTGAAGAGGAGAGCCCAGCTCCACACACCAAGGCCCCCCAGCCCTCCTTGTGCTGCTGCTCTCCTGATTTCTAGTTTTCCCTGTGCCCTGAGGATCTTCAGGGTTCCTGCACAAGAGACAGCAGCCTGGGGTAATTTTCCCAAGGGCCTCTTGCTTTTGCTTTGCCCAGCTCCTGTTCTGTTGGACTGGGTGCTCATCTCAAACAGTGCCTCCGTGCCACCCAGGGCAGGCAGCCATGCAGAGTCCAGTGCTGCATCTGCTCCCACTGTCCTCCCCAACACATCTCCGCAGGCTGGCATCAGAAACCCTCGGGGCTGGTGTCACAGCCAGTGTGTTGATATACCCCAAATACTCCTAGGCTTGTGCCAGTGCATCCCACTGCAAGTTGCTCACTGAGCATCTTTGTTGTTGGGGAGCCCTGACCTTGGAAATAGTCCTGCTGGGATATGGGGTGGGCTGAGACTGGCAGCTTTGTGGTGAGGAAGCAAAGGAATTTGCAGGAGAGGCTGGGCAGGCACAGCACCAGCCCCAAGCACATTACTCTGGGACCAGAGACTTGCCTCCCACCAGGTTGGGTGGATCACTGGGAACAGCACAGCAATGGAGGGCCAGGGAGGAGTGTGGGTTCTCCTGCTCAAGGTCTTTTGCCTCCTCCTCCTGCCCCTCTTCCGCCTCAGCCCTAAAAGTGGCACCTTTCTGACAGTGAAGATCCCAGGCAGCCTCAGCCCGACCCTGTCAGTGACACACAGAAGCAGCACAAAGCCAGAATTCCTGAAGAATGGATGTGCTGAGTGACAGTCCTGCCCCAGGCAGGTCAATCACCTGTCAATCACTTGGGCAATGGCCCCGTTCTGCCAGTGTGACTGATCCTGGGATTCCTGGGTGTTTTGCTGGGGAGGTTGATTATCCCCAGCCAGAGATTAAAAGGAATGTGCAATCTGACCATGCTGTTTGTGCCATGTTTGTCTGAGATAAGGTGAACACCTGGCCAGGTGTGCAGATACCCACATCTGTACCTGAAGGGGGGGTGAGGCAACAGCCCTGAGGCACCTCAGCTGCTCACCCACCTCCCTGGCACTGCATGAGGGGGGTGATGACACATGGGTGTCACAGTTTGGTGCTTCCCATGAGCCTCAGTGGAACCACATTGGCTGGAGCCCAGGGAGAAACCAAGGCAGAGGCTGCAGCCCTAGAGCCACTGCTTCTGCCCTTGCCCCAGCACAGTCACAGCCTGTAAATCCCAATCCATGGAAAAGCATTGTGGTGGCAGGAACGTCCCTGTCCCCAAAACCCAACGCTGGTTAGGGCACAGCACCTCCCCTCTCTCCCAACAGCACACGAGCACCTGCACCCCCACACACACTCTAAGCCTGTTTCCATTTTGGTTTCTTAAATTTTATTTCATTTTGCATGAAATTCTCACTGCTTCCAGCAAAAATTACACAGCTGACAAAAGAGTAAGAGAGGAGCAGCAATGATGCAGGAATCCTTGTCACCAAGGTGGCACAATCCAGTGGTACAGAGCTGTGGGGGCACAGAGGGTACAGATGACACACGTGCTGTGCCAGTGAGAGCAGCAGGTAGGAAGTGAGATTTGGGACTTGGCCAACAGCCCAGCAGAGCCCCCCCGCCACCTGCCCTGAGCCCCTTGCCCCAGAGGCAGCTGCCTCCTCCTTGGAAAGTCAGCTCAGGTTGCAGGTAAAGCCTCTACATCGGCCCTCACCAAAACACCTGCTGCAGCAAGCTTTGAAGCCCATTTCTCCTTTGGTTTTAAGTGCAAAATGTAACAGTTCACATGCAGTTTTCATACAGACATTGTAAAGGAGGTATTGGCCCCAGCTCAGACCCAGGCTGGGGTTAAGGATGGCTTTGGCAATGCCCTGGTGGCAGGCACGCTTTTGGCCAAGAGTTGGGGGGTCTCATCAGGCTAAAGCCATGTCAGATTTAAGCAAAAACTAACTTTAAACACCTCCCACGCTTTTTTCCTGCTGAGAAAACTAGGCCTCAAACAGCCCTGCCTGCCTTGGTTTCCCTGCTGTATTAATGCTCATGGAACATGTCACACCAAGGCTCTTCCCCTCCTGGAGCAGACATGGCTCCCTTTAGTGCCCATGGCCAGAGAGGGACCCTGGAGTGAGGACAATGCACCACCTGGCACCATGCAGGCAGGAAGCAGCAAGTTGCTCTAAAACCTGTTCAAAGCCCAGAACTCCCTGCAGCTTTGCCCCCACTCCTTTGTAGGCTCTGGGACCTCTGCTAGCAGCAGGTTTGGACAGTGGATGCAGGGCAAGCTCAGCTGTACAGGGATGATGCGAGAGTGTTTGAAGTGCACCTGCAGCACTCCAAGGAGAAAGGGAAGCTTAGCTGCATGTGGACAGCAGCAGATGGATGTCCCTGGCCTGCCTGCACTGAGTAACTCCAGCACCACTTCCCCTCCAGCCCCCAAAGCTCCTTCCCACTGTTGCCAGGGCCCCTCAGTTACGTAAAGTTAATTGACACCCTCTACCCCCCCTCCCCTCCCCCAATAATTAAATTAAAATCAAGAACGAGGTGCTGCAAAGGGAGGAGGAGGAGTCCCTCTGTGCAGAAGGCTGAACCTCAGATGTCTGATACCCATCCGGAACACGACTGACACCCTCCTCCAGGGCATGGACACAGCCTCTCCAGAGCCAGACTCTCCTCGTTCCTAGCATTGGTACATTCAATTCAAGAGGTTTCCTTCCCGGGCAGGCAGCGGTTGTTTGAGGGACCTGCTCATCAGGACACTGCTGCTGCTGCCACAGTTCTATTCAGCAGGGACAGGTCCTGCTGTTACTGCTTAGTGTCACATCTGCTGTTGAAAAGGTGTTTTATGATGCCCGGGTTTGCCAAGGTGGAGATGTCCCCCAGGTCATGGTCGTTTTTGGCAATCTTCCTCAATATCCGTCTGGTGATCTTTCCTGTAATGACAGCCGTGAAAGGGAAACAGGAATCACAGAACCTCAGAATCGCTTGGGTTGGAAGGGGCCTTAAACCTCATCTCATTCCAACCCCCTGCCATGAACAGGGACACCTTCCACTATCCCAGGTTGCTCCAAGGCCCATCCAACCTGGCCTTGGACACTTCCAGGGATGGGGCAGCTACAGCTTCTCTGGGCAACCTGTGCCAGAGCCTCCCCACCCTCACAGGGAAGAATTTCTTCCCAATATCCCACCTAACCCTAACCTAAGTCAGTTCAAACCATCCTCCCTCATCCTGTCACTATCTGTCCATATAAGAAGTCCCTCTCCCCAGGATTCAGGATCTCTTCAGCATCCTTAGCAGCAGTGGGAAGTGCCCAGACCTGCATATGCTGCTTGCCCTGAGATTGTTCCTCCTCTAATGTGGGTGGCCCTGGACAAGCAGTGTAGGGCTGATCTCCTTCCACTGGCAGGAACTGCCCAGTCCCCCCCAGCACCACCACTGGTCCCTTACCTGAACGCGTTTTGGGCAGGCTGGGGGCATACTGGATGTAATCAGGTGTTGCTATCGGTCCAATTTTTTCTCTGACTGAAAAAAAAAGAGATATATTCACTGTAGAGATGAGGAGATACTACACATATCCCTTCCAGTCAGGCTACCCAGGGCCTCTCAGGGCCCAGCTCTGGGGACACCTGGCAGGGCAGTGCTTGGGGCTGCTGCACCTGAGCTTCTGCACTGTGGGAGGAGGCAGCAAGACCTGCAATGCCAATGGGGCCACAGGCACATCTCCCCAGTGCCAAGAGCACTCATTTTTTCATTCCCTCCATCTTTCAGAGACCTCTATAATGGCTACACCCATGATCATGACCATTTTGATAGAGCAAGGACTGACTGAATTCCTACAGACAAGCAACTTCCACGGGTTCATTTTGTGTATTAAATGCTGCAGTTTGTTGTGGCAACAAAAGAGCTCCTTGAGATCAGAGCACAAACACCCAGAGCACCACCCCAATGCAACCCCATGACCCTCAACAGTGAGTCTCAGTCTGCCAGGGAGAGCCCTGCACCAGAGCTCTGCTGCAAAGAAAAGTCAGTCCCTTACACGACTGCCAGCTCCCTTGAGGCAGAGATGGCACCACATGAGCAGCCAAAGGCTGGGAGCACTAATTTTAGTATTTACAAGCCGTGCTCTCTAATCAAGGGGGCACCTTGTCACTGTTGTCCACGCTGCATTCCCCACACCTTACGCACCCTCGTGCAGCATCCAAGCCCTTAACCCCTCCATCACTTGCCCAGCCTCCCAAACATTTGGCTCTTGCTACCTTGTTTTTTCAGCTCGTCCGTCAGGTTCTGGGTGAACTCATGGCCCTCCCTCAGGGTCACGAAGCAGTAGAGGCACTCTCCTTTCAGGGGGTGGGGGTGACTGACCACGGCGGCCTCTGCCACAGCCGCGTGCTCCAGCAGGGCTGACTCCACCTCGGCGGTGCTCAGCAAGTGGCCTGGAAGCAAAGGAAGAGGGAAGTGGGTGTAGAAGGCCCTGATATACAGGTTTGAGAGCATCTGTTCCATTTGCTTGAGGAAAGAGAGCAGTTGGAGAAAGAGACTTGTTTCAGCAGTGCTCTGAGAGCTGCCAGGTGTCACTGGCCTGCAGAGTGAGGCCACTTCCCCCGGCTGCTCCCTCACCCCCATCTTTTGGGCTTCTTTCTTTTATAGACCACCATTCTGTTCGCAGCCACAGGATTAAACAAAGCACAGGCTGAGGAGGAGCTGGGTTTGGCAAGAGGAGACCTGCCCACATGGTCAGGAAGGGGTTGGATCTGCAGAGTCTAGGCTCCAGCTCATTGCTGTGCAGAGATGGGATGACTCTCCACATTTTGGGGGTGGGGGCACAACTCACTCTTGTACACCTCTGCTCCTGTACCTGTGCTCTCACATCCTACCCTGTCACGAAAAGCCACAGGAAGGTGGTCAACTCTCGTAATGACTGATGGAGGATTAAGCATTGCTGGTCAGGTGAGAGGATCAAGTTTGATTCAGGGACAAGCATAGCAGCATCTCAGAGCCAGGCCACAGCCTCCAGACAAGAAGGGAAGGAGTAGAGTTCATATGGAAAATGATGGTCTGAGAAACAGCTGAATCTCAAAGACTCAGTCAAGGAAGGTGGGAGAATCTTCATCTCTGTAGACAGAGCTGCGAGAAGCCTGATCCAGCTTTATGGTTAGCCCACCATGGATTAGGCTGGATTAGAGACCACATGATCCTGCCCAACCTCTGCAATTCCCTGTGGCCCTAAATCCTTCAGCACAGAGCTACTGGGGCTGGTTACAGAAGGCTCCTTCCCTCCAGCGTGTTGTTTCCAGGGGAAATGATGCAGAAAGTCACCAAGTCACAGGCTTGTCTGCCCCTGAAATAACCCTGACCCAGCAACCAGAGCCACTTTGAGGACGGGTTGCTGGGCAGAGTCACAGGCACAGAACCATCCCCCATAAACCAGGTGGCTCTTGTAAGCAGTGTCAGAAACAGATGCAGAAATGCCCCTCACACAGAAAGGTGTCACAAAGCACATTGGTCCCCACTGAAGACAAAGCTCTTGCTTACCAGAAACATTCAACATGTCATCAATTCGCCCTGTGATCCAGTAATAACCGTCTTTATCTCTCCTGCAACCTAAAAATAGCCAGAAATAACAGCGTGAGGCGGCAGGGCCAGCCTTTGGAGCAACTGATAAGGGATTCTGAGGCCAGGACATGACAAGATGTCAACTGCAGCCCCTGTGGCCACGCACACCAGGACCACCTTACCATCTCCTGTTACATAGTACCCAGGGAACTTCTGGAAGTAGGTAGTTTCAAACAGCTGGTGCTTTCCATACAGTGTGCGCATTATCCCTGGCCAGGGCTGCTTGAACACCTGGGGGGGAAAGCACAGGCCTGGGTCACTGAGAGCCAAACCAGTGACCCAGGTTTGCCTGAGAGCTCATCCACTGGCACTGATCCTCCAGGCTTGGCAAGGGGGAAGGAGCTTGGCAGAGGTGTTCCTGTCCTCCTGCCTTGCCCACGTGTGCATTTTTGGGTGACCAGCTGAACAGTTTCTTTACAGCACGAAGCTCCCAGAGAGTTTTGGCACTAGAGGCAGTGCCCACCACCCAAGGGAGTCCCTTGTGTGGACCCAGAGTTAGTGGAGGTAGAACCACAGAATTGTTAAGGTTGGAAAAGACCTTTAAGATCAACAAGTCCAACTGTCAACCCACCACCACCACATTCACCACTAAACCATGTCCTCAAGTGCCATAGCCAGACGTTTTTGGAACATTTCCAGGGATGGCAACTCTACCCCGTGCAAAAAGATGTGTGTATGCTACCAGGAATGTCCCTGAGCTCATGGGCAATGGACAAGGGGAGGATGGGGAAGATCAGCCCTTCCTTACCAGGTAGCCTTCTGCTTCTCCTTCCAGCTCTTCCCCCGACTCGCTCAAGACAGCAGGGACCACACCAAAGAAGGGGAATGTCTGCCATGGAGACCAGAGAGCAAGGAGACACTGAGGTGAGCTCACACATGAAATCCCTGAGAACCAAAGGGAGTGGGAGGCAAGGCAAGGGCAGCTTTGGAGAGGCTATGGAATGCAGAGCCTGTGAGTGCAGCTGCATAGGGCCAGGCCTTGGATTTTGGGTGGTGGTCACCTCCCCACAGGCACCACCATCCCACCACTGCCCTGACAGGCTGTAACCACCTGGTCAAGGTACAGACAGGCCTTGCTGAGGCTCCCAGGGAGCCCTCCCTGCTCCTGGGGAGGAGAGCACAAATACTCACAGCAGAGCCTGGCTTCATGGGAGTGGCAGCAGGAAGGGGGGTCAGCATGTGGCCTCCCTGCAAAGAGGCAAAAACGAGTGAGTTTGGGGAATGCCAGCCTATCCTATAGCTGTCTGCAACAGCTCTGGCTACAACATGTCCCAGTCAGGCATCAGCTGCTCAGCATGTGTGGAGACAGGACCTTGGGAAGGATATGGCAGGGAGTGGGGAGTCGGTTTGGACACAAAGCTTTGGAGCTGCTGCAGGAGAGAATGAGTGCAAGGAGAGCAGAGCTTGGAAGAGACCCTTTGGAGAGGAAGGTCTCCCCTTGGAGCCTGTTTGAGGTCCAGGAAAGGAAGAGGAGTAGGGGAATCAACACTTGCAGGCCACACCAGAATCTCCTGGTCAGACTAAACAACTAATCCCCATAGATGAAATAAATCACTATGGTGACCCTGAAGAGGGCACGAGGGAAGGAGAGGTGCCAGGGACACCGGGGCAAGGACTCACCGTCTCTGTCTGCCAGAACGTGTCCACGATGGGACACCTCTCCTCTCCCACCACACGGTAGTACCACAGCCAGGCCTCGGGGTTGATGGGCTCACCCACAGTCCCCAGCACCTTCAGGGACTTCCTGCTGTGCCTGCAGAGAGGAGAGGGCTGGCAGGAGCTCAGCAGGCCAGGCAGGGCAGCAGCTCTGAGCCCACTGCACAGCAGCGCCTGCAGGAACCCCTGGGCTACCCACAATGGACTTGGGCCTTCCAGGCACAGTTCAGAGCCTTCCCAGCTCTTTTCCACAGGGCACAAAAGGAGACCTCAGTCACTTTGCCATCTCCCACTCAGCTCTGCTGTGGCACAGACAGAGCCAGGCATCCCTGTGCCACAGGGACTGGCACTCACTTTTTGACTGGCTCCTCCCCATACTTCATCAGCAGCCGGATGGCCGTGGGGGCTGTGTAGAACTTGGTCACCTTGTACTTGTCAACGATGCTCCACATCCGCCCAATGTCTGGGTAGGTGGGGACACCTTCAAACTGAGCAGGAGACAGGGCAGTGACACAGCTGTTCCTTACTGCTGCCCACCTGCAGCACTTGCCCAAGCAGGACAAGCCAAACAGCAGCTGGATTCCAGCATGAATGCCCACTGGAATGCCAGAACCATGCAGTGAAACCAGCCAAGGTCAGGGACTCCCTTGCTACTTCCTTGGGATGGATCTGGCATCACCCCACTCCAGATGTCCTAGCAGATGTCCCCTTACACTCCCTTGCAGCACAGGCACTTGGATGGCCACCACAGCAACACAGTCCCACCAGCCCAAATGTCCACATGGTAGAGGGTGAGAGGTCCAAACACAGTGACAGAACCACAACCCAAAGTACCAAGGACCCCCAAAAAGGGTCCCACTGACGTAACAGTGATTTTGCTGCTTGCATTTCCCTGGGGATTGCTGGGCACAGGTCTCTGGCTCCCTGATCTATATATGAGTTACACTACTAATGCAAAACAGGCACAGGAGTTAAACAACAGGTTGTCAAATCAGCATCAGCAGTGAAAACATTACTCCTTGACCCAGCTTTTGCATTACCCCACAGCAGCCATGTCTCTTCTGGTACACAAGGCTTGTACTTTTAAGGAAAATCACAGAAATCACAGAAATCAAAATAACCAGGGGAGCATTGAAAAAATTAACCACCCAGAAGCTAGACAAAAATGAACCCTCTGAGCAGTCACCATGCCATCCCTGGGGAACACGACCCTTCCTTGAAGGGCCCAGGGCATTGCACACCATCACAGAGCAATGCAGGGATGCAGGTCAGCACCATCTCCACTCTCTTGACGTGGAAGCACCCAGCACTTACTAACACACTAGTTGCCCCGTTTGCCAGGGGTCCATAGGTGAGGTAGGAATGGCCTGTTATCCAGCCAATGTCGGCCGTGCACCAGTAGACATCCTCAGGTTGGTAATCAAACACGTATTTAAATGAGGTGGCAGCAAAAATCATGTATCCACCCACAGTATGCAGCACACCCTGCAAGGAGAAGGCATATGAGTGTCAGGGTGAGCTCCCACCCAGGCCCTCACACTCCCAGGCCAAGCTGAGCATCACTGAGCTCAAACAGCAGCTGAGCAGGAACAACCAGCACAGCCCCTTGCCCAGGACCCCTGTGGATCCTCATCTTCCTGGGGCCTCCCAGTGTGACCCTCTCCACTTCCCCAGCTGAGGTGTGACTGGTTCAGCCTGTCCCATGGCAGGGAGCTGGAAGCACACCTTGGGTTTTCCAGTTGAGCCACTCGTGTAGAGGATGAAGAGTCCGTCCTCTGCGTCACACCACTCGGGCTCACACTCTGTGCTGGCACTGTCCATCAGCTCATGCCACCACACGTCCATGGCTGGGTCCCAGGGGGTCTGAGGAAAGCAGGAGATCAGAAACAGGCTGGCCCCAAAAGTGAGAGAGTGGCGGGATGAGGAGTGCAGCCCCAACCTCACAGGCGATCGAGGCAGGTGTTCACAGCACAGCCTGATGCAAACCATGCACCAGAGCTGCAGCTCCCACTCCAGAAGCTCCTCTTCTCAGCCCACAGCCAGGAGGAAAACATTTGAACACTGTCTGGCTGCAAGATCTCAAGCTGAGTGTCCAAACTACAGGTAACGGTGACGAATCCCTCTGGGCATCAGCTGCAGCCAGGAGAGCCCCACAGCAGCTGCTGCTCTGGGCTCTCCCCACAATCAGGCTCCTCCTGCCCTCTGGGGCTGCCCTGAGCTGCAGCCCCACAGCGAAGCAGCAAGCACAGCCACACAGCCACTGTCCCACACTCCTTGCAGGGACCCCTATGGCAGCACAGTCTGAGACAAACACACCTATGGTGGGCTTACACTGCTTGGCCCAGCAGACCTCCAAAAAAAGGTGTTCTGTGGATTTTAAGGTAATTACCCTGGTAAGAATGGACTGCTCCAATGCAGAGTCACCCAGCACTGGCTGCATGAAAATGCCAGAGCTACCAACACTTGTAGTTGACAGAGGCACTCTGAGGGTTTTGCTGGCTGCCCACCACTCCAGGGTGGCACAGTTCAGGGCAAAACTTAACTCTCCCTTGACTTTCTCACCTTTCTTCAGAGCAGCTTGGGGGCAGCTGAGCAGGCAATACTCCCCAGCCTGAGCTCAGACCTCCCCTTTCTACGTCCCTGTGAGGGCAAGCACCTGACCCAGAGCCCTGCACACGTGTTCATCACAAAGCCAGAGCTCCCCACAGCTCCCTCAGCTGGGGCGCACGGAGGCACAGAGAGCAGCCACGGGGTCACTCAGTGACTCTGCAGCCCTGGAGAGCTTCATGTGCCATTTGGAGGCACTGGGATCCCACAGCCCAGCATTCAGCCCCTGGACACGTGGTGCAGGGGACATCTGCTGCTTGACAGCTTAGCACAACTGAACCCACCTGGAAAGCTCTCACAGATCCCCAGGGCTCCTGGCTTAACCTGGGGAAGCAGTTTCCACAAGTTTGTCCCACCAGCAAGCTCTCAGCAAGGCAAGCTCAAGGCCTGAGCTACAAGAGGCCATCCAACAGTTCTCTCTTGCATCCCTCCTTCAAGGATCCCTCTGATTTAGCACTCCTCTGCCCCATGGAGGACATCAGCCCCATGGTACAGACCCTGCCAGCCTCACCCCAAAGGGAAGTGCATTGCAAGAGCTGCTTTTAAAAGGCAGAGAGATAAACCCTCACAGTGCATCCCAGGGGCCCTGCCTTGCCCCTCGGCACACTGGCCTGCACTCGGGGGGTTATGGATGTGGATTTGTTTCTGGCAGCACTGGGGGGCATTGCATTCACCTCCACACTGTGGGCAGCTCCAGCAAGCAGCGAGTGGGACCTGTCACTAACATGCATCTGCTGGTTCCCTGGTTAGGAAGGCACGTGTGGCCGTGCAGTCAGAGCAGTTAGGGAGGTGGGGAGCTGGAGGGGAAGCAGAGGAGAGGTGCCATAAGGAGGAAGGCAGTGCTGCATGTAAATACCTTGGGATGGAGTCTCTGTGAGCTCTCAGTCTTTTTTTCCTGTTAAAAATCCACAAAGAGGGAGTGAAAGTTGGGAAGTGGAGGATCCACACTGGGCTTTGCAGGCAGGGAGCTGGAGCCCACAGGCCCAGATACTGGGAAACCATCCTGGCAGGCTAGAGATGCCTTCTGGAGCAAAAGCCTGCTTGTTTCCATCACCTTCCCTGGGTACCTGCTGCCTCCACAGCAGGTCCCCGAGGCCACCCCCTGCACATGGCCAGCACAGCACAGGGGCACATCCAACCCATGGACCATCCAATAGCCTTACACACGCCAATGGCATGGAAAGATGCATACACAAGGGAAAGAATCTTTAATAAAGTATGTATGTGAACAAGTAGAGCAGTAAGAGCCAGAGGGTAAGAGTGCTCCTTCAGTCTCTCCTGGGACATTCTGCACAAGAACCCCACCTCACCTACCAGAGCCAGCAGAGGGACAGGCTTCCCTACCACCATCCAAACACAGAGACCTCACACAGGAAGGCTGATCTGGTCGAGTTTTCCCAACCATTTGCACCTACAATGCCCTTGCAAGGGAAGTGGCAGAGGAGGCCATGGTAACACAGCAAAAACCCAATAAAATTAACAAGGAAAATTACCTCCAAGAACCTGCTGGACTTGTTCCAGGGATGTGCTCAGATCATCCTTTCTAAACTTGGAGCCCAAAGCTCAAATACTCCCCCAAATACAACCCATTTCTGAGCCAGCAGGCTGGGGATAACTCAATGCAAATAATCACCAAACACTGAGGAAGAGAAAACACCATTGCAAGACACAGAGCTGTGAGGTGGCTGAACACAACCTGCCTTTGAAGCAGGTGGGTGCTGGGCACAGCAGGGCTGCACAGCAGCCTCAGGAGTTCAGCAGACAGCCACAGCTCCAGGAAACCTTCTCCTTCCACCCCAATCTCACCACATTCCTCTGGCCCACATATTTTCATCTGGTTTCAGTTGCAAGGGACAGTCCCAGCCCCAGAGCTGACACAGTCACTGTGCCAGCTGCACATGCTGCACTGTTCTCAGAGGATGATTGTTGTCATGGCAGGGACTGTGCTGAACCCACACCATGAGCACAAATCTCCCCGTTGTCCTCCTCTGCTTCCACTGGCAGAGCTACAGTGCAGGACAGCGCTGGTCCTTGCACAAAAGGGGAGACAGATACAGAGCAAGGAACGAAAGGTCCTTTACTGGGCAGAGGAAAACAGGCATCTTGTCCCATTGGCTTTGGAAGATGTACCCCACTGTGCTCAGGGGTCCTGTGGGCTGGCAGCTCGTGATGGTGTTAAAGGAAGCAGCAGGGAGAGGATCTTGATAAGGCAAAGGAACCACTTTTCAGACCACTCACAATGCAACAACAGCAAGGAGGGGAGAAAACAGGAACAGGAGTTAGAACAGGAGCATCCAGGGAATCACTGCAGTGTTTTTGCACCAACTGATTTGGTGGGTCAGGCCCACAGCAATAAAACTCCCCTCTCCTCCCCCCAGGAACATACCTGTACATCCTGGCACAGCCTTTTGAGAGGGGGGGACTTGCTGCAGGTCCCATCCACCGCTATCTCATCCCTCCCCAGGTGCTTCACCACAATGCACTTTTTCACGGGGGATCCCCTGTAAAAGACAGGAGCTGTGAGAGTGGGCTGTTCAGGGGCTTAGCCAGCGCCTCCTGGGACTCAGGCAGCTCTGCAGCAGAGCAGGCTCCTGGAGCTGCTTTTGTTGAACCACAGCATATGCTGCCATGCAAACTCCAGGCTTGGTGTACGAACTTCCACAGACACCAGTCAGAGGAACAGAGCTCGGAGAATAGCAATGGTCCAAGCACAGCTCAGATTTATCACATCTAAGATTAGACTTATCACATCTAATTTCTGTAGAGAAAGTGGGGATCCCACAGATCCTTCTCCCAACTCACTGCTGGGGAGATTCCTTATAAATCCCAAATTTGCCTGCCTGTGACCATGAACATCCCATAGCACTCAGGAGGTTCTGGATGGCTGTTCCCATCCCTAGGCATGACCAACTGTCTCAGAGGGAGGAAAGGCTTCCAAAGCCTGATTATGTATCAAGGAAAAAAGTGGGTGTTTGTCCCCTCATGAGGGCCAACCCAGCCTACAAAATCCCAAAAGAATGATCTTATTCGGCCTTGCCAGGGTATCAACACAGTCTCAAATTAATTCCCAGCTTCAGGATCACTTCTGTCCTCCCAGGTACCTATTTTTACAGACATATAAACTTATGTTCTCAAATTCCTAGAGGCTTTTAAAAAGTCTGAATTTCTAACATGTAAATTATCTGCCCTGAATTTTCATGATTGACCTACCACACAAACTCACACTCAGTCTGACTCAGGCTGTGAAGATGTTGTGTCTGTGAGCTCGGCAAAGTCATTTCACCACAATTATTTCTTTTTCTGTAACACCTGATGAGAGCTTGTGTCTGACCTGAAAACTTCCATTTGTGCAGGAAGATTCCAGCAGCAACGCCCTTCCTTACAAGGGAATCCAAACTTACCTGTCCTTACACTTCCGGATGGCATCATCTGCAATCTGCTTCAGGTTGACCAGTTTGTCCCCTCGATAAAAGGCATCTGAAAAACGGTGAGGGAAACATCAGAGGGGCTTCCCAGCCAAGGCAGCCTGGACAGCTGGAGCAACGAGGAGTTTCAGGAGGGCAGAACAGAGCTCTTGCACTGCAGTGAGGGAAAGCTGGCAGGGAGTTGCTGGGAAAGCGTTCCTAATGCATCCTTTTCGCCCAGAGAAACAGATGTCACAAGAAACAGTGAAATTCCTTCCCTGAGAGAGGTCCCAGCTTGACACAACAAATGTCTTGGGAATATTCTGTGGGAAATAATCCAGTGCAGCCAGAACACGCATTGCAATTTAGTGTGTCCTTTCCATGCCATGGAAATTAAACAAAACACTATTTTCTGCACTATTGCAAACACCAGCTTGGGAAATGCAGTGCCCTTACAAGCAATCACTGCCACATTCTTGATCCCTTGCTTTACAAGGCTGGAAAGTTGCAGCAGAAATGTCCTTAAAACTGGCAAGGGTAGAAATTCTTATATTAGGACTGACTCATGATACATCTTGCAAACATCTGGCTGTTTTGAGGAGAAACATGGATAAGAAGTGCTCGGAAACAAGCTATTAGCAGCTGGTGACACCAAGCTTTGCAGGACAAACTTGTAGGGCTGCTTAGAGGCTCCCCTGGGTATCCAGAGTTGGAAGTGGTGCTCAGGCACCTGGGAAGGCTCGGCTGAGGCACTGCCTCTGCAATTTCCAAGTACACCTGGCTTCTAAAATAAAGACCTTTCATCCAGGAAACAGCAAGAGAGATGCAGAGATGCCTGGTTTACCTGCCGTGATGAGGAGACAACAACTACAGTCGAGGATCCGCTCGCAAAGAGAGTCTGCGGAGAAACCTGCAAACTGAGAGAGATGACACACCAGAGTCAGCAAGGACACATAAAGAACCCAACACAAAACCCAACAGCTGCTGTGCAGCTCACCCCAGGCACACGATACCACCAGGCACTCAAGGAGAAAGCTACAGGAGCTCATTCCACAGTTAATGCAAGGAAACAGCAGTGCATTAGTTTAGTTTCCATGCAGCTCATGGTCAGCACTCATCTTTCCAGTTCCTCTCCCAAAACCAAGAGCTGCTCCCCTCAGAGCTCAGCACCAAGAGCAGCACCAAGAGCGTGATCCTACCGCAATGGAGTGCAGAGCTCCAATCCTGGCACAGGCAAGCATGGCTACCACCAGCTCCAGGATCATTGGCATGTAAATGGAAACACGGTCACCTTTTTTCACACCTGTGGAGGAAAAATGAAGGTAGCCTTTGTAAAAATAAACACATTACATGCCAAAAGAACAGGATATCAAAAGAAATTAAGTGATTTTAATTCCACATTTATATGCGCACAATAGAGCTTCAGCTGGAGTTAGAGCTGAAGCAGCCTTGGGTTTTGCCTGGCTCTTGAGAAATGACAGCAATGGACACTCCATGTTCTCATCTGCCCCCTTGAAGGAAGCAGCAAAGTAACCAGAGCCCACTGCTTGTTGGAAAACCCCAGAGCAGGAAGTTCTGAGCACAGGTTTCTTCCTTGTACAGCTGACATGACCAGCACTGATCAGTTTTCACCACCAGAGCCACACATTGATCTGTGTGTTGCAAAGCAAATTGATGAGAATTACTCAACACACTGGCAACCACTCAAAAATTGAACCCAATCTCCAAATCCCTGGTCAAATGCCTTCCCAGTCTCCTATTGCTTCAGCCGTGTACCTTGGCTGCGGAGGACGTTGGCAAACTGACAGACTTTGTGCAGGAGCTCTCGGTATGTGATTTTTGTAGAATCCCCAGGTTCATTCCCTTCCCTGGAAAAGCAAGATAGTATTTGTTATTGGACAAGCATTACAAGGTAAGAGCGACAGTGAAAACTGCTTTGGACAACATCTATGTCCTCACCTGCTCTTCTGAGCACAGAGTGTAGCCAATGCCCAGAAATGCAATTTTGGACTAAAGTTCTCCAGTGGTAGGAAAATTTAGTTCAAAGTCCCCATCCCTGTGGAGATCACTACTGAAAGCAATTGAATGTGGTAAGGGAAAATGCATGGCACTTTCAGAGAGGCAAGAAGGGTCCAACAGAACCAAGGCTAAGAACTCAAAAGCA
This sequence comes from Pitta sordida, assembly GCA_013390025.1. NCBI lineage: Eukaryota > Metazoa > Chordata > Aves > Passeriformes > Pittidae > Pitta > Pitta sordida. The sequence goes on along the minus strand of WEKX01017603.1, from coordinate 465,359 downwards.
CTCTGGGATTTATGGCTCCCTCTCTCCTGGGTGCTTACGCCTGCAGATATGTCTGAATAAAACATGGGTCAGTGTTTTCAGCAGCAACACCCAACCCCCAAATACCTGACATCTGATGGATGGCAGTGGGATACCAAGGGCTCTCTTTCCAAGGTCATGTATAAATACACCCATGTATGTCTCTCCAGTGCCTGCTCTGCCTTATTCTCCCTGTGCTCATCCATGAACCAGCTCCTGGGTCGTGCCAGGTAATGACAGTGGGACGTGGCCATTAGACACACTGATGGCAAGAAGAGCACCTGGAGATAGGACCGGAATGTCATATTCCCTGGGAAATGGTTTGGTAGCCAAATGAAAACCAGCTGATTTTAATGTGACACAACACTTCAGCCATGCAAATGAGGTGGCACTCCCAGTGGATGAGGAGATGAACAAAGAATGTGATATGACTCCACACTTGGAGAAGCAGTGGTATCCCACATCCAGGAAGGAGACTGTCCCAGGTTTCTCTAAGGCAGCCAGCACAGAAACTCTAGTGCTCTATGGAAGAATAGAGGTATCATATAATCCTCAGCTGACAGTCTCCTTGGAAAAGTGTCCCCTTGAGTATGTGCAGGCAAATGAAAAACAACACTGGTGCTGGGGAGAAGCCAAGAGGCAAGTCCATGCTGTGGGCTCCCTTAGAAACTGCAGCCGGGCTCTGTCTGATTCTGACACAGAAACCTCACCTCTTCAACACCTCAAACAGAGCATTCTGAAAATACATACTGAATTCTGGGGAAAACTAACCACTTTCCTCAGCAACACAAAGAGCAGGAAGGCTTCTGGGATGCAGAAATAAAGTAACAAAGTAACACTCTCCTTTTTCCTGTAATTCTGTGCCAGCACAACAGTGACCAAGTGCTCCAATGGCAGACATAGTTCTGTTGGAAACAACACAAGAGTTAGGAGAATCCCACTGACACAAGCTCTGCTCCTCCTGTCCCATGTAGAACAGGGGCTTCAGAACTGGTGGTTCCACCTGGATCATCCCATTCAAAAGCTACTCATGCATCTCATGCTTACACACTTCACTTGACTCTTACACTCCTGGTTTCCACAGCACTCTGCAGCAACTGTGGCCCTGGACACCTGCACTGGCACTGGACAGGGAATCTTCCCATCACTGGCTTCTGGAAGGGCAATTCCCTGCTTGATCCTTTATGCAAGTTTGACCCCTTCTAAGTGCAAAGAGGAGAGACACAAGAACACAAGAAAAAGCAAAGTGTGGTAATGCAAACCAGTGCCCAGGGCAGGAGGCTCAGCCCTGGCATCCAGCAGTTTCCTCTCCTTTCCCCATCACAGCCATGAGCATCACTTTGAGCTAAATGAGATGTGAAACCATTAGACAATGTCCCTTACAGCAGCACTCCCAGCTAGGAAAGAGAAACCAGGAAATCATAGAGTTTCTTTTTTGATTTTATTACTTGAAGTCGAAGAGCTGATTTCAATGCTGGGCTGAGCAGCTGTAACTGATCTGGCTGAAAGGAAGAACATGTGCTTCTGCTGTGTCTGGCTGCACACTGAGTGCCTTCCCTCCCCATCCAGCTTTTCCTTCATGCAGCCACACTGTAGGTCCAGCAGCATCAAGGCTGGTGCTGTGCACTCCTGCCGGGGTTCAGACGTGCAGTATCACAGCTCAGCCACGAGCCTTGCTACAGAATGGCTCTTAAAGACGATATGATGCTTCCAAATACAGGCTTTGGGAGGGAAACTCAGGCCAGGGAAGGAACCCAGGCACTGCAGCAGACGGGCAGAGCAAAGTCAGGGAAGTGAAAACTTTTGCAGGCATTCTCAGAGCGGTTTCAAAGTTCGTTCCATTCATTTGCGTGACTGCAGAACAGCTCCACCAGCACCTCAGGCTTCGGATTTTAAGTTCTTGTGTTTAATGGGAAACAAATTATGTCCTTGTTTCCACAGGACAAGATGCTCCCTTCACTGCAGCCAAGGCCTCGAGCAGTCTCTCAAGAGGAGGCAATTGCTTTAAGTCTCCCTGTGTCTGAAAATAGTTTGGAGTGCCCAGAGCTACACTCAGTGGGCTACAGCAGCACTCAGACTGCTCTGTCCCCTGCTCTGGCACAAAAGTCCAGAGAATGATGTATTTTAGACAGGGGATTTAAAGCAATGCCTGCTACCAAGTAGTCTCTGTGACAAAAGCAAGTGTGTAAATTCATGGCATCAGCGTTCTGCCAGCAGCATCTTCCCTACAGCACCCACTGGACATAAGCAAGTCAGTCCTGAGCCTCTCAAAAGGATTGGCTTCTCCAAGTAAAATTGCAAAAGAATAAAAATTCATTACAAAACCCCTCACTTCTCTGAAAACATTACCCCAGAGCTCACCTCCATGCCCACAGCATAAAGTTCCAACCCCACAGAACCCAACATCTCCCAGATAAATCCTTTTTTAAGAACTGGTGGTGAAGATAGTTGGCAGCAGCACTGCTGTGATTGCTGGTGTGCAAGCTCTGCTCAAACAGCAAGGCCTCTCCTGAAAGGGAAACCCAATTCCCCGCTCCCCACACTTCCCAGATACATCTTTAGATGAAATACATGGTGAAACATAGTTTGAGCCTGATGCTTTTCTCAGCCTCCAAACTGAGTCCTGCATTTAGCAACTGTAATGCAAAATTTTACAGTATCATCTGGGTCACAGCAGGAATTCATCTGAACTTTTTAGCACTTGGGAAGCCCTTGTTCTACACACTGCATGTTGTGTGTATGCTCAGCAGGAGAAAAGCGATTTTTTGTCATATGGAATAAAGATGGAAGAATTTTTTCCCTGTGAGGGTGAGGAGGCCCTGACACAGGTTGCACATGTGGCTGCCCCATCCCTGGAAGTCCAAGGCCAGGTTGGACAGGGCTTGGAGCAACCTGGGATAGTGGAAGGTGTCCCTGTCCATGGCAGGGGGTTGGAACAAGATGACCTCTAAGGTCCCTTCCAACCCAAACTATTCTATAATTCTCTGTTCTCCACTAAACCACTCACCAAACAAGTAAATGCAAGTCCTTTAAACTAAACACACGGACGCACAGTCAGGGACCTTCCAAGGCAGGTCTTCTCCTAAAAATCCTGATTTGTTGAAAAAGTCAGGTTTCATGCCAAGATGATAGTTTTCTAGCTGCCTGCAACCACTCATTGCCAGGGCCAGGCAGGGGACCACCATCCCGGTGTGCAGGACAGCAGGGCCCAGCTCCCCATAAAACAGAGCCCTGCCAACATTCAAAAGGCAGCACAGGCTCTGCAGAGCTCTTGCCACACCACTCCCTTCTGTCAGAAGATAAAACAAGGGGCTCCCCACTTCAGAACACAGAAACCCCATGGCACGGGCCTCCAATGGCCCTACCAGAGTCTGAGCAAGGAATGATCCCAGGGAGAAAACACCCCCGGCAGGGGAGGAGGAAAATATCAGGTGGGGAACCTGAACATTTGTCACCCCTGTGACACAACCACGCTGACAGGGGTCTCACAGACTGCCTGCTCAGCTGGAAGCGTGACCTTGCAGATGCAGAGCCACAGAGCTGTTCCACCTGGCACTCAGGGAGTAAATCAGGCCTGAGCTTCCCTGTGAGAGGACCACGAATGATTCAGTGCTGTACATACACTGTGTAGTAGGGAAAGGGCTCTGTAGGAGCAGGCAAGCATTTCCTTAGAGCCCCATTAACTCAGCACTGGCCCTGCGGAGCAGCCAGGGGTGAGGAGCAGCAGTGTGGGACGCTGTGCTCAGATGTCCTCCTGCATATCTGCACCAAAGCAGGTTAAAAAATTGCTGTGCTCTGCCAAGCAACAAGGCTGATTACAGGACTTTGAAAAGCACTGGTCTGCTCCAACCATTCATCACACAACCAAGAGATCTCAGCCCATCTCAGCTGTAGGATGCCAAGCACTAAGGAGGGGCAGGAACTTAAGCCTAAGGGACAAGGGGACACAAACTTTCCAGAGCACCCAAATGGACCAGGCAAAGCTGGCCCAAAACCAAATCAGCAATGCTGTTTGGTTCTTCATTTTCACCAGGTTTCCAAAGAAAAATCATTTGCATAACTTGTTTGAATAATGGATGACTACAGCTTCCCTGTGCAATGCCACATCCACACGGAGCAGCAGGAAGCAAAGGTTGCATCAGCGGGAATTACCGTTTTCTACGTAATTGCTGATGATACGTAATTGTGGTTTATAAGGGTTATAAAACCGCTAAGAGATGATGGTGTATGGGAGAAAAGGATGAAATGAAGGCAAGCAAGGGAAGCGTTAGAATTTTCAAGATCTCTCAGACCATCTGCAGATCTGCGCAGTCAGAAACAGAAAAATCACAGACCACAGCAAACTAGGGACAAAGCCAAAGCCTTTCTGACCCCTGGAAATGCTCCCACCAAGGACCAAAAGGGCTGCAGATCATTTAAGCCTCTCCTCTAAAGTCCTGTGACCACATCACACTCTTTTTGCATGAGCATGTAGTGACAGGCCACGAGGGAATGGCTTCAAACTGAGAGAGACAAGGATCAGATTGGATATTAGGAGGAAATTCTCCCTATGTGAGTGGGGAGGCCCTGGCACAGGTTGCCCAGAGAAGATGTGGCTGCTTCATCCCTGAAGTGTCCAAGACCAGGATGGACACGGCTTGGAGCAGCTTGCGATAGTGGAAGGTGTCCCTGCCCATGGCCGTGGAATGAGATGAGCTTTATGGTCCCTTCCAACGCAAATCTCTCTGTGATTAAGTAACGGCATTAAACCAAAGTGACCAAGCACAGCTGGGGTGTGGGGCATCTGGAAGGCAACTTTCAGAGAACAGCAAGTTACTTCAAAACCACCAGGTTTCATTTCCCAACCAGCAGGTGATAGAAGCTATGGAGCCATTTTACTTAATGCAGGAAGAAGGCTCTGCATTTTACCTACTGGAAAGCACCTTCCAGAAAACATGTATTCTTTAAGAAAACATGTATTCCCAGTTTGATAAAGGTGTTGGAAGAGGGTAAGAAGCCTTTACCAGATGATGCAACATTACAGGAAGAATTTGCACAGTGGTGAACCACAGAGGGACTCCAACAGAGCAGAGACTGGGAATGTCCACCCTAAAACATCTCTGGTGTCATCTGACCTAAAACATGCTCTGTCCCAGATTCCTCCTGAGCATGAGACCAAGCTGCTGCATGAGATGCACAGGATCTCCAGCAGCCTGTTCCCAGAGCAGGGTACAAGGTAAAGGAAGGAATTTTCCTGCTCCAGTGACAGCTCCTCACGTGCAAGGTCGCTGGGGGCAGCCAGACAGGCTCACAGCTCCCCGATCCATTCCATGTCCAGAATTAGAGCAGCCAAAATGCCAGGCCGAGCTGGACCGAGCCAAGCTCCTGCCACGTGTGGAATGCCAGGCAGAGACAGGCTAAGCCAAGCTCCTGCCATGTGTGGAATGGGCACACGTGTGTTGCTCGTGGGCAGTGACAGCTACGGGACCTTTCCGACGCCTGCCCAGCTCCTGCCCCGGCAGCTGCTCACACACCTCCTGCCACTGCCCGGACCCAAAACCTGTGGCCTGAAAATGGTCTGCCCAGAGACAGCTCCGTCATTCAGGACCAACAGCAGCTAAAACTGATAAAAATAGGATTTCTCCTGCCACCCCAGCCTTGCTCATGGCATTTGACACAGGAATGGCACCTGAGTAGAGGCAGCCTTTAAAATCTGCCCTTGAGAAAACAGATTACGTTGAAATATGGAGTCTGGGGAGACCAGCTGCACAAGCGAATCAGAAAAAGACGTCCTTTCATCAGAAAAAAAATGCCAGTATTTTCACGGATTGCTCCTAAACAGGCTGCCCAAGCAGATGGGTTTGCAGGATGTTTGCACCACTGACTCCAGGAGGGAGCCAAGGGGGGACTGAAACACCTTTGCAAAAAACCTTCATGAGAACATTTCATAATAACAGGGCAGAGGGCCCAGCCCCACCCATGCTCAACGTCACTCATCTCCCACCACAGTAATGCAAGTCAGTGAATTCCCCAAGGAGTTCTGGGAAGGCTGAGAGGTTTCTTGAGCAGCAGGTTTACCAGAAAGCTCAGCCTCTACCATCCCTGCAGCCACAACTGAAATCCCGTTGCATCATGACAAGGACAGAGAAAGAAGAAGTTGTGTAATGATGGAGCTCAGCTTGGGAGTGGCCAGCGAAAAGGTTTTTCCAGTGTGTTCAGAAATATTTGGCAGCACTGAGAACATTGTTGAGCAAACTTGGGAACAGAAATTCCAGGGAAAAGAAAAATCTTGACAATTTAACAGCAGCACCTCCTAAAACACCGCAATTAATTCTGAGAACCGCCTAACGATTTCCCCCTCCTGTGCCCTACATACTCATAGGTAGGGCCTAACAAAGCTCAGCTCCAAACCCATCTCTGAGCCAAAGCATCACAACTTAAAAGTCCCTTATGTACCCAGGATGAGTGGGTTCCTACTGCCATAAAGAAACCCCAACCAGGCTGGCAAACAGGAGCCCTGTGCTCTGCAGAACATGGTGTGCTGTGCCCAGTCCCAGGCCCATCCCCTCCAGCTCAAGTGACTCAAACACAGGCACTACTGTGCCTGTATTACACAAAACAGCTAAAACAGAGCTTATTTCTACAGGGACCCTGGGCCACCATCTGCTCTTTGATCAAGGAATCAGTCTTCTAGTCACCTTTAAAAATAGCCATATGGAAACGCAGCCTACAAAGCAAACACCCAACACCCTGCATCGTTGCTAGTGTCCCATAAGAAAAGCACATCCATCTTTCTGTCCTTCCTTCTCATTAAATACATTCTCAGCTCCCCTTTGTATCTACAGCCTTTCAGAACCCAAACACCAGAGGCATCTAAAGAATAATATTTATCTTGTGCGGCCCAACCACTGTTCACTCTGCCATATCCTGAGTGATCCTACAGCTGGAGGTGGACACTGCTCCAAAATCACTCCTTTATTTACTGACCTGCCAGAATTCCCTCCAATTCCACCACTCAGGCCAAGATATGCCCTAAAATCTACCCGAAGCCGTTTTCTTTGGGCAGTGGGATGCTCAGATATCTCTAAAGGAATCACCACTGCTGCAGGTCCATCAGCCAACATGGGCAAGTCAAGTCAGTGCAACGGGGTTTGTACAGCCTGTGCTCACACCTGAGAGCCAGGGTAACAGATTTAGGGGATACAGGATCGACAGTAGGCAGCAAGCCCTTCTTCAAGGGAACTCTACCATCCTTTGGACAAGAGAAGTCAGTTGACAAGTAATACAGCCCACATGTAAACACCCTGGTGACGGTGTCAGCAGCCATTCTGTGCTGACAGGCTCAGCAAGGGGAATTCTGCTCCTCTGTGCCTTCCCATTTTTCCTTGAGCAACCATCCACTCAAGAGGATTGCACTAACTCTAATTATGCTCTTACCTTCTCAAGTATTTTACAACAGCCAATGAGGGAAAAATCACAGCTTTTTGCCCATTTTATTTAGAGGAAAGTTTTTTCAAGAAAACTTTAATTACGGTTTTTTTTAAAACAAACAAAATGATTGCAGAGTGTTGCAACAGAGGTCGTGGGCAAGACTCCTGCAGTACGTCACTGAGTTTGGCTGCCCTCAGCCAGCACTAAACCCCTGAGAGCCAAACCCACAGAACGCTGCAGAAGAATGTGAGAGTTTGACATGAGAGGAAACAGTCTGGATGTTTACCATCAGTAAGGTTTTCAGAGGAGCACAGACTATTTTTACCAGTCCAACGGGAGGAGAGCCTATTTCCAGCACAACAGAGCTGATTCCTTGTTTAAACAATTTACAGTTGAGCCATGGAACAGATCCTGGATGAAGCTTCTATAAGCAAAATAATCAACAAGTCGCCTGCAGCTGGGAGACACCCCATTTTGGGAAATAACTGCATCTGTGGATGGAGCATACTGCCAGATCCTGAAGACCTTAGAAACACAGAAAGCCAGGCAAGCTGATTTCAATGGAGGCTCAAACGATATCCATCAAGGTCATGATAGGAACTCAGATTTTTAATCAGATTTTCTGAGGGGCATTTCAACTTCATGCCTCAGAAACCTCTGGTGGTGATGGCCAGATGTTTCCTGTTGGACAGTCATCCATAGAAAGAACATCCCCTAGTAGGTGGTCAGTGAAAAGAGGGATGCAAAATACACTTCTCTGTCATAGAATGAACCACAGGATGGTTTGGGTTGGAAGGGACCTTAAAGCCCATCTCACTCCAACCCCTGCCATGGGCAGGGACACCTTCCACTAGACCAGGCTGCTCCAAGCCCTCTCCAGTTTGGCTTTGGACACTTCCAGGGATGAAGCAGCCACAACTTCTCTGGGCAACATCAGGCATCCAGGTGTGAAAAAGCAACCAGGAAGGCCCTTGATTTCCTTGAGGAATTCCCCTAAAGAAGAGAGGTGACAACTAAGAAAATTAGTAGCTTTGAACTCATGGAAAACTGCCAGGACTCACGATTTCCTACCACACCACATTTCAACACTTATAAGTGATGCACAGAAATGCAAACAGAGAACTGAAACTCTGCTCTGAAAGGCCCCACCTCACTGTGCTGGGGAGAAGCAAAACGTCTTGTGAAACCACAGCCCCACAGCTCCAGGCACAGAGAGCCCACCAGGCACGGCCAGTGCAGCTGCCCACAGGAAAAATGCCACGCTTGGAACAAGCATCCACTCACACCTCTGGGCAGAGCCTGATCAATTCACCCCCTACGTGGAGCAAGTGTCATCCACATGGAGCCTGAGCTCTTGTCCACTGCTGCTCCATTCACATCAGGGTGCCAGGGAAGAACATACAAGCCATTCACACTGCTAAAATAATCAGGTTTTCTAGTCCAATGAGCAAACTGAAGGCTCTGATCTTCCATGTCCTGAATCTGTACAGGAGTTCACTATCCTCTCTGTCCATGAACTTCATTTATCTACCCCAAGTTTCAACTCTGCTGCCAGTATTTGCAATATGCCATCATTGCACAACAACTGTGCCTCTCCCAACAGCAACCAAGTATTCTTAAAACATATCAAGTTGCTGGTAATACATGCCAGCACAACAAGATAAAAGTTTCACAGGCATGAGAAAATCCAAGAGCTATTGTCTGTGCACACACGCCTCTCGTTACACTCCTAGGCAGTTTTTGTGCAATAAAACACCCAGAACCATGCAGAAAGGCAGGTTTGCATAGGGTATAAACCAAAATTTTTTGACAGGGCTGCAAGCTGAAATAATGAAAAAATTATTTAATCCTTTGTGCTGAATCAAGAGAGCCAGAGCCTCTGTCAGAGCAATGTGCAACGTGAGGAAAAAGTACTAAATAAGAAGATAGAAGCTGCCAAGAGTGTCATTTACACCTGAACTTCAGCACTGGGGTGTTCAGAGCAGCTCAGCCAAGAGCTTCTTCTACTAAAACAAAATCCCACGTTGGGTTAGAAACCAGCACCTGGTGTTGTCTCCAGCACCAGCAACAGGAGATGTTGTTTCTGCAGAGCACCATCAGCAGCTTGGTTCAATGCTGTCCTTGGGAGACCTGCTGCTGATCCTGAAAAGTGATGACTAAAAATGAGGAAGCAAAGGGAAAGGCTAAACCAGCTCCATAAAAGCACAGTTCTTCCACTCACAGTTAAGTTTCTTTCTTGAACAACCTTTTGTGGGAAACCTCCGGAAGGAAAACAGCCGTACCCGTGTGCTCAGTGCCGCCCACCTCATGCTCCCACCCCTCTCCCAGCAGCCTGCACTGGTCCATGCACACACTGACCCTTTTCCACTGTTCCACTAGGGAAGCAAGTGGGATTTACTGGTTCCCAGGACCCTCTTTATTGCCCTCTCCGAGCAGAGAGGGGCTGGCAACCTCCCAGGCCTTGGCACAGCAGCCCTTTTCAAATACCACCAGCAAACCCTGGCCGGCAGCTCTGCAATTCCACATTCAAGTTCCTGCCATCCTCTGGGGCACATGCCATCTAATCCTGGGCACTTACAGACATCCCACTTGTTTATCTGGTCAAATACTTCCTGGATATTCCCTTGTATTTATATAGATGGATACTGTATCCCTGCCAGTAGCAGCTACCAAAGGTTTCTGAGCCAAAAGGCTGGGAACAAACAGATCCAACAAAACCCAAATGAATGCTGCTCCCCTGATTCAAGGCAGCTGAGCTGCTCTCCCAAGCAGGAGTGCTTAAACAAGCCCTCTCCTCACTGCCCTGCCACAGAGCAACCAAACAAGAGCTGCCTGAATGCCCTCTTAACATATTTGACTTAACAGAGGAGAAAAATCTCATTCTCTCTACAGAAGCAAAACTAGAGGTGATTTGAGCTCAGCAAAAGTTACTTCCAAAGAAAATCAAGTCCAGGGGTGCTTCTGAATGGGCAAAACCGCAAGGAACCACAGGCACCGTGCCATCAAGTGGTCACCAACCTTTCATACCTGTCCCCTTTCTCCAGTGCACTGCACAGCAGAGCAGCACAAGGCTGAGAGTGCTTCCCAGCCCCTTGCTCCTGCCCTGCATCCTGCCATGGAAAAGCCTCTGGAGAGCAGAGATTTCCAAAATATGTATCAAACTAATCACCCTTCCCAGCATCTCCCTGCAAACCAGCCAGTGCACCTGACAGGGATGAGTGAAGTTCTGCTTCCAAACCACCCTTGGAATGGAAAACCAGCTTGGAGTGCCTCCACACATGCCAACTGCTTGAGTACCAAGGTGCTCAACCCCCTGACTCAGAGCAGCCAGGAAAACACACCCCACACATGGGAAACCCACAGGTCAGTACTTGTCTTAAGTGGGTATGTGGCTGCTTTCACATATTTAGTTCATCCCTTTGGCACAACTGTCTGGAACTGTCTCAGAGATTTCACCAGGAATGAGGAGGATGGAAGAGGCAGCACACAAGGAGTACAAGCTGTTAACAGAAGCACTTGGGAATGAAGAGCCTGGAGATACAACAGGAGAAAACTGGTTGATGCCAGGTTTCTGTGCACACACGTACAGCCCATGGAAACAAATTTCAGCCCATGATCCCTGTGTTTTCCAGCCCCTCAGGCCAAACTAAGAACATCCCAACCCTTAAGCTACCCTGAGGCAGCACTGTCTTCACATCTCATCTGCAGCCAAACCCAAATGACAGAGCAGTTACAGCAAATTGGTTAATTTTCAGCCCAGCGTGGCCTTGGTGTAAACAGTCCACAGCTGGAGACTCCATCCACCTATGGAGAACGCCAGGGAGCTGCACCTGATGAAGAGCTATGATCCCAGCTTGCACTTACACCTGAGCATCCAAACTCAGCAGCAGCTTGCACTACTGCCACAGCACTAACCATGGTGCCTGGTGACTGCCTCAGAACTGGGAGAGGAAGAATCCCAAATAAATCAGGAAAGCACATGACATGGATGAGTCTGAGCTACTACACTACTCCCTTTACTCCTTGTTTTAACACGATGTTTCTCCTGATGCTCCCACCACTCCCGCACTTCCCACACAGCTCCGTCACAGATGTTCTCAGTTGGAGGGATGAGAAATGCTGGGTGAAGCATTCAGGCACATGCAGTCAGTTTTGTAACCCCCCTCCCAGGCTGGCGATGTCACAAAGCCCACCGGAAGAGAGCTCTGCTTTCTGTGAGGGAAACTGCAGCTCTCACTGCCCTGGAAGAGGGTGTAAGATTTATGACTTAATAAAATGCAAATTGCCTTCTTCAGGTGCACCGAACTGCTTGATTTCCAGAAGCATTGTACTGTCCACCAATGCTTCCAAAACAGTTAATATCTGCCAAACCCACCAATTTATCACTCAGCACATGCAACAGGGAGATCCCATGGATTGCTGAGGATGATGAGGGGGGCACCCCCTTTCCCACGGAGAATCCCCACCAGGAAAGGAGCTGTGCTGAGCCTGGGCAGTGCTGTGACCATGAATCAAACCAGGCACACACCTGCAAGCGAGGATCAGTAAAAACCTTCCCAGTGGGGAGTTTTGCTCTTCAAACAAACTGTGTGATTTAGGAGCGTGCTTTCATCACCACCACAGCGCTGAAAGAGGCTGCATCACTGCAAGCAGTGTAACAAGTCAACCAGCAAGTTACCAAAGAAATGAAAAGTCAGCTTGACACAGGACACTCAAAGTCCTGAAGGCAGCGGGAGCAGCAGAGCCAAGTGCATCATGTAGAACCTGGCTACAATTAAGCACTTTGAAAGGCTGGATATTACCAGCCAGCATCCTCAGCCACAGCACCTGGGCAGAGGACAGATGTGTCCGTTGGTTTGGTTGGTTCTGCATTTTTTTTGTAAACTGGTCTATGTTTATTAAGGTTTTTCTTATAGAAAGTTTTATTGGAAGACATCTCACAGCTATAAGGCCCCACATCCTTTATTACATTTTAAAATAAAACAAAGAAACCCAAACCAAACAAAGCACAACTCCACACTTTGTATCTGCATGACCTGTTTGTTGTAGGCCCACAATGGGAACCATAGGCAGTTATTCTCTTGTTTAAACAAAGCTCCAGTGAGCTCTGGCAGCCTTTACTATCTTTATTGCTCCTCCCTAGGTGTGTTATATCATATGTCAATATAAGAAAGCAGAAAATGAATACACACTCCCAGAGATGGCAGAAGCCAGCAAGCAGCACTCTAAGTCTGGTAACCATTCTGGCTACAGGGACTCTTAAAAATACTGTGCCAAGCTCTGCCTCCTGATCCCATCAGGCACCACCAGCACAGCAGCTGGAGTGACTGTTCTGAGAAACAGAGGCACAGGTTACACACAGAACAGGCTTCATCCAAGTGCCCTCACACCCTGGGGTCTAATTGGAGAGAGTTTTGCAATAAGTGTTGTTCTTTTTGAATTCCTACCTGGTTATATTTTTACCTCCACAGCTGCCCAGGCTGAAGTTTATATGAGATTATTAACAGATACTTCAGCACAGAACTAAGGGCTGTCCAGGTGACGTAGGCATGTCTACAGCACAGTAAGGAATACTGTGCTCCTGCCCTAATTAACCCCCCATCAAAAAGGTCTCAGCACCACTCTAAGTCCCCTCAGTGTCCCAGTAGTTTGTCCAGTGCATTTTGCCAGCAAGGCCCATGAAAGTCACCACAGGTGCCCACCTGAACAGCCACCACCGTTACTGGCCTCAGTCTTTCCACACAATTATGAAAGAGATGTCACTTTTGAGAGCAGCACTATATCAGAAGCATTTCCTGGAGCTCCTCTTCCTTTTTTTAGGCCACACCAGCAATACCAAGCAGAGAAAGAGGAATCAAAAGCAGCAGAACCAGAAATGCTTGCAATGTTTGTAAGCAGCCTGAGACAACACAATGAAACAGGCAACAGGGCAAATCCAAGTCACTTGGATCCAAGACCTAGTTCTACCAGCACCATGAGGACACCACCACGACAGCAAACATCACCTATGTACAATTTCTGCAGTATGAAGCAATCCCTTGCACTGCCCTTTGTGCTGAAAACGCAATTCCATGTGGCTTGGGAGTAGACCCTCTGAGTGGTGCCAATTTGGCAGTGGTGGACTGCTGGTGGTGCAGGAACCTTCAGGAACCTTGGCCATAACAAATCCAGATGAACTGCTGGCTCCTTCCAAACCATGCAAGACAGGAGTCAGCCAGTTAGCAGCTGAGTTTTGACAGGACACATCACTTCTCAGAGATTCCCAGCAATGCCTCCAAACATTATTCACCTTTTCTCTAATTTCTCCTCTCTGAAAGCAAAGACCATGGCCCTGTACCTATTCAGCTCAACACTTTTTCCCATCTAGCAGGTTACAGACTTTCCCAGAAATAAGTTGCCAAAAATAATATCCAAGTGTTTCCCAGGAATCTTCTCTGGCTTTAGAGTCTCTCATTTCTTTTCTGACCTTTCATACAGTGTGACAAATCTCAAGTGTTTTAGGGAGCCAGGCTCATTCCAGAGTGTTAAACACAAACGTGAGAGGACAAGAGGACAGCAGTAAATTATAGTTTTGTTTTAAAGAACAGCACGTGCCCAGAGAGGAGCAATTTTACAAGTCACAGCCTCAGCCGCACTTCAAGTCCTCAGGGCCACAGCTCTGCAGGACAGTACCACACATGACACATCCAGTGTGCCTCATCCCTCCCTCTCACTGGCATTCCCAGCTGACAGCTCCACACCCCACTGCCAGGGCACTTGTGGCAGGCTCACACTGGCAGAGCTTACCCCAAAACAGCCAAGGGAAAAATGTCAGCTAAGGAGGAAGAGAGACCTTATTTTTCAGCACTGGGAACACCACGACTGACAGACACCCACCATTTTCGTATCTGCTCCAAGTTTTGCTCAGCATCACAAATACCCTCACAAAGGCTCCCAGAATAACCAAGAAAAATCTTCACCAAGCCCAAATTAAAGCTGTAGGCTGCTGCCTCGCTGTCACCCAGAGACTCACGTGCAAGAAGAATGATGTACCCAATTTCCTCCATAAAGCCCAGCACAGGGCCAGCACCAGCTGCCAGATGGCTTTGTTTGCTGGCACACCTTTACCTGAATGAGTTGACACAGGAGTTTTCATTCAGAAGCTGCAGTCATTTTGCATCAGAGCGAGTTTGAGAATGTATTTAACCAGCAAGGAGGTAAACACTTATCAATATGATTATTTGCTAGGCAGTGCATGTAATTCCTCTACTGAAGCAGTAGTCCTGTGGATAGAAACTCCAGTGTGAGCCCAATTTTAGAGCCACAGCCAGAGCTACACTGGTATAACCATGGTCCTTCTTGCAGCAGGGTAACTCCCATCACCTTTACAGCACTCAGAATATCGGGTATCTTTATTGTAATCAGCTGCTCTGCTGATGGGACTCATCATACCCCAAGGAGTTATTGCAGCCCTAACATGGGGCACATTTATTTGTGCTTCTTCACTGCCACACAGAGTCATACCCACGAACAGAAATGCCAGTTCAAGCGAAACGGCAAAATGCACAGGAGAGCCAGGCATGGTTCTGTTTGAGGACACAGCTGTGGTGCCAGCTGAACTAGCACAGCAGGGAACATAGTTTTGGAGCTCAGACATCACCACTGAAAGCTACTTTGCATCAATATGAAAATTAAGTTTCATAAGGCTTTCAACACTAGAAACTACTTTGGATAAAAAAAACCAACCCAAACAAAACAACCAACCATATTTAAAATAAAGGTGGAAGCAATTTTTCTTCTCAAAGATAGAAAAGTCTTTTGGACTGACCATTGTTAACACATTCAAGTGCAAGGAGTCCATGTATAAGCTCAGGTATTAGGAGAACCTTTCTATCACAGGAGTGTAAACATGCCAGACCCACAAAAGATAAACACAGGAGCTATTAGGCTTAATAGCTTTTAGCCACTGGCTGTTAGCTGTTCCTCATCCCAGGTCTCTACCTCCTTCGCCAGGGAATCCTGGCACTGTCCTCACTCCCTGTGACCGCTCTCAGCCTTCAGCAGGTACAACTGCAAAGGCAGAACGGGAAGTCAGGTGCTCCCCACTGCTATGCTGGGCACTCCAGGGCATCCCAGGAAGGGCAGAGAAGCTCCATGGCACGGCTCTTCCCAAGGACACTGCGAGCAAACTCCTGCTGTACCCGCTCCACGGTTAAAGCCTCTCAGGTCCGCAGCCTCTCCATTCACCCCCTTTGAAACTGACACTGTTTGTAAACTTCAGCGTGGGATTTGTGCACCTTCTACACCACAAAACACAAACAAAACAAAACACACAACAAAAACACAAACTTACCAGTAAAAAGCAACTTTGTCTCCAAGCTTCTTCTCAGTGACATTTCTGTCCAGCAGGTTGTAACAGATGTTGGTGGTCGCTCCTTTCATCCACTCGATGAAGATCTTCCCCTTGGTCACGTCGAAGTTGTACTTCAGGAAGGATCCCGTGTGCTGACTCTTCCAGTAGAACTCTTTAGCGATGTCACCCCAAAATTCTGCAAAGGCAACGGGAGGCCGGAGCTCACGAGCAGGAAACGGGGATGAAGGAAACAGGGATGAGGGAAACAGGCGGGAATGAGTCAGACAACACTTTCGGGGACGCGACGGGCATCCCCTGCACGCCTCACACATGGGGGCTCGGAGAGGGCTCCCCGCGGTCCCAACACACCCCGAACTCCCCGGGCAAGCCCCCGGAGGGCCCGGGGAACCGCTGCCCCGCCGCCCCGCCAGCCCCGGCCCCGCTCACCGTGCGGCTCCTCCACGGAGCGCTGGTAGAGGCGCTGGTAGTGGGGCAGCGANCACCGCCCCGGAGCGCCAGGGCCCGCCCGGCAGGCCCGGGGGAGGGCGGCGGGGCTGTGTCCGCTGAGCGGCCGTGTGCCTTCTGTCAGGGGTGTCCCACTGCAGCCATGTCAGCCCCAAGCGCCGTGTCCCTGCTGGCAGTGCTGTGTCCTGTGTCGGTGCTGTCCTGCCGTCAGCCATGTCGCCCCGGCAGCCGTGTCCCCCCAGTGTCAGTGATGCCCTCCTGTCAGTGGGGTCCGCCCTGTAAGCCATGTCGCTTCTGCCCACCGTGTCCCCTCCCGTCAGCTGTGTGTTCCCTGCCAGGGGTGCTGCTCCCGTTAGCCTTGCCCGCCCTGTGTCAGTGATGAGCTCCTGTCAGCCATGACCCTCCCAGCAGCCCTGTTCCCCCACCCACCGTGTCACCCCTGTCAGCCATGTCACACCCGTGTCAGTGGTGTCCCCCTGTCAACCATGTTACACCCATCATCCTCACTAGTGCTGTCTCCTCCCGTCAGCCACGTCCCCCCCATCAGCGTGTCCCCTGTGAGCCCATGGCCTCCTGTCACCCATGTCTCCCTCATTAATGGGGTTCCCATGCCTGCCCATATCCCCCCACCAGCTGTGTCCCCTCATGCCAGACGTGTGCCCTCATTAACAGAGCTGCCCCATCAGGCACATCTCCCTCTACAGCAGTGTCCCCAATGACCCCTCAGTGCCAGTCCCTGTCGCTTTGCCAGGTGGAGGGGAGCAGATCAGAGCACCATCAATGAGATCCTCCTTCACCAGCTCCAACAGAAGCCAGAGGCCATGAACACGCTCTGTGCCTGGTCCCGCTGTGGAAAACAACCTTTGTTTGGAATCACAACCCTCCATACCCCACCAGTGAGCACAGTGAGCCATGGCAGTTCACTGAGCACCTTCCCCCTGCAAAAATTATTCAGATCTTGTGCAATTAGTAAGAAATGAAAGAAATTTTTAAGCAAGAAGGCAGTCAAATGCTGGAGCAGGACCTCAGAGTGGCAGCAGGGTCTCAGTCCTTAGCACAGACAAAATTCAACCAGACCCTGAGCCATCAGGCCTATTGGAGCAGGAGACTGGACCTGGGGTATCCCAAGGACCAATGTGATTGCATGAGTCTGCCCTTAGAAGCAGGAGTTGCCTGTGGTTGTACCTCCTGTAGCAAAGCCATTGTTATCCCAATCCTTAACATTCTCTGTGTTGAGCCAGACTGCCTCGATGGCATTGCCTGCCCTGAGGCATTGCCAAGGCAGGCTGCCAAAACCTCAAATTCCTCTTCTGCGCTGGGGGATATCACCCCTTGGAGCAAAGCAGTGCTGTGCTGAGGGAGAACTTGCCCTGGAGTCATGGGTAATTTTGTGGTGGTTTGGGCCAGGTCCAAGGAGTATTCAAAAGATAAAAGTCCATAAACTTGAGCTTGGCACAGGCTGGAGAGCAGTGGTCTGGTGTCAGCAAGCAGGTACAGCCTATGCCAGGATCCTTGGTGTATTCCATGGTTTAGTGCTCTCCCTGGGAGCTTTGCCTTGCTGTACATGGGAGGAGAAGCAAACCTGTGAACTGGCCAATCTGATCTGCCACTCTGAGCAATATTCTTATCATCAAAGAGGTCAGAAACAGTTCTACAGACAAACGTGGCTGGTGCTGGTGTGTGTTTTCCATTAAGGATGCTCCCTAGTTTTGAAGGGCACACCTGTGCTGCAGCTCCCTGCTCTGCGGCTAGTCTGCTGTCTGCCCACACTGCTCAAGGGCAGAGTTTCTTCTGTGGCTCCATTTAAGCGAATGCAGCTGGTTTCCTCCAGGGTGAAACCCAGGAGTAGTTCAGGTGATATGTCCCTCCATAGGCTGTACCCCATGGACGGTTTCACTCCAGAGATACCCTCTACACCCCTCCAACATGACCTCAGCAGGCTTCACCCCCAAAGAGATCGGCCATCCCCACATCACACTGTAGCACGTGTGACAAAGCTTCCTCAGCCATGTGGTATAAACTCTCTGTTCTGGAAAGCTGCAGCGTGGATTCATATTAATAATCTCATTGTTAATACATAACAAAAAACAAAATCACAGGAAGGAATACTTTGATCTTAGGGAGCAGGACTCAATCTCCACTAGTAAAGGTGAAATCTCTAACACAAGTCCACATCTATCCAGCTGCCTCATTTGGAGCTTCAGCCTGGGATCACCAGCCTCCAAACCCAGGCTCGCTCTGTGGGCATAGTACAGACACAGCTAAATTCTGCAAGTTATTCCCCTCCAACAGCCAGCACTTTTGTTACTTCTAAGTTCCTTATTACAAAAAGAGGCTTTTGAAGAAAAAGTCATTTTGGCTGTGCAGCCTGGGCTCTCTGACATGGGCATTCTTGAAACTCTCCAGGACCTACAGGAATTGCACTCCTCCGGCACTCCCCTTGGATTGGTGGTCCACGCACAGTCCCATGAGTTTTGGGGTACACCTGGCATACAATTTATCAGCCCCCACTGGAAATCACACTGATCCTGTCCTGAAAAGCAAGACAAATCCAACACTTCCAAAGTCCCTCAGAAGCCACCTCAACCTGAAAATTTTCTGTTATGAATTGCCAGCCTTTACGTTTTAGTATCCCCTGTCTCAGGGATTCCACATTTTCCAGCAGGGCTCAGCAGGTCTCTAAGAAACCCTCTGTCTCCCTGCATGCCAGGTAGGGGCCTGTTCCTCACGCTATCACAGGAGGGGTGTCCCAGGGCCAGTGAAGAGGTGTTTTGTAGATCTGGGAGGCACCCTCTGGTTCTCTTCTCATTGGCCTTTTGCTTTCCGTGATTTATCTGGATGAAATTCTCTACCAGGCTGGGTGACAGCATGATTTCTCTCCAGCAACTGTTGCCTCTGTGTGCAGGACATTCCAAGCCATGAGTCCAGGACAGCACCACGTCCCACCAACCTGACAGCTGTCCTTAATCCAAGCGTTGTCCCATTTGGCTGCTGCTGCCAGGGAATTTTGTTGTGTTGCAGCTATCCACAGCTGGGGCCCTGGAAGCTCCCTGATGGGGAGAGGGTGCATCCTCTCGCAGAAAGCACCTGAAAAGCAGAAAATTCTGAATAGCCACTCAGAGGTGTTTTCCCAAGCTCTCTCCTCTTCCAGTAACTCTCCATGTGCCTGTGTACAGATCTGTAAACTGAAGAGTTGGTACCAACAGTCAGATGCTCCACGGCACAAACAGTACTTCTCACACTTCGTTTCAGTGTTCCACAGCTGAAATACTGTATCGTTGAATCATGAAATGGTTTGAGTTGGAAGGGACCTTAAAGGTCATCTTGTTCCAAACCCCTGCCATGGCCAGTTATACCTTCCACAAGACCAGGTTGCTCCATGCCCTGCCCAACCTGGCCTGGAACAAATGTTCAAGCTTCCCTCAGTGATTTTATGGGCTCCAGAGAAAGGGCTCTTGCTGCATGTCTGATCTTTGTTGCTCCCGCTCCCTCCACCCCAAGGCACCTTGCATCCCGCTGGGCTCCTGCCCTGGGAGCTGATGTATGGAGGCTGCAGGGTTTGCCCTGAGATGGGCTCGCAGCTCTCCTGACTCACCAGACAGTCCTGGAAAATCACCTGCATTTTAGGCCCTTCATCTCCTCTTCCTGAAAAGGAGTAAAAGCACATAAAGGCGACATGTTAATATATATTAAGGTCTCTTGTAGAGCCTCAGAAAATTAAAAATAAAGACACTGGTCAGGACATTTGGTGTCTTGCTCACACTCTGCTTGGGGTGTTCTGGAAATATCCTCTCTAGTGCAGCACCTGCAGCAGCTCAGTGGCAGTGGTGGGACTCTTCACTGCACCTTCCCTGACATGAAAGACTCCAGTCCTGGAGGTGCTGAGGATGGGGGAAAGAAACTGGAAACTGTTAATAGTCTGAGCATCTCAGACCTTCTGATCATGGCGGAGTGAGCAAGAGGCAGTGTCACACAGGAAACTTCTGTTAATTTAGGCAGAGCACTGCTCCGTTAGAGCAGCTGACTTACCTGGGGTCTCCAACTGGGTTCACAGGGCATTGCCTTCTGGCCACCTTATTGTCAAAATCACATCCCTGTTCAAACAAATCACTGAGAACATCAGATAGGTAGTAGCGTGGAACAAGAAGACTTCCCTCTACCTTTGTCTCCTCATGCTTCTCACTTGATCCAAACACCCTTCCACTCTAAAATCCATGTGAGTTAGGAGCAGTTAAGGCCTCCATGCCCCACTGAGGACATGTTGCCAAAGTACCTCAAGGAGTTTCTCCAGACTTCTCACTGTCCCTGCCTCCACAGGGATCCTGCTGAGACACATCCCGGGTGTGTTGTGGGGTAGTCCTCCCATGGGAGCACATGCTCAGGTCACTGGGCTGTGCATTAGGTGAGGATGTCCAGTTTGCCTGGGATAGGCTCTGTGTAGAGGGTGGTTTGGGTCAGCTCTGGGGTACTGACACTTGCTTTTGGGACCAGCTCTGAACAAAACCTGTGGAAGAGGCTCTTCTTCAGCTGAATATCTTTCTCTCCTTGGCAAACTCTGGGTGGGCAGGATGCAGCACAACCCTCAGCAGTGAAGGAAGCAATATCCAGGAAGGCACAGAGGTGTTTGAGCAATACGGAGGTCAGTGCGATGGCTGAGGCTCATGTCCTTGCATGGAGGAGAAGGACAGCAAGCCACCTCTTCTCCCACTGCCTGTCCACTCATCCCAGACCATCTCCTGGACAAGCAACCTGGACCAGGGCGTTGTGAGGCAGGTTCAGCAGCTTGGTGATGGTAATCAGAGAAGACATCTTCTTAGGATGGACCTTACCCTTGGTGAACGTGTCACAGCACAAACAAGCTTATGCCTTGCACAGACGTGCCAGAGGCAGTGGGAGGCTTTATCAGAATCTCCTGCAGTGGCAAGGGAAAGTTTTCTTTAAGCATAGTAACAGGCAGAGAATTGAGGGGCAGAACAAAAGAGCAAAGGATCTGGAAGGAATCACAAGTGACACCAGCAAAAGCTCCTGGGACCTGCAAAGCAGGGGTGAGATGGAGTGGGAGGGTGTGATCAGGCTGTGGCTCTTCCTGCTGGGGTTTTCCGGGCTGATTTTCAGCACACGACGAGACTGGGCAGCCTCCCACTTGTGCTGAATGAATCAGCACAGGGTTAAGCACCGTGTTGCACTGTCTCCCCATTTATGACACTCCTCCTCCTCTGCTGGCTGCGGAGGAAATTTTAATCAGCACCATGATAACAGCCCTTCAGTCCTGCTGGGAGTTATCAGCTCCTTTGTTTGTAAATGTAACTGCTCAATACCTCAGGCTTGGCTCTGGGTTCCTTCACATGTTGGCTCCACAGCCCTGTGGCTCAAGCGGCCTCCCTCCCTCCAGCCTCCTGCTCTCAGCATTGGGGGTATCGGGGTGTTAATTGGGGTGTAAAACAGGCCAGGTTGTGCTGAACAGAAGGATCAAGCTTGAGCTATTTCCTTTATACCTCTGCTGTCACTGGGAGAGAGAGACCTCTGAATTTCAGGCTGTTTAAGCTTCAAAGAGTAGCTGATGCATATCAGAGCCTGGTAATTTAGCCCTCTGCAGAGTACAGGCAATATATTCATAATCATTTTATATGGAGATGAGGTAGTAACGCAATCAGGCTTATAAATCAAACCCAGGAGACATATTAGTGCTGTTTGCCTGAGCTTCTTGAGCGATCTATCCACACAAAAATGTCTGTCTGTCTCTTAGATGGGACCAATTAACTTATCAAGATGCTCTCCACTCTCACAGTGGCTCATTTGTTTACTCCGGTTCTGCCAGCTGCTGCTATTTTCATTCTGGGAGAAGGGGCCAGGTCGGTAAGGGATTTGATGGAGGAAGGGAAACTGGGCTCGGGGGGGCGGTGCCTTCAGCAGCAGCACGTAGTTTAATAACCAGCTTCCCCATGTGAGCTGTCCCCAAGCTTCAGAGCATGTCCTTGCACACCCGTAACGGTAGCTGCCTTCTTTTGTCCCTGTTTTGTCGAGCAGTAAGGGATAGCTGGAGCTTTAGGGTGCTCAATGACTGTGGCCCATGAAGCAACCACGTCCTGCTTAGGTGGTACAGGCCCATGGGTAGGCAGGTGGCAGTGGCTGTGCCCTCAGATTATGAGCTGCCAACCATCCAGGGCCTGTGGTGCCAGCCATGCAGTGTCCCCAGTGCCAGCGGTGCAGGGCACTCAGTGCTGACAGTGGTGCAGGGTCAGGGGTGCCAGCAATGCCAGCTGAAAAGTGCCAGAGGCACAGGATGCAGGCATGAATTCACTGCAGCCAGGTCTCTCTGCTGCCATGGCGTCCCACACATTGTCCCCACACACTGTCCCTTGGCACCATCTGCTTCTGCCTTGCCCAGAGCCTGGCACAGCCAGGAGCTCAGCTGCACCAGATGGTTCTCCAGCACCCAACAGGAAGAAAGCCATTCCCTACCTGCACAGGGTGGCCTGAAGCTCTTGCCCAGCCCCCCACCCACTACTTTGCTCGGACATGAAGCACAGGGACAGGTGAGGGCATGTGGACTACATCCCACATTCAAGTGTTTGGTGGGTTTGGAGGGATGGGAAGAGCACCCAGCAAAGCAGGTCTTTGCTCTTCCTTGCTTCCTTCTGGCTTGGCCACGTCCTGCCCCACACCACGTGTGCTGGGAGCAAGATGGGATCTGCTCCGAGTGAGCAGGACCTGGGATGGTGCAAGGATGCAGTGGCAGCCAGGCAGAGCTGGGAGCAAAGTGACAGCTGGAGCAGGGCCAGCACGGAGCTGAGGCTGGTGCTGACACCAGAGGGTGGTGTGGTCTCACTCAGGAAAGCCACCGCTGGAGACACATCCTTGCTCTGACACATTTGTAAGAAGAGGACTTGGAGACAAGCTGCTGTTTATTTTTTCATAGAGATTTTTAATGTTTTAATTTTTAACAGACCCGGTTTAAATTTTTGCTTTCTACAATAATTCAATGTAAAAATCCCAGTACAATATACAACAGTTTGAACATTTGCAATAAGAAATCCAGCTTGGGGACACACGTAAGTTCAGCTAGTTCCTAACACAGGTAGCAAATTCCCTCCACCCTCCCCCAAATTTACCAGCCAGAAAGGCATGTGGGCAGGAACGCCTTAGAAATGTCACCCCCACCCCATGAAGACACTGGCTGCCCTGTTCCTGCCCATATTGTAGTGGGACAGTCCCTCAGACACATCACATTGGAAAGGGCAGGGTCCACTCCATGGGATGGCTGGGAGCCTCCAACATTGCAAGGCAAAGTCTGCAGAGAAGCGAGGCTGGCCGGCCCTTGTGCGTGAGTGACGTGGGATGCTCTGCAAAGGCCCTGCATGCAGGTCCCTCAGGGTTTGGGGCTCCCTTGGGGTGGAGAAGAGACCTGCCCTCCCCTTGGCAGCAGTGCCAGCAGCCTTGTGCCCTAGTGCAGTCATAAGGCCACTGGAAGGGGAAGGTCACACCCCTGCATGATCCAGCCTGAGGGGAGGAAAACAAAGCTGACATAAGGGTCCCTGACTCTAGAGTCTGAGGAAAAATTCAGGGATATCTCACTGGCCTGGGAGCTGGCAGTCTATCCAGAAGCCACTTTGGTGTGGCCCATGGTACTCAAGCAGCCTTGGGAGAGTCCTGCATGAACAGCCTGGAGTGGTCCTGCTCAAGCAACATGGGGTGATCCTGCTTGAGCAACATGGGAAGATGCTGCTCCAGCTACATTGAATGATGCTGCTTCAGCAGCCTGGATAAGTCCCGCTCGAGCAGCACAGGGTGCTGCTGCTGAAGCAGTGTGGGGTGGTCCTACTCAATCAGCATGGGATGGTTCTGCTGGAGTGGCATTAGGGTGGTCCTGGATGAGCAACCTGGAGTGGTCCTGCTGGAGCAGTACGGAATGGTCCTGCTGGAGCAGCAGTGAGTGGTCCTGCTCAAACAAGGTGGGATGGTCCTGATCAAGGCATATAAGGCCAACTTAAGCAGTGTGGAGTGGTCCTGCTCAGGCAGCAGGGGAAGCATGGGATGGTCCTGGTTGAGAAGAATGTGGTGGTTCTGCTTGAGCACCATGGAGCCACTGCAAGTGGCAGTGGTAATTCCTCATGTTCTGCAGCATCCCAAGTGATGCATTCAAAGCCATGTCTTGCAACTCATGGAAATCCTTCAATGCTTGGAGAAGTCTCTCAAAGATGTGAATGTTTGATCCCAGGGGAATCTAGTTGAACTCCATGTTCCCAAATAGTTATTGCTAATGCTAAATCAGGACATTGGCTACTTTATCTAGCTGAATTATTGAAACCTTCCAAGGGCAGAGATCTCCCCTTTCCCCAGTGACCAGTTCCAGCTGCACCAGCCCTAGGGAGAAGTGTTTTCTGATGTCACGAAGGGCCCCTCCTGCTTGTATCAGGGGTGGCTGAGTTAGTGGTGGCTTTCCTGGGTCAATAAGGGATGGGATACAAGGCAGGGGAAGGAGGAAGAGAAGCAGAAAATTGCAGCTGCAGTCAGTTGTGCTGGGAGTAAAGGTGCAGGCAGGATGGAGGAGAGGATGAATGGGAGAGAGACTGGAGTTCTGGATGGAGTTGAGGAATGAAGTAGAATGAAAGGACAGTTAGAGGAGAGCTGTGTAGTGAGGAAGGACAGCTGGATGTCAGGGAGGGGTGGAGGGGATATCTGTGAGGTAGATGGGACACCTAGAGGATAAGGAGGGATGGGAAGACAGGGACAGGTGCAGGAGCATGAGGAGAAACAGGGGAACTGTGGGAGGCAAACAAGGGATGCCGAAATAGCCAGAGGTTGAGTACGAGAGGGACAGGGCAAGAGATGAAACAACAGGAAAAAAGATGGGGAACATTGGGAGGTGTAGAGTCACAGGAAGGACAGAGAGACTGAGGTGAAGGAAGAAGTATGAGATGGAGGACGAGGGAGAAGGTACGGGAGATGGTGGAAAGGACAACGAAGAGGAAAAGAGGTTGGGGAGGATGAGATTGGGCAGATGGTAGGAAGTGGAGCATAAGGAAGAACAGGCAAATAGTAGGTGGTGTGGGGCACTGGGAAGGATGGGGGACAGTGGGAGAGATGAAGAAAGTTGGCAAAATAGAAGAGGAAAACAAGAAGAGATGAGATGGCAGGTAGTAGAGAAAAAGGAGGGAGGGAAGATGAAGAGGGATGAGGAGACAGTGGGAGATGGACAAAGATGACATAAGGGATGGAGGGACATTTTGGGGATAGAAGACAAAGGCTGAAAGGCAGTGGAGGAGGATGGATGAGGACATAGTGGGAAACAGAAGCACAAGGAGGGGATTGGAAATGGAAGAGGTGTAGGAGGAGGCAAATTTGGGTGACGTTGGCAGTTGGAGGGATAAGAAATGGTGGGAAGTGAGGGTGGATTTTAGGATGGAGTAGTAGAAGAAATTGAGTGAGAAGATAGGAAGAGATAGAAGAGGATGAAGAAAGATGTGGATGAGGAGTGGAGGAGCTGGGAATATACTGGGGTGAAGGTGGGAACTAATGGAGGACAAGCGTGGATAGGATGATGGTAAGGTGCAGAGGACAGTGAGAGTGGGAGCTGAAGAAGAGATGGTGAGATGTTGACATGAATATCAAAATCTGGAGGCAAATCTGGATGAGGATGGATGGGACAGGATGGAGGTGAAGAAGAGAAAACATGAGGAGATGGTGGGGAGTGAATGAGGATATGGAATGGGATGTGGTGGATGAAGGAGGAGCAGACGAAAGGGATGGGATACAAATGTGACAGAGAGACTGCAAGGTGGGATATGGAGGGCAATGGAGGAGCACAGAAAGGAGGGATGGGAGGTGGTGGGTGATGGAGAATAAGGAGGGAGAAGATGTAGTGTAGGGTGCAGGAGCTGGAGAGTGGGAGGGGACATGGTGGGTAATGGAGGAGCATAGCATGGCAAGGAGGGATGGGACACAGTTGACAGCACACCGGAAGGAGTGTTGAAGGAGGAATGGGACGTGGAGCAAGTGAGGGACAACAGGGAGGGATAGGAGGTCATGGGTGACAGTGGAGCACAAGAAGGGATAGGACATGATGAAGGGTGTGGGAGGACAGGAAGGAGGGACATCACATGGTGGCTGATGGAGGAGCACAGAAAGATGGGACCTGCTGGGGGATGGAGGATGGCCAGGAGAGATGGGACACAATGGGTGACAGCACAGGAAAGAGGGATGAGTGAACAACAGAGGGGCAGCAGGACACGTGGGATACAAAAGGAGGTGGTACACAGGAGAAAGGATGGGATCTGGTAGGTGATGGAGCACAAGAAGGAGCAATGGGATGGAGGGTGATGGAGGAGCACAGGAAGGAGAGCTGGGTTGGATTAGGTGGGTGATGAAAGAGCAGAATAAAAAGGGATGGGACACAGAGCATCAAAGAGCAGGGATGAAAGGAATGTAACATGAAGGATAATGGAGGAGCAAAAGAAGGAGGGGTAAGCATTGGAGGACCTCAGGGCGGGACAGTTTAATGGAGCGAGCCTTGGAGGCTGGGACCTGCAGGAGATCAGAGAATCACAGAATCATTAAGGTTGGATAAGACCTCTGAGATCATCTAGTCCAACCGAGAGGCACAAGGGCAAGAAGCCATGGGCAGTGGTGAGAAAAGGGATGTGGGGGTCTATGTGAAGGCTGAGATAGGACAGCGAAGCATGAGAAATACCAGCATCATATGAACAACGCAATGCTGAGAGGAGCCTGGAGTGGGGTGACAGTGCTGGCAGTGAGGCCAAGGAGCCCTGGTGGTGTGGCACATTTGGGGTCAGCACATGGGGATGGTGCCAGAGAGGGCTGGGTGGGTGAGGAGAGGATGGGACACCATGTGTGGGCTGGGCAGCAGGCAGGATGGCAGGGACAGAGGGAAGGATCTGGATGTATCACCCCACCCCTCCCTCCACAGCAGCACCAAGGGGGTGGGTGAGGGGTTGCAGGGCCTTTTTTCATCACACGACAAGCAGGCATGATACAGGGGTGCAGGACAGGGTGAGCAGGGAGCCTGTCATCGGGGCAGAAGGTGCCCTTCATGCGACCTTGGCATGGGCTGGCAAAAGGAAATAGGAGGACAGGGCAGGGGCAAGCGTGGCTTTGCCCAGCACACCTTGGGCTTCACCCCTGGTTGGGCACTGGCGTGTGGGGATGACAAGGGTAGAGTCTGTGCTGGGGTAGAATCAGTCATCTCCACACCTCAAGCAAATTTCCCCAACAAATCCCTTGCCAGCCTCAGCTCAGCCCCTCCAGGGAAATGCCCAGCACCGCTATTTACAGAGTAAGACAGAACTGACCAATATTACAAATAATTAAAAGGCAGCTGTAAAAATGAGAAACCACATTCCAAAAGTAGAGAGTCCTTTAAAAAAAAACCAAACCAAACCAAACCCCCGATTATCAATGAAAATGCTAAAAACCACCTCGAAAGGATCTATGTACAGCAGGAGATTGCCTGTGGCAGGGACTCCACTGCTCCATGGCAGGCAGGGGCACTGCCCGGCCCTGGCTGCTGGTGAAGGTGGGCTGCACCTGCCCTGCGTGTCCCCCACACAGGTGACGAGGGTCCCCGTGGGGCCAGGAGGAGCAAAAGGCCATCGGTGCTGGGCCTGCTGGGCCCTGGCTGATGCTGGTTGTGTCTGGAGACAGAGGCAGTGCGTGGTCGTCGCGGAGGTGCTGACGGAGCCTGCGACGTGGCAGTGATGCAGCTTTGCTGCTGCTGCGGGCAGCGAGCAGCTGGACGGGAGAGGGCAGCAGCCTCGGCAGCACGAGCAGTTTGGAAGTGAAACTGCGAGATGACAATGTGCAGAGGCCCTGGAAGCAGTGTAAACAGCCCCAGAGCAACGCACAGAGCCCTTGGAGCAGCGTATGAAGCCCTTGGAGCAGCGTACACGGCCCCAGAGCAACGCACAGAGCCCTTGGAGAAGTGTAGAGAGCCCCAAAAGCGGTGTACAGTGCCCCAGAGCAGTGTAGAGCCCTTAGAGCAGTGCACTGAGCTCCTGGAACAGTGCACAGAGCTCCAGAGCAATGCAGAACCCTGGGAGCAGTGTATGGAGCCCCTGGAGCAGAGTACACAGCCTCAGAGCAATGCACAGAGCCCCAGAATCCACAGGCACCTGCAGGCAGCTCCATCTGGGTGAATCCCCGCCTGGCCCCTGGCAGGCAGCTTGAAAATAGGTCAGGCAGCTGCCTCAGAAATCTGTTCTCTCCTGGAGCTGCACAGAGGCACCAAAGCTGCTCTGTGTGGGGCTGGGTCACAGCCTCCCAGCCCCAGGAGCTCTGCACTGCCTTGGGGCTGTGGCTGCTGCCCCCTCCCTCCTTGGGTAAGGCTTCTTCTGGTGGTGACAGAGGGATGTGCAGCACAGACCACGGGCCACACTGCAGCCTCCCAACCCACAATCTCTTAATCCAATTGGTGCCTCTCCAATGTAACTCATTTCGGTATTTTTAAAATGCACTTGGTTTTACATTGCAGGCTGTCCGGAGTTGGGCAGAGCCAGAAGTGGAGGGGAAAAAAAACGCCAAACGAAGAGGAAAAGAGGAGGGGGGGGAAAGAGAAATATGTATATTCAGCACTTGAAAGAGAAGCAACTACAAGTGGCCCCAAGCAGGGAGGTGGGTGCAGGGCAGGGATACCACAGCCGTGGCCCCCTGGGAGCAGGGGATGTGCACACACGCACACACAGAGGCACACGCCACCTCTCCCCCATGCTGTGCACCCACAGACCCCATCTCTGCAGTTGGAGGAGCCTGCGAGACCACCTGGACCCATCCCAGCAGCCAATGGCCTCAGCAGCCCCCCCAGAGCAGAAGGGGGGCCAGGGAGGGCCCCCTAGCCAGCCCAGCCTGGGTGACCGCAGGGAGCCTCGCCCCTCCTTCCTGCCCGGGGAAGCACGTGTGGCTGATGCAACCGCGCTGCAATCCGGGCTGGCAGGACACACTGGAGCTCGGGCAGGGCGGGCAGCGCCGGCAGCACCACCAGAGCCAGCACCCTCCGTCCCCAGAACCACACCTCCGGCCATATGGTGTCCTGGCCGCACTTCCCCCCAGCCCTCCCTATCCACACGAGCAGCCTCCCCTGGCCGCTCTCCCCTTCTCAGGGCCCGGCGAGCCCTCGGCATGGTGGGTCTCCACATGGGCCGGAGGTGAAGCGACCCCTGGGGCTCCACATCTGCTTCGTAAGCGTCCCCAGGGGCAAGGGGACGGTTAGGAGACAGATGCGCCCGCGCCACCTCCGAGAGGGGCCCCCGCGGGCATCAGCGCGGGCGCTCTTCCGGCAGGACACTGGATAGCAGGCACGCTGCGTCCCCCGGCCCCCCGTCCTCACTCACTCGAGGCCCCCGGCTTCTCCTCCGCCCTGGCGGGGTCCGCGGGGTGCAGTTTGCACTTGGAGGGGGAATGGCGGACGGCGGAGCGGGATGGCCGGGCGAAGCAGGAGGTGAGGGACTGGGAGCTGCAGTCACACGCCGTGTCCTGCAAAGATAGACAGGGCACAGTGGGGTTAGAGGGGTTGGGCACCCCGTCCCCCGCCACAGCGGGACAACCCGGGGGGCACTGTGCCTTGTTACCTCGCTGGCTATGGCCGAGATGAGGTCGGGGTCCCGCAGGGCTGTGTCCTTACTGCCCTGGCCAGGGGACGAGGGCTTGGGGTCCTCGCAGTTGCTCTGCTTGAGGACCTTCTTGTTCAAGACGCGGGAGATGTTTTCGGCTGGGTGGTGGGTGGTGGGGCTGGGGTGCTCAGCTCTCTTGCTGCCCTCCTCCCCTGTGGCCTCCTTCTTCTCCTGTGGCGCAGTGGGGCTCTGTGCCCGCCCGCAGACATTCCTGAAGAACTCCTGCACCAGCCCATACTTGGGTGCTTCAGGCTTGGCCCGGCTGCTCTCAGGGCAGCCTGGTTTCCAGATGGACTCGGTGCTGCCTGTGTGCTCCACCACACTGAACAAGCTGGACAAGCCATCGTTGATGTTGCTGAGGACGGGGCTGTCACGCGTGGTGGTGGATCGGGCCCAGGCAGAGCCATTCTGCTTGCTCTGGTGCAAGTTCCACAGGCTCCTGTCCTTGGAGGCATCCAGCTTGGAGGAAGACCTCCTCTGGAGCTTCGGAGAGCCATATTTTGGGGAGCAGCATGGCCGCTCGATCCTAGAGTGGACCTTATCCAGGGAGGAGGAGATCTGCTTGCTGCGCACGGAGACAAGGGAGGAGCTGCGGGGGGACCAGCTCTTGCCGTGCACACCAGTGCTGCGTGGCAGGTCGGTCTGGAGGCCGACGCTCACTGTCTGGATGGTCTGGGTCCCCACGTGGGCCAGCCCCACTGTCTGACTGGAGGCACTTTTCACCTTCCTCTCAAGTGAGCTGGAGCGGATGGCCTGCCGCACGCAGTTGGTGATCTCCTTCATGTCGTCGCTCATGTTGCCTGAGATCTCCAGGTCGTGCAGTGACGGGGGAAAGCGCGGCACCGGTGGCACCGCGCTCTCCACTGTGCCACCATCCAGCAGCTCCCGCTGCTGCTTGGAGAAGTTGCACAGCCACTGGCTGTAGGTGCCCTCAGCACTGGCTGACTCCTCCGGCTCCTTAGGCTTGGCCATGGTGAACAAGAATCCAGGTTCTATCATGATCTTCCCTTCCTTGTTGTGCACCAGAGGCGCCTCCAGCCGCCGCACCACGGGTGGGCTGTAGTAGATGCGGATCCCCGTCTTGTCAGGCGCCGTGTAGCTCCTCTGAATTTGTTTCTGGCCTGGGTCGTGCCCGGAGAGGCTGCTTGCCTGTGAGTAGTCCCAGGAGGAGATGCCCAGCTTCTCCTTGGCCAGGCTATCAGGGGCAGGTTGTTCGATATTCACGTATGTACAGTTTGAGGGAGGAACACTGGCGCTATCCCGGATCCCGTTGGGCAGCAGCTGGGTGGCTGAGGATGACTTTTTGCCCCGGGCATGGTCACCGAGCCCCGGCACGGTCTTTCCAGAGAGGTAGGGAGAACAGTCAAGCAAGCTTTCAAACTCTGACATGGAGGAAACAGACTTGGTCCTGTGGGAAGAGGATGGGGATCAAAAGGGGACAGAGCAGTGGGTTGGGGAACAGTTGGAGGCACTCTGCTCCCACCCCTACAGGACCTTCCTGGGCACCCAAGTCCTGCTCCTCATGGGGAGTTCCTCACTTCCAGGACTACTCTGTACCATGGCTGCATCTCGCTATGATTCCTTGTCAGGGATGTCAAGCCCAGGGGCCTCCTCCATGCCCTGGGGACCACGGAGGAACCCATGCACTCACCTTTTGAGGTTGGTTCCCTTGGCTTCTGCTTCAGAGATTGTCTCCTTGTCTGTGATTTTCTCATTGAGAGTCTAGGAGGGCACAGGAGAAAGCTCTGGGGTCAGTCAGCACAGGACCAAATCACAGAGATGGGCTGGAGCAGTGGCTGCATCCTGGTCCCCTCCAGCACCACCAGCTTTCCACACACTCCCATGTCCAGCATCCTATTACCAGGGGCTGCATGGCGCTTGCTGCACTCACATCTATTTCAAATCATCTTTTTATAACCCCTTGGGATTCAGCCATGCCCTGCACCCTCTCCATCTCCCCAGTTCCTGGCACTTCCACTCACAGCCTCATTTGGTGTTTAAAGGGATGTTAATTGATGTTCACAAAACTTCTAATCTAACCTTTAGCATAGACCTGAGCCCAGCGAGCACTCTGAGAGCTGTCCACCTTCTCTTACCCACCTCTTTCCAGTTGCTGCCATGCTTCTCCATTTCAGAGTGTTTCAATGCCCACGGGTTGGACCCTTTCTGCAACTGCAGAATGTGTCAGTCACTCACTGGTTGCAATATGTGCCCCTCTGGGCAAGTGCCAGAGGTTGGAGGAGACATTCAGGATGGGGGACACGATACCTGGTTGAGTTTGTTCTGCAGGTCCTTCGCTTGCTGCTCTGCCTGCTGCTGCTCCTCCTTGAAGCGAGCCAGCAGCTCCACCTTCTCCTGGTTCCAGTTCTTCTCACTGATCTGCAGCTGCTTGGTGAGGTCCATGACAGCGCTGTAGGACTCTGCCAGGAGATGCTGGTGCTCCTCACGCTCCCTCTTCAATGCCACCTTCCAGTCTGGCAGTGCACGCTCTGCGATCGCTTTGCCTGCCTTTGATTCCAGCTGCGGGGACACGGTGGTGGCTGTGGGGGACCCATGGCTCCAGCATGGTGCTGGACACCTCCAGCAAAGGGGCAAGGCTTGCTTCCCAGTGCCGGTCCCATGCTGCCGGGTCGGGCAGTAAGTGTGTCCCCAAAGCTGTGCACTGTGGGCACAGCTGAGCCATGGCCAGCCCTGGCTTTTAGCCACGTGGTGCCAGCCAGCCCAGCAGATGGTCACCCAGTGGGACACAGGCTCAATGTCCAATGTCCTGCCTGCCTGGCTGTGCTCTGCCCACACTCCTGCCTGCGGGACCTGGCTCCCGGGGAGAGGCACCATCACCTGCAGGGCTGGCAGAGTGGAACCCAAGGATGCTGCTGCTGCCAGGGTGCTGCCACTGTAGCTCTCTTTTAAGAGGGAGGGGGGAACTGGGGACTACTGCTGACCTCTGCCTGGAGAAATCCTGCCTTGAAAGTGTTGGCATTAGTTCTAGGGAGCAGAGCTGAGGTACAGCCATGGGCTGCTGCCAGCACAGTGTGAGGGGAGCAGAAATCCCTCATCTCTGGAAGGGCAGGGCTGGGGGACCGACAGGACCAATTCTGCAGGCAGGAGTCCAGGCTGCCATCCCTCCACCTCCTCCCACTGCAGCCATGTATCCCTTTTGCAGCATCCACAGGGATTCAGGGCCCTGATCCATGATGTGCCTTGGGGGAGGAGAGGAGGGCTCCAATGCCACTATCAAAAGCCTGTCCTGGGGAGGGGTTCTGAGCCTCTGTCCCATCCCACCCTCTCCAGGCAAATCCAGTGGAGGAATAAAGAGCATCCTCTGCTGCTCCACAGTTGGATTTCCATGCTAGCTCTGTTGCTATAGAAACTCGCCTGCCTGAGCAGCTGCTAATTAAGATTCCCACAGTGCCACCTTGCTCCCAGCCCAGCGCTTGGCACAGGGCACAGGCAGCCCCCCATGCCCCACCATCAGACAATGGAGGGCTCTGCCAGCCCACGGGGTGCCCAGGGCTCCCACCTGGGCGATGTGGCACTTGAGCTCGGCACGCTCCATCTCCCAGGCAGCCTTGGCCTTGGTGAACTGCTGCTGCAGCTCGCTGGCACTGCGCCGCTCCTCCCGCAGCTCCGTGCACAGCTCCTTCAGGGTCACTTTCATGTCCGCCAGCGTCTTGATGCACTCGTTGGGCTGCCAAGGGATCAGGGGTGAGCACAAGGAGCTGAGACTCCAAGGGAGCTGCAGTCTCTGCATCCCAGCCATGGCAGCTGCTCCCAAGGTGAGTGACACAGGATGCCACCAGGGCAGGGGACCACCCATGGGAATGATGTGTCTGCAGGGAGTATCCACACCCAGCCATGCCACACAGCCACAGCAGGGGCCTGATCCACCCCCTGGGCTCATGGGGACCCTGCTCACCGTGTTGGGGGTCCAGGTGTCCCCGGCATACATCTTGTTGTCTGCCTGCTGCTGTGGGGCAAGCTCCTCTTCCTCCAGCAGCAGGTACAGCTCCTTCATGCTGTTCACCTGTGGGTGACACCATGGCTGGGGTGATCAGGGGACCCACAGGCCATGGCCAGGTTTGGAGGAAACCCAAAAAGCACTGGGTGGGACACAAAGGTACAAGGAACAGCCCTGGGATGCTCAGCAGTGCATTTCCCTCTCCAAAGCAGCTGAGGTTGGAGCCCCTCATCCCACTGTACCTCCAAAAAGTCCTCGCCCTCGCTGTGCATCATCTTGCCCTGGCGCCAACGCTTGAGGAACCACTTGAGCTTCATGAAGAGCAGGAGGAAGCTCTGCCTGAACTGCTGCGACTCCTGCACCAGCAGGTTTTTCTCCTGGCTCCAGAACTTTTGCTCCAGCCTCCTCTGAAGGTTCAGGCTCTGCAGCTCGAACTCCCGCCGCAGCAGGGCTTTCTGGTGGTCTTCCTTCAGCTGTGGAGAGACGTGTGGGCTCCAGGAGAGGGGCTGGTGGCAGCCATGTGCTGCCAGGCTCTGGGCTGAGCCCAGTGCCAGCTCCATATCCCCATCCTGGGGAGCTGCAATGCCCCGGCAGCGTGCTGGGGACAGCAAGGTTATTGAGGCAGCACCATGGGGGAAGATCTGTATGGCTGCACACCTGTGTATGAGGACGACTGTGCTCAGCCTGTGTGCCTTAAAGATGGGACATATTGTGTGTGCTCTCATGTGACACCCAGATCCCCAAATGGATCACTCAGCCTAGGGCTGGAGGTGACATAGCCATGGGCGTGGGGACACCTGTCTCCCAGGGGTAAGGGCTGCTGCCTGCTCACCTGACAGATCTTCTGTGAGAAGTTGTCCACCTCATCCTTCCTCAGCTGCCTCTCCTGCGAGAGCTGCTCCTGCAGTCCTCGCAGGCTCTCATTGGCCTCCGACAGCACCAGCTGCAGTTCCTTCATCTACAAAAGCCCAGGGAGAGGAGAGGGATGGTGGGCTGTGCCTGGCTGCACCTCCCTGTGTCCCTCTCCAATGGGGCTCTGCAGCTTCCCTTATCCCCAGCTCTCAAGAGGGTCAACCCTGTCCCCAACCCCACTGGCAGAGGGGACAGGGCTCCCTGCCCGTGTCGTACCTCAGTGGCGTAGGAGTCGTTCTCCTCAGGCCGGCAGGGTTTGTAGCTCCGGGGATGTGCGGGGTCTGTGTCCTTGGAGTGGGGGATGTGGTAGTGGTCGGCGTCCCTAAAATCAGGCTGCTGCATGCGTGGGCAAGTTAATGAGAACAAACCAAAAGAGCGGGAAGAAAAAAAAGCCAGAAAACAAAACAATGGGTCTCCGAAACAGTAAAGAACTACAAGACAACAAAAAGGATGATGAGGAGAAGGAGCTTCATCACCATGGTGGGAGACAATGCGGAAACCAAAAGGAAACACAGGATGAGGAGACACGTGGCCTGGATTGTTTGGGGGAAGGGGAGAAAAGAGAGAAAGAGGGAAAAAATGTGCAAACACCAGTTACGGTGCCATGCAGTGACTGGGGGAGACTGGGACCTGGAACTGGTGGGACCACATGCAGAAAAATAGGACTCTGAACAAGTGAGTGTGCTCCAGAAAAGGGGTTGTGCCCATGGCCCCAACCACCACTGAAATCCCTGGTCCCCAGCATGAACTGAGACCCCTGAGAGGAGGGAGATGGATGACCTGCTCTCTGCTGCTCCAAAGGTGCTCCTAGTTGAATGCAGATTTGCCCTGGAGCCTCTGCTCTCCAAATTACCCTGCCTGAGCATCCCCTGGGCCTGAGGCTTCCTGTAAGCAGAACTCCTACAATTTGGGCTGCTTTCAAGAGCCACAGGCTGCTCTCATTCCACCCAGCTCATCGCCAACATACAAAGAGCTTTGAAGCCAGAAATGTTGGGCTGAGCAGCCAAAACGTCAGTCCCTGCTAATGTGGGACTGCACCTGAGAGCCCCTGGCCATGGTCAGGGTAGCCTCAGCACAACCAACCCCTGCTGGGGTGTTCCAGGATGCCCACTGGCTCCTGCCCTGGGCACACTCTGTTAGAGCAGAGTCCTACCTTGTCCCTGGTGCCACTGGCATGCAGTGAGGTGTTAGTCTGGATTTTGCTCTGGAGAGGCAGGAAGGAGGTTACATTGGGGATTAGGGTTTGCTCCATTAAAGCAGGAGGAAATGGGGCAGCAAATAAAGCAGCAGCTGCTGTGAGGGATGTGGGGAGAAGCCGTACCTGGAAGTCGGAGCCATGCTCCTTCTGCAGCCCCTCTTTGGTGATGTCGTGGCTGCTGGGGCTGGAGAAGGGGAAAGAGTCCGTGTGCTCCTTGAGGCCACCGGTGAGGTGGTCCACCTTCCTCACGAGGCAGCCCAGGTCCTGCTGGAGCACTCCCAGCCGCATCAGGAGCACGTTCATCAGCTTGGCATCACTGGGGCTCTCACCACCACTGCCCACCGCCTCGCCCAGCAGGACCCCCGCACACTCGTTGTCCAAGCAAGCCTTCAGCCCGGAGGTGAAGCCGTTGGCATCCGAAATCAAGATGTCAATGGCTTTGCTGACGAGCGTCGCCTGGTCCCGGATGCCCATCAAGGTCTCCAGGTCCTTGGGCTTGAGCAGCTTGGCAGGACCATCGGGCACCTTCCCACTGCCAGGCACCCTGTCCTGCCCGTCGGTGTCACTGCTGCCCACGCCGTCCCTCCAGCCGGCGGTGGGGATGCACTGTGCTGAGTCTCCGGCCTCAGCGTCGGTCTCCAGCATGGGCCGGGTTGTCTGGCAGGAGGCAAGGTCGCAGCGCTGGAGGTTGGAGAGCAGCACGCGGTTCTCATACTGCAGCTTCTTCACCTTCCCACTCAGCTCACTGATCTGCACCTTGGCCGTGGCCAGCTCCTCCTGCGAGGGCTCGCTGACCACCGAGCAGCTGTCCTCCGAAAGCGTCACATCCAGCTCGTGGTCTGACTTGTACTTGGACAGCTCATTCAGGAGGAGCTTGTTCTGGTCCTCCAGCTCCAGCAGCGAGCGCCTCAGCAGCTCAGCCTCCTCCTCCACGAACTGTAGGTGCCGGCGCAGCTCCGCCACTGTGTCCCCTGCGTCCCCGCAGCTCGAGACGCCCACCAGGAACCGCGTGTCCTGCCCTGGCAGCTCTCTGTCCCCCTGACCCTTCATGTCGTCCATCTCCGCCCGCAGCCCGCGGTTTTCCACCTCCAGCTCCACTATCCTCCGGCTGAGGATGTTGGCTTCCTCCTCTACCAGCTTGAGGTGGACCTTCAACTCAGCCTCGCGGGAATGGGGAGAGTCAGCCAGCTCCTCCACGGACAGGGAGCTGTCCAGGTCCCCGTACAGGGATCTGTACTTGAGCAGCTCTTCCTTCATGCCGTCGTTCTCCTTGGCCAGCTTGGTCAGCTTCTTGCACATCAGAGCCGACTCCTCCTTGGCAAAATGCAGCTGGCATTTCAGGTCTGCGCTGTCCTCCTGGGAACAGGGTGGGTGGGGGTGTTAGAAAGGTGCTCCCAGGGGTCATGGTGGCTCCTGGAGAGCCCTGGGGACATGCAACCCTCCCACCCCAATCATCACAGGGAAGCTGCAGGCACTCATGGAGAGGGAAA
The DNA here is from genome assembly GCA_013390025.1 of Pitta sordida. Lineage (NCBI taxonomy): Eukaryota > Metazoa > Chordata > Aves > Passeriformes > Pittidae > Pitta > Pitta sordida. The sequence continues at coordinate 427,954 of WEKX01017603.1, read as the reverse complement.
AGCTTTGAGATCTATCCTGGAGTATTTCAGGGACAGCCCAGAGATGGGGCAAGATGCCTGGGTGAGGAGACCCATAGCTCTGGCCCCTGCCTTGACATCAAGTCACCACTGGGGATGTGGGCACCAAGCCCAGTCCGATCCACCACAGGCAGAGGGGGAGGGAAAGCTGTCAGACCGTAGAGCAAAATAAAAGCCATCAAAAAGGTTTTCTCCCAAAAGCTGGCAAGCTCTGAAACAACTGGCACTGCTGCCACTGCACCGCCCTCAACAGCTCCTCCCACTCAGCCCCAAACACTCCATCATGGGGCAGAGAAGCAGCAGTTTCAGCTGGAAATATCCTGAAGTCCCAGATCATGGCCTTGCTGTCACCACCTTGCCAAGGGTCAGAAAACCCAGGCAGCACAGCCTCAACATCAGCTCACTGGTCTTTTCCCAAGCCCTTTGCTTTTCAGGACCGTTTCTCCATGTGTTTGGTTTTTTCTGTTGTTGTTTTAATTTAGCAGTTAGGATCTTGGCTATTTGCCCAGACAGACCGTTTCTCAGCTCTGGGAAGCTTTTTGGATGGAGGACCAGGATTTCCTGACGTCCAGCTTGTGGCTTCCCGTGCCGTGGGGTCACTTGAGTGCTCCCAGCTCTGGTGCAGTGACTGCCAGGAGGGAACCTGCTGGGCTGTGACCCTCACCCCACTGCACCCACTGGAGTTGGGTGGGTGCTGGAGGTGGCTGAGCCCCTTGGCCAAGTGGCTGCTGGCCCTGACAGCCCTCTGCATGGCTGAACTCATCCCTTTCCCCTCTTATTGGCTGGCAGAAACAAGCTGTCACCCTCTTCAGATNCCATGGCCACCCTCACATCCCCAAAGTATTTACTCTGTGCACTTCCTGGGCTGTTCGTAACAAGGCCAGGGGTGAGGGGAAAGGGAGGATCCCATGAGTTTGGGGTGCCATTTTTTTCCCCAACTCTCCTGCCTGTGACCACAGGAACCATCCTGCTGCTCTTCCATGCTCGTGCACAGAGCCATGGCCTCATTCAGGTGCACTAAAGCCGAGCCCCCCTAATTAGCTGTGGAGATTAGGGGAGGGCTGGCTCAGGCAGCTCTCCCTGCCCGGGCAGACATGACCTCAGTTCCTGTTTTTCCAGAGGAAAAAAAAAAAAAGTAGCAGCTCAGTGTATCCCTCTACCCCTTGGCATCACCAGAGGGGATACACACATTCCCAAAACCACCTCAAGTGCTCCTGAGGTCAGGGCAGACCTCGGTGTTGAGTCTGTCTCCCCCCAGCTCCATTTCTGGTGAGCTCAGCTGGGCAGGAAAGGGGCCCAGGAAGCCACTGATGAGTCACAAGCAACTGTGCCTGCAGGGCCACCAGCCACAGGAGAGGGAGTGGATAGACTGCCACATCCAAGGGCATTTGAATTCGGGGAAGCACAGGGTTGGCTCCTATCTGGAGCATCGGGCCCACCACAGAGCTGAGGCTGCATCCAGCCCTGCAGACTCAGGGGTGGTGTGGAAAGCTGACAGGGTTTGACTGCAGCCAAGGCCTGGGGGCTGTTTCCTGCTCCAGGAGGGGACAGAGGAGGGGCTTTAGCCTCGGGAAGGGCGTGATGGAGGGGCCCCTCAGCTTACAGGCAAAGCCGGCTGTAGGTGCAAAGCCACAGCAGGGGAAATAGGGGGAAGAATGCTGGGAATATCAACTGGGAATATCAGCTGGCCGGAAAGGACTCTCGAGGACGGAGTTAAAGAGAAATGCCAAATAAAAGACTGAAGGGGAAAGTCTTTGAGGGCCTGGGGATCCCTGTCCTTCAAATGCCAGCAAGGACACAGGTCACCCAGAACCCTCAGGGTGCTCAGGGTCCCTGCCATGAGGTGCTCTCAGCAGCACATCAGGAGTGGCATCACAGGGTCTCCCTCCCTGCTTTAGCTTTGGGGGAGTAGATCTGCTCCCCAAAATAAACCTTACAGGTCTTTTTGCCTTTGAAAGAGGATTTTTTCTCTTGCCTTTCTATCCCAGCAACAGCAGCTCTGCCTCTCCGAGCCCTGGTAACAGCATTAGCGAGTCACAGCAGCTCAGCCCAACAGCAAGTGACAGCTGAAATCCTGCTGCCACCAGCAAATCCCCCATTCCCTGTGCTGCCCTGGCAGCCTGCGAGGGGCAGGGACAGCCACCCCCCACAGGGGCCCTCTGCTCCCCCAGACCCCACAAGGCTCCTGGGCCACCCTCAAGCACCGCTGGACAGGCAGGATGGTCCCAGGCTGCAACAGCCACCACCCAAGAGCAAGAGCAGCTTTGCAACATAAAAGCCAAACTCCTTCAGCTCCTTACACGGGGAAAGGGTTAAAGCCACCGCCCGGCCACTGCTGCTCCATTGATAAATGAGACAAGGGAGCGGCTGAGGACAAAGAGGATGGCTCAGCACATCAATCCCTCCCTTATGCAGCGGCTCTGAGAGGCTGGAACGCTCTGCAAAGCCCTGCAAGGAGGGGACGGCGCTGCCATGCCCAGATTTACTCCTCATCCAGGCGTAGTTTCTAGTTGGCACCATGACCTGGGGTGTGGGTGGGTCACTGTTGCGTGTCCCAGGTGCTCTGGCACGAATACCTGCACTGACGGCTTCTTCTCGGTCTTCCCTATGGAGCGAGACCCCCTCTTCTTCAGGGAATTCTGCAGGGAGAAGAGAGAGCTGTTACCCACAGCGATGCCAGGGCACCCCAGTGCAGACAGACAGACCCAGCGTGGATGGATATCAGTGCCAACTGTTCCAGCTGCTTGTGAACTCCAGGAAAACCCTCCAGCCCCAGTGGGCTGAGGAAGGTCCTTTGCTTTGAGGGAGCTGGACTGGCAAACATCACATCATGAGGTTTGGCCAGAAATTCCCCCTGCAGGCAAGCAAGCAGTGAAAGAGCAGGAGTGAGCAGGAAATGAGCCATGGAGAGTGGAGAGGCTGAGTCACAGTCCCTGTCAGGGCTGGATGGAGCTGGGAATCCAACCCCCAGGCCAAGGGACAGCTCTCAGGGCATTCCAGTGTGGGAGCAGCAGATGATGACATTCCCCATCCCATTTTTCCCAAGCAAGGGACACATCCTGGTCACTCAGCTATGTGGAGGGATCCTCAGCAGGATGATGCTGACTCTGCTTTCAGGGTCTCTGGGGACACAAAGGACAATGTCCATGCTAGTGAGCACAGCTGGGAAATGGGGAAGGCAGACAAAGAAATAAAAGAGACCAAAAGTGGGGTAAAAAAGTGCGTGTCCAGAGCAAAGCCAGTTGGCCTGGGGAGAGGATCTGGGAGAAAACCTTCAAGAACATCCCTATGAACAGCCCCCTATGAGTACTGACCAATCCATGCAGCTGCCCTAGACCTACTTCCAAGCTGGTGCTGAGGCCCAACAGCCAAAGAAAGCAGCTGTGAAATGTAAGTTGCTGCCTGTGCCAAGGTGCCGGGCTCCAGGCTTTCCTATTAAGGCCACGACCATCACTGGAGCTGCTGGAGCTGCAGAGCCTCTCCAAGGGGCTCCCTGTGCCACGTCGACATCCCTGAGCCCCCACTGTGCTGGGGACTGGGGCTGGCAAAGGGCGTCAGCAGCCCCAAACAGTCCCAAGCAACCCCAGGCACAGCAGCCTGAGGCAGATGTCATTGCTCAAGAGCATCTCTTGGGGTAGCCATGCCTGACCTCGTTGTGGCAGGTTTGGCACGGAGTCCTTGATCCATTCCCCCTTTTCTCCTGCCTCACAGGAGATGCCATGGAGGGGCAGAGTGGAGGGGAAAACGCCTGTGCCTTTGGGGATGATCCCCAGCCCATTATCCAATTATGAGAGAAACCTCTTGGAAGGGAGAAATAATCAGCCCTAAGGGGTGAGCCCAGCCCTGTGCAGCCTCTTGGCTCGGCTTCTATCAAGCTCTGGCAGGCTCCGCGCCCTCCAGCAGGAGGGAGGAGGTGGAGAAGGGCTGTTAGCTCACTTTGTCTAATGTTTGCCTAATTAGCGCTCTGCAATCAGTGAGTAACCCCAATGCCCTTGCTAGCCTGGGGACACACCATCCCGAGCTTGGGGACCTTCTCTGAGCTTGTGCCACCAGGCAGAGTCCCCTCTGGGCTCAGGCAGTTGCAGAGAGTGGCCGCATCCTGTCCCCTGCTCCTTAGGCAGGGCAAGGCAGCAGCTGCCTCTCGGAGCTCCCCGCACACTCACCACGCAACAACCATTTTCTCTGCCTGTTTTCCAGGCGCGGGAGTGCTCCAGCCCAGCTCCCACTGCTGCCATTTGTCATTCAGCCGGCGCTCCCGGCTGCAGGGAAACCCATTTCACGGCTGTTAGCGGAGCCTGCGCAGCCGAGGGACAAGACACTGCTCCGTGTCACCGGTGAGAGGGTGGCTGAGAGGGGACGGGTACGACCACGGCCAGGTCCTGCAGAGCCCCAGGACTTGCTCCTATCCATATGTGGAGCTGGCCCCCGAGCTCCCAAGCTGCAGGAAGCACGGTGGGGGAAGTGAGAGCCTTCCCTTGGCTGTGTCTCCTCCCCCACACTGTCCTGATGGCTCAGGCAGCGATGCTTCCCAAGGCTCCCCCGGGACCAAAGGCATCCCGGGCAGTAGGGAAGTGGGTTACAAGTGCTGCAATGGATCACAAGTCCATGCTGTCACCAGGATGCCTTTCCTATCAGCAAGGATAACATCCTGGCCAGGAGCTGGTCCCAAACATGGCATGGTACGGAGCGCCTGGACCTGTGCATATGTGTGGCTGCCCAGGACACAGAGGGGATTGTGCACCCCTCCAGCACTGCAGCACCGCCAGGACACTGCTGGGACACTGCTGGGACACTGCAGGGCCATGGGTGCCATGCACCCCGTGGCTCAGCCCAGTTTCAATCAGCAGCATGTGGTCAGGATACATCCAGCACCAGGCACTGTGCCAGGGACACACAGAGCCCACACAGCACACATGGCTTTGCCCAGGGGGACTTGGGCATGACCCAGGTGGGCAAGGACACAGTGTCTCTAGCACAGGGGAGAAGTCAAGTAGCCCCGTCCCAGATGGGTTAAAGCCCATCCCATGCCCGCAGGGTGGGACGAAGCTGGGATGAAATGTGGGATGAAGCGTGCTGAGGACAGGCACTGCTCGAGTTTCACAAGCATCTGCAGCACAGTTTGGGTTTCAGTGACTCAAGCAGCGATGCGGGATCCCATGATTCAGGGCCAGGACACCTGCTACAAGCAGAGCCCTGGGGACGCCTCCCAGTCCCCCCATCCTGTGCTCCCCTCACCTCCCGGAGCTTGTCCATCTCGTTCTGCACCACCTGCTTGGCCAGTTCGGTCTCAATGAGCCGCTGGCGCAGGTCCTCGTTCTCCTCCTCCAGCCTGATCCTCTTCTTCTCCACCACCTCCAGCTCATTGTGGAGCCGCACAGAGACGTCCTTGGCCACCTGGGGACACAAGAGGACTCTCATCAGACTGTGCACAATATGCAGGGGCCTGTGACTGCAGCTCCTGGGCACCCACAATCCTGTTCCAGAGATCATTCGGCTCTTACTAAGACCCTTTGAAGCAGACCCTGTGGTGGGTGACCTCCTGACCCCTATGTTCCGTGACTGCTGTTCCCCCTTCACCAGCTGCAAGGCTGCCCTGAACCCCCCTATCCACTGGTCAAATCCTGCCTTCCCCAGCTCTAACCCAGTGCTGCCAGATGCTTGTTGCCTTTTTCTACCTTTTTCCCACACCATGAGGCTGGAAAAGCCCCCAGAAGGCTGGCAAAGCCTGTGGACAGCACCAAAGCAGGCAGCCTCTTGCTGTGGGCAGCAGCTGTGCTGGTCAGGAGAAAGGAGAGCTGCTGCATCGTGTTACAGAAGAACCAGCAGCTGCTCCCAGGGTGAAGGGCACCTACATCCACCCCAGGGCCTCCCCTCTTTCCAGATCCCTGTAAGGGAGCAGCCCACAGCATAAAAGGAACTTAATGGCACAAAACATTTGCTCCTGCATCTGAAAGAAGAGAAAAATTGTCTCCAGTACCCCTGTTCCCCTGCACGGCCCAGGATGTCAGTGCTGTGGAGGCAGCAGCAAGCCCTGCTGCAGGGCTGGGAAGGGCTCAGGCCAAGGGGTTGCGCTCCTGTTTCCCCAAGGATGGGCTGCGTTTTCTTTCCCAGAAAGGGAGAAGCTGGAGGAGGCATTTTTGGCAGCAGCAGCCCAAGCTGGGGGCTGATGGGTGGCTTGGGGAGGGGATTGGGGCCCCAGCAGGGATGGGCAGCACAAGGAGGGTTCACAGCCCCACACTTGTGGCATGTCTTGGCTCCAGGACTGGCTGTTTTCTGCTCAAAAAACAAAGTTAGTCCTTGAGCTGTTGCACATCCATCCCGAGCTGTCTCCGCCTGCCACTGCCCCCCCCGCCTCTTGGCAGCAGCTGCGTCAGCAAGAGCCCTCAGCAAACACTCACCGGCACCAGCAGCTCCTCGAGGGCGGGCAAAACAACGTCACCCTGCAGAAATCCCCTTGTCCCTGTCCCAGCCCAGCATGCTGTGATTCCTGGGGCTCTGCAAGGTTTTCCTGATGGCTGAGAGGAGCAGCTCCCAGGTTCCCCAAGTCCTGGTCCCCACCCTGCCTCCCTGCACACTCATGGCCTCAGTGGTGTCCTCATCATATTCCCACTGATGTAGGATAAAGGAGCTCAGCCCCTGGGCTCCAGCCTGCACATGATGAACCTCACATATGACACTGGGAGACCCCCATCCTGGGAAAAAGCTGGTTCTCTCCACCCCTACGATCTCCTCAGACCACCTGTGAGCTCAAAGCACTGCTCCCCACTTCTCACACCACCACCGCCAGTGGGGAATCACGTCTCTGTGAACGGCCCCACAAATAGCACAACCCCACTGACCTCCACACACCCCAACATCCCCTGCTAACCTCCATTTCCACAACTCAACAACAGCCACTTTGGAGGCCCTGGGGACTGCCTGGATGGGGATTTCCCCTCCCAGGCTCACCTTGACATCCTGCTCGAGGCTGTGGATGAGCTCGCCGTCCACCTGGCCGGTCTGTGCCACGCGCAGGCTGCGGCGCTCAGCCTTGCGCAGCCGGTACTGCAGGATGCGGCAGGTCTTGCTGGCCTGGTCCAGCTGCTGCCGGAGCTCCTGCAGCTGGTACACATCCTCCTCCATGTAGACATCCCTCATCTCCAGCATCTCGGCGCGCAGCTCTTCGATCTCATCCTGTGGGGAGATGTGTGTTGGAGGAGATAGACATGTGGGACACCTCCCCACCACGGCTCCCTGCCCTCCTCCACCCCATGAGCCGTTTTCACAGACCTGCAACCCCCTGTGTCAAGCCCAAACCGTGCAGAAAAAGGGCTGAGAGCCAGCTGGGCACCATCCCCCCCAGGAGAGCCAGACACCCATGGGGGGGATAGTCAACACGGGCGTCTGAGAGTATTTGTGGTAAAAGAAAGAGGAAGGTGGGGGAGGGAGAGGAGCTGCAGGAACAGCACAGGCGGCCTCCACGGGGAGAAAAATTAGGTTATCTTTGGAAAAGATGTGTCAGGGAGGCAGGCGAGGGAAGAAAGAGATGGCAGGTGAGGACAGGGAAGGTAGTGTGGGGACATGAACGAGATGCCGCCAGCATTGGGCAACAGAAGTTGCCCCTTGTTTTGTCACCAAGGAGCAGTTGTTGGGCTGGGTCCCCCCTTCCACCCCTTCCCAATCTCATCAGCTCTCCCAGTTTGGAACCTCCCACAGCCCAGCAGAGCCTCTGGCATAAAGTCTCTGTACCACTTGTCACAGCAGGGCCAAGGGTGACATCCTGATGGCACCAGTGCCAACCCAAAGCCTCCTCCAGGGCTGTGGCACATGACTGCTGTGGGGTCCTCAGTGTCAGTCACCCAGCACAGAGCTGTGGCCACTCGGGATGCTCAAGGACTGTCCCCTCCAGTCCTCGTGGATCCACACAGGCTGCACTGCCCAAAGCTCTTTTCACATCACCATGAACCCAAATAGTCCAAGCAAATGCTCCAGCCATCCCACTGGCTGTTCTCCTCCTCGACAAGACCTGGCAGACCTGGCACACTCCTGGGGAGGGATCAAGCATCTGCTCTCCTGCCAAAAGCTCCACCACTAAACACCGCCCATCACTGCCGAATGCAGCTGCCGTTTGAGGAGTGTTTCACGCTGCAGCCTTCCATCATGGCATAGTCAGGGAAGGGACAAAAGGATTGGCACAGGCAGTGGGGATGCTCAGCCCTGATTCATGGCAAGCAGAGAGGGACAGGACCCCACACTGCCTGTGACAGTGACCTAGAGCCTGAGACTGCAGCTCCGTGCTGGCTCTGCCAGGCGCTGGCACAGCGGCTGCCAGGCTCACCCGGCCCAGACAAAGCCCCAGCTGCAAGAACAACCCAAAAGGGAAAGCTAAGCCCGGGGAGGGGGCAGCAGCTGCAGGGACAAGTCACAGTCGCTCACTGTTGACTTTAAACACTTTGTGACAAAGAAGAAACGTCAATTAGACAATCCCGGATTATCCCCTCGCCTGGGCTGTAGGGAGCCCGGTGGCACCATGGCACCAGTGTCCTGACACCCTGTGCTGCTCTGCTTCTTGCTGGGGGGTCTTGATAACAGCAGCAGAGCAGAAACAGCCCTGGGGCTCCAAGATAGGCAATGGGAGGCCCCAGAGACACCCAGCCAGGCTGTTCTAGGGACAGTCAGACACCATCCTGTGAAATGGCATCACTGCGGGGACATTTTTGAAGCCCACTCAGACAGCTCAGGTGTGAGGCACCCAGGGATGAACCCCACATGCTGGCAGACAGCCCTGCAATGGCTGTGATGCACCCTGAGGTGACAAACACAATGAGAACCCACCACCAGCCCTGGGGACACCAGAAAAACCCCTGTAAGCCAAATCAGCCTGAGGAGCTGGTTTATGGCATCTATTCCCTGGGGGCTTTCATAGGGGAAAAAAGCATTATGGATTGCAGGTGAGCAGGCGTACTGCAATGGGTGGTGCAAAACGGCCTTTCACCAGCAAAGTCAGGAGAATCGTGGCTGGAATACGATTGCAAACCCAGCCCAGCACTGACCATTCCCACTCCCGTTTGCTATGCGGCTTCCCAGGCAGCAGCTGAGCAGGGCAGGGAGCAGGGACCTTGGAAAAAACCCAACCAAACCTTGCATTTGCTTGGAAGGAAGCCTGGCCTTGCCCTGCTTGTTTATGCCTTGGGTTGTAGCAACCGTTATTTTAGGGGAGGCTGTGTCCAGCATGATCCACTGCCTGGGCAAATCCAGCCCTGAGCTGCAGCCTTGTAGGGTGCTTCCCTGTGGAGTGGGGCTGAGGGGGTTTGCAGCAGGGCTGCCACTGTGGGGGCTGGGAAAGTAGTGCGTCCCTTGATCCAGGTGCAGGAATTCACCCACATCCCATAATGCCAATGAATCCTTTGAGTGGCCACAGCCTGGCAGCTCCAGCTTGCCCCACAAAGGGAAACAATGCCACTATGACACGGTAAAGGGACTAGGATTGGAGAGTGAAAAATGCCAGCTAAGAGAGTTTAGGAGGGCAGAGCTGACCCCCTCCATGGCCAGGCCATGGCAGAAGAGCAGCCCGGTGGGGTCTGGAGGCAGCACATGGGCTGCACAGGAGGCTCATTATGGCTCAGGGGTCTGTGACAGCCACTGAGCCTCACCCTTTGCATTGCACATTTTCTGCAGTGAATTCCCAACTCAGCAAAAAATCCAGTCGGATTAAGGTGAGAGCAGAGCCAGGAGGAACCCCACAGAATCATCCCAAATTCAGTGGTGGCATTGCGAGCACAGAGAACCATAAGCTAAATAAATAAAAAGAAATGGAAATGAACAACACTAAGGTAAATGATTTCTCTCCAAAAAAACAGCCCACGAGGGCTGCCATGCCTGGCCACTTGTCCATCCCTACATAGAGTCACAGCCTCCAAACGCTCGTGGGGTGCTCACCCCCTTCCCCTCCATCCTCTAGGACTATTCACCACTGTATCCTGCTCATCCAGTCTCCACAGCAGCAAAGATTTCACGGTGTTTTTACATTAGAAATCACCTGTCTTGGAAATCCTTGCTGGGAATCTGCAGTCCAGGGAGACTCATTTGAATGCCCAAGGGATCGTGTGCAGAAGCAAACAGCCCATTTCGTGTCTGCAGGAGACAGGTTACACTCGATGGAGGAGCCCAAGAGACAGCCTACCTTCAACCTCCTCCACACAAACCTCTGTCTCTCCCTGGGGAGATTATTAAGGAAGCTGAGAAGCGGAAAGGTAGGATGCAAACTGCCTGGCTCTAGTTCATGGAAAAAGGAACCATGCATTTTCAGAGCAGGACAAGGTAACAGCCGTGTCCACACATCTACCTGCAGGACATCAGCTCCTCCTGGAAAGGGCTGAGCTTTAGGGTGACGTCCCTGAGCAGTGATAGGGCAGGAGAGGTGGCAGCAGAGATGGCAGAGCACACCTCAAAATGCAGACCAAACCCATCACAGGTTGTTGAAGAAGAGTGAGACCCTCAGATCTCCTGCCCAAGGGGAGTTACACGCCTGCAAGAATTCAGCAAGCCCAGAGCAGCACAGCAGACTGTGCAATGCCGGCAGCTCCTCAGCAGGACCCGCTATCTCTGAGAAGCAGAAAGCAGCAAGGGATACAAAACAGGATCATGCAAATGCTGCCACGGCTGGCATGGGAGCCCCTGCCAGTAACCCACCCCCCCCCGCCTCACTTTGGCAGCCCCAGGCTCTGGGACTCAGCCAAGCAGCAGCCACCCGCCCGTGGAGGATGGGCAGCCCTTTGGGGGGACACAGCCCTGCCTACACCCCCCACCTGCACCCCCAATGGGGGATGCAGAGGAAGAGAAAGGCTGGAAGCTGCCTGGGTGTATTGCAGTGATGCCTTTGTGCAGAGCTCCGGGCGCAGCTCCGTTGTGCAAAGACAGGGATTACCGTGCAGGAGCAACAAGCACCACTTCCTCCGGGATTACAGGACAAATGCAGCAGCTTTCAATTAACTCTGAGCGCCCGTCAGGCAGGAGAGGGAATTATGCTAGAATTTGCTAGAGAGAAAATGAAATCAGAGGGGATTTTTCAAGGAAACTGCCCAGGGTGCTCCATTATGTCCCCTGCCAGCCAGGGAATCCCAGCAAATGCATCCCGATCCCATGACGGGTGCAATGTGTGGAAGGACTGTCAAGCCGTACCCTTATCACACACAGGGGATTTTCTGGGTGCATTAACAGCAGCTCTAGCCCCGCTCTGGAAGTAAACACCAGCCATCCTCCCCTCCATGCCGTGCTGGAGCTCAGTGCAGCAGCCTGTGCACTGATCCTTGCCCCGGCTGGCACACCAGCTCCCACTCGACACTGGGAGTGAGGGAAAAAATCAACATTTCTCAGCTTCACACCAGTCCCCATAAATTAACAGGCAAACAGCTGGTGGGTCTCTGCAGCCCAACCCATGTCCTGCACCATCTGAAAAGGCAAGAGGCTGCAAAGCCCCTTTCAAGGTGGCTGCTGTAGGTAATAACATGGCACAGTCCTGTGCCCTGGCTCTGCAGGTGGTTACCAGGATCCCTGGGCACAGTCCCTGCCCCTGTGGCCAGGCAGGATCGGAGCAGCAGCGCAGCAGAGACCCAGTGCCAACCAGGCTGCGCAGGAACAGCCCTCAGTTCCCCTTGGGATGCTCTCAGAAAGCCCTCGCTGGTGGCATGTGCTGGTCCCTGACTGCCTTGGGGGAAAAACAAGGCACCCACTCACTCCACAGTTTCTCCAGAGCTGCATGTAAACCCCAAGGGACGTGGGATGACTCAGGGCATGGAGCAGGAGGGGGACAGGCAGCAGGAAGGCACAGGCAGGACTGCTTAAGCTCCTGCCTGAACTGTTTCCCGCAGAGAGGAGTGGAACGGGTTTGCAGGCATCCCCTCCCCTCGCTCCAAACCCTCTCCCGTGCCCACTCTTTGTCTGCCTGTCCCTCTGCAGCTGCTGCCATATCACATCTCACATTTTCCAGCCCGCTGAGCAGGGCTGGGAGCTGCTCTCCACTGCACGGCTCAGCAACAGTGAGACAGGGCAAGGACAACCCAAGTCATCTCCTCCCTCACCAGGCTGCCAACCTGTGCAAGAAACAACCCTTTTTGGGGAAACACTTGGAATAACCCGTTTAGGGAGTGTCACAGTCCTGAGAGCAGGGCAAGAAGACACCTCAACGTGCCCAGTACACCCAGAGCAGGAGGAGGAAGGCAGAGCCTTGCACGAATCTGGGTTGCAAAGGGAAATGGGTGAAGTGTGTTTAAACATGTACATTTTATTGTGGCAGCCGAGGAAAGATGCGACGTGAGCTGGCAGTGCTGGAGCGCTGCGATGTGTCTGCTGGGAGGCTCCCAAACCCAGCGTGCATCACAAGGGCGTAGTAGCACCACACACGCCTGGCTCGTGCCAAGGCGTCACCAAAACCCTCCCACCCCCAAAACCCCTCATCTCGCTTTAAATACGCACTGGGTTTTAGCTGCCTCTGACGAATACATCGAAAAAACGTCCATTTGCAGCTATTTGGGCGAGCCCAAGGAAATAAGTCACCTCGGATAATCCTGATTCATCCATGCCCAAGGGAGAGGAGCTGCATGGCAAGGCAGGCAATGCCAATTGCTTGGGTTAGGGCTTTATTTTTACCATAAATCCCCAAATCCCTGAATTTTTAGCACAGACAAGCCATCACTCTGCTGCAGCCCAGCCCAGTTTTCCGCTCCTTGCTGGAAAAATGAGGCAAATCTTCCAACATTTTTTGGAGCACAAGAGGAGTGTGCTCCGGGCTTCTGCCCAGCAGGACCCAGGGTACCACCCTAGCAGTCTCCTGCTTGAGTGTCAGGAGAAGCGACCTACAACACGGAAACATGGATACAAGCAGGATGCACATGTCAGGGAGGAGACACACTTGCTGGCACAGAAGGGAGGATCCCACCAGCAATCCCTACAGTCATTCTTGGAGCACACCTCTGGTGGCACTCCAAGGGTCAGGGGATTTGAGCTGCCACCACCCCTCATGGCAGGTAAAACACTCGCACCCTGCACGCCTGCAGCTTGTCAGGAAATGTGGAAATGGAGGAAGCAATCGCTCTGTCCACAGGAATGGCAGCGCTCGCACGTGTGTTCTTGGAAACCGGAGGGGCCTCATCTGTATTTTTCCAGCTCCCAGTAAATCAAAGCCTTTAAGCTGTTGCTGCTAATTCTGGCAGGAGTTGGGACACCAGCTGTGAACTGGGGCTTTGCTAATGGACAAAGGGCCTGATTGAACATCTTTGAGTGCCCAGCTCCCACCTCGGAGCTGTAATCCCGACACATTTACAAACTTGGGCAGCAGCAGATGAAAGCTGGCCAGACTTTCAACCTGAGGCAACTCTTCAGCAGCTGGGGAGATGTGGTACCCACTCCCAACTCTCCCAGCAGGTGACTGCATGGGCATCTCATCCAGAGGTCCACCCTGAAGGACAGCAGAAGGTGCAAAATGCCTGCGGCACCCCAGGACATGGCACCTGATGGGTGCTGGTGCTCACTCTGCAGCAGGCAGTGTGTACCAAGGTGCATCAGGTTGATGTGTGATGAATGGTGGAACAGCTCTGTGTCCCTGTGCCCTCACAGCACGTCTGCCCTGGACTCACCACACACTCATGGACAAGGCAGCCACTCTGCATGCCCGGAAAAAGGCCCCAGGGAGCACAGGAACCAGTGGGAGGAAGCAAGCTGGAAAATCTCCCCAGGGCCTGGCAGCATCAGCAGGCACTGAGCGCAGCAGGGAGCATCCCACCCTGTGCCAGGCTGGGCTGTGCCCAGCTGCACAAGGTCAGGATATGCCATATTGTGTCCCAGAATGCCAAACTAGGCTGAGCCAACCTGGGTCATGCTCATCCATGCCAAACCAGGCTGAGCCAAACCATGCCATGTTGAGCTGTGCCTTGCTAAGCTGTGCCAGCCCAGGCTGTGCTGAGCCTTGTCATGATGAGCTGGGGACATACTAGGCTTGGCCATGATGGACCCACCTATGCTGTGCCAATGCAGGCCATGCCCACATGGGTAATGCCAGGCTAAGCTTGCCCATGCTGTGCCAGTGCCTGCCCTGTGCCAAGCTGTGCCATGGTACACTGAGCTGAGTGCTGCCCAGCCATGCCCCGCCAAGCTGGACCATACCCAGCCAGGCCTTGCTGTGCCAAGCTAAGATCTGCCCTATGTCCAGTGGGGCCACACCACGCCAGGCTAAGACAAGCCAGGCCCTACATCCAGCCGTGCCACACTGTGCCAAGTCAACCCGAGCCGAGCCCAGCCACAGCATGCCAGGCCATTTCGGGCTGTGCCATATTCAGTGATGCCATGCTGGGCTGAGACATGCCAAACCCTCCACCCAGCTATTCTGTCCTGGGCTGCCCCACTGAGTTGGGGCAGGCTGTGCCTGGTGATGTCATGCCAGGCTGAGCCAGGCCACCCTGGGCTGAGTTGAGCTGTGGCCTGTACACAGCCATGCCCTGGGGCGCAGTGCACCACACTTTACCTAAGGATGCTGTGCCATCCTGAGCTACTCTTTGGGATGCCATGCCATGCCATTCCCATGGATGTTGTGCCACGCTGAACCATGCTTTGGGATGCCACGAAGTGCCATGCAACACCACTCCCCGGGATGCTCTGCCATGCTGAGCCATGCCCAGGGGATGCCACACTGTGATTGATGACCCGTGTGCTGGGATGCTGTATTGTGCCCGGAGACGCTCAGCCATGTTCACCTTTGCCTGGGGATGCCACACCATGCTATATTGCGGCCACACAGGGATGCTGAGCCATGCCCTCAGACGCCCTGCAGGGCTCTCGGACTCTGAACTACGCTATAAGCAGGGATGCTGACCCTGGCTGACCCATGCCCTGAGATGCCACGCTCCTGCCCAGGGACACCACGCCACACGGAGCCGTGCGCAGGGATGTCACGCCGTGCCCACCTTGAGATAGTCGTTCTCGGAGCGCAAGTCCTCCAGCTCGCGGAGCAGCCCGTCGGTGCCGGCGTCGAGCAGCTCCTCGGTGAGGTCGGAGAAGGCGAGCGAGGTGCTGAGCTGCAGGCGGCTGCTGGCCATGGAGGCGGCGGAGGGCTCCTCGGGCAGCGGCGACGCCTCCCCGGNGGCGGGGACGAGCGCGGGCGGCGAACAAAAGGCGGCGGAGGGAGCGAAGGGGGGGAACGGGGGGTGGCCGTGCTGGGGGCAACAGCGACCCCTCCGCTCTCCCGGAGCCGCGCCGCACGATCCCACCCTTCCCACCGCCACCCCGCACGCCCGGCATCCGCCGTGGGATGGGGCACTCTCCGTACGATGGGGCATTCCCGATGGATGGGAGCATCCCCTATGGATCGGGCATTCCCGGTGGATGGGGCATTCCTGGTGGATGGGGACATTCCCGATGGATGGAGCACTGTCGGGGGGAGGGGTGNTGGGATGGGGCACTCTCCATACGATGGGGCATTCCCGATGGATGGGAGCATCCCCTATGGATCGGGCATTCCCGATGGATGGGAGCATCCCCTATGGATCGGGCATTCCTGGTGGATGGGGCATTGCCGGGGGGAGGGGTGCCTTAGGGGAGTCGTGCCATGACAGGTGCCCCCAGCCCACCCAGGTGGGTCCCTGGAGCATTCCTGGGGACAGGAGTCTGCTCGTGTGTCGTCTCGTGTCCCCTCGTGTATCCTCTGCAGAGCAGCTTGCTGGGGTCACCTCGGGACATTCTGGGAGGTGGGGGTTCCTGGGACACCCCTGAGAGTAAAGGTCTCCCGGGACAGGTTTGGGGGAGGAGGTCCCCAGGGTGTCCTCCGCAGTGCGAGTCCCTTGGGAGTCCCTGTAATTGCAGGTCGTCCCGGGCAGTCCCCAGAGTAGCCCGTGGGTGAGGGTCCCTGGGGCACCTCGGTGGGTGGGGGTCCCCTGGGGCAGCACTGTGAATGCGAGGCGTCCTAGAAGATGGAAGTCCCCATGTACTTCAGGGGTGGGAGAACCCTGGGGCCCCTCTTGGTGACGAAACCCTGAGACACCCACATGGGTGGGGGTCTCCTGGGGCCCCCCACCCCCCTGCCCAGGGCCAGACCCAGCCGCCTTATGAGCAGTCAGAACGCTCCCAGTGACTCTCCAGGGGGAAGCAACAGCAGCGAGTGCCTCTTCAAGTCTGCTCCCACCCACCCTCTCGTACGTCTCTCATACGTTACCAGCCAGCCCCAAACCCACTGTGAGCATCCGAAGGCTGAGTTTGAAAAATGCTCCTCGGCTGTGTTTGTAAAATGCTCCTCTGTGCTTTCCCGCGCGGCAGCGGGGCTGGCCTTGGCCTCGCCACGGGAAGTGATGCTCTGCAGTGTCATACAGACCCCTGGCCCCCCTTGCTGCTCAGATTTGGTTTTTAATGCTGGGCAGCACATCCCCGAGGCAGTGGCTGCTTTTCTGCGGGGGCAAACCCGAGCCTGGCTGAGGGGCAGAGCTCAACATGCATCTTGGTTGTATTCTGCCTGTAATAAACACACGTGGAGTTGATCAGAGCATTGCTCCACACCCCTCCCTGCTCAGCACACAGCCCCATGCCCTCCCTGGGAGCCTACCCAAGCCCCAGACACCTTCTGGGACACAGGGTGGGATTGTGCCCCTGCTCTGCCCTAAACCGGCCGTGCTGCCAGCACAGGAAAATCAGGATTGTACAACAACCTCGGGCTTTTGTTGTAGGTATCACTCCCTGCTGCTCACGGCCTGAGCAAGGGCTGTAAATCAGGTGTGTGCATCCAGCCATGGCTTGTTGAGCACCCCTGTAGCTCTGTGAATCCCGAGGTGGTGGCTCCAGCCTGTCAGCAGGACACCCACAACAGAGATGTGGATGGAATAAGGGACCCGAGGAAGGTGAGGGGATCTCCATGTTCCAGTCCCACGCTGCAGGTCCCTGAGCACTCGTCCCCCTTCCAGGATGGATTGCAGCCACAGGTGCTGTTTTCCAGGCTCTGGCACACTGCATGACCCCACACCTTGCAGGAAAGCAGGTTGTGCAGTCACAGGTCCTGTCCCACAGCCCAGGGCATGAGGGATGGATGGATGGTGGCAGAGACCTGCCTTTCTGTACGTGCTGCAGTGCTGCGGAGCTAACGAAGGCTGCTCTCCCCACAGCATCCTTTCCAGAGCTGTGACTCAGTCCTGCTGCATGACTGCACATGCCCCCGAGCAGGACGTCAGGCCCTGACCGACAAGTGCTTTGCTCATTAATGAAGATCATTAGTTTTCCTTCAAGCAGTGGCTAATTGCCTAACACAAGGCACACCGTGGGCTGCCCTCCTGGAGCCATACAGCTGCAGGGGAGCGAGGGATGAAGGCAACATGTCCCCAGCTGGGGACAGTCCCCAGGATGTGACACATGACATACCCCCAAAACTTCTCAGGGTGAGCAAAGTGAAATGGCTTTTCCAGAGAACAGTGTCCCTCCAGGATGCCCACGTCCCAGGATCCGGGTGGTCTCATTGCTCACTGCCTGCTTGCTGGAGCTGGGGACTCATCCCTGCATGCCCAGCCTGACTCTGGCTTATCCCCACTCCCGTCTGGGTGGCCTCAGATTGTAGCACCCAGCGTTGGACATGAATCCCATCCCAGTAGGGTGTGCATCCACTGGTACATGTGAGTCCCAACAGGCTTTGGCATCTCACCACCTCTGCATCTCAATGAGCTGGCAACAGGCTTTAGAGGCAGGTGAGGGCTGAGCCAGCCCTGTCGGGGACTGCTGCCCAGGAACCATGGCTCAAAGGCAGAAACAGGTTTGGGGTGGAAGAGGAAGGGATATTAACAGAATTAAAAACATCCCCTGGGGCTGGAGACAATGCAAGCAACCAGGTCTAGAGCTGAGCCAAGGCAGCCCTGGGCCAGGCCTGCACTCACCACCCCCTTGGCACCACCATGGAGATGTTTTGGAGGGGACAGAGCACTCCAGGGCCTGGGCCATGCCAGCTGATCTCATTGATGGTCTGTGGTAGTGGTTGGTCTTGAACTAGTTGTTCCCAGGAGAATTATTCAATAAATTTGAATTAAATGTGGGCAGGCGGCTTTCTGAAGCCTCTGAAAGAAAAGCAATGAGCTTAACCAGCCCCCTGGGCCCTCGGGAGGTCTGGCTGGCAGCCAGCTGGAACCAGAATCCTGCACATCCCTGCTCAGGGAAAGGTTTGTTCACTGGTGCCTGTGCCTCTGGAGATGGAACTCAGGCTGAGCAGGATTCCTCTGATCACTCAGCCCATCCTGGGGGTCACCACGGCCTGAAAAGGGGATGCAGGAGAGGTGGCCAGAGGGAGTATCACCCCTCTGCACTGCAGAGGTTCCTTGGAAGGTTCTGGCTCCTGGCACAGGGACACTATCCCTGCAGAGTCCAGCCATCACCTCCAGAGACACCAGCTTAGGGATTGCCCTGGAGTCGATGGCACCATACTTGGCATGGAGAAGAGCAGAAGCACTCCAGGGGTTCAGGGAGACACATCCAAAAATATCTGTCCCAAATGGAAAAGGCAGAGCCCAGGTGAGTGCCAGGAATCAGCAGCAGGTATTTGCACATGAACACCTTTCTGCAGCAGGTCCTGGGCTCTGCACACTTTCTGCTTCTGCTCCTACTCCTGCTCTGGCTCAGAAGCACTGGCTTCTCTCCAGCCCTCTGATGAGGCTGTCAGGTGTATTTTAAGTTAAGATGCTAAAAATCTTGTAGTAAAGAGCAGTGAGCCCTGGAGAGTGGCAGGATGCAGAGCCCTCTGTCTCCAAGGGTGCAGCAGGACCTAGTGAACTTGGCCCGAGCTGTGTTGAGCAAAGCCAAAAACACCCTTAAACTGATGATTCTACAATTTCTTAGTGACAAAAGATTCAGAAATGGTTGTCATGCACAGCCAATATTCAGCCCCCCCTTGCTCAAATAGCATTTGCATCTGCTATCAAGCACTTTATACACACACGCAGTCTATTTGAATGACAAATACTCCAACTGTGTTATTTTTAAACACCTACATGCATTGATTGCTTACTGCCAGAACCATGTTCCTCCTCCCCAGTACTGCTTCCATTGATGGGATGTTTGCTGCAAGGGAAGATCCTGGATAGGGATACACAGCCATTGGCACAGCCAGGATCCCAGGGGAGGCTGTGAGAGCAGAGGGGACCGTGTGTGTGGCCTGCCATACCGTGCTCACACCTGCAGGGATGGCTTTGCTTTCCAGCTGTGCCACATCTGCCTGCAGAGCTGCCTGACATGATGTTGTATTGAGGACGGTCGGCAGCAACCATAGCAACAGGGCTGCCTTAGTTTTCCACCTTCCCAGCAAAAATGATACTGATTTCTCCAAAATTTGCTGTTAGCTGCGAGGTGGAAGCAAAAACCCTCTGGCCAACCAGAAGAAAGGGGCTGATCTGCCCTAGGCTGAGGCTTTGAGGTTGAGGGAGCGGTCAGCTCTTACTTTTGGGGTTCAGGGCCATTGTATCCCCGTTGGCCAACTCTGCTCTCCCACACCGAGTCCTCAGGCTCTGCAAGGGCAGCAGGATTGTAATCTCAGGTCCTGGCAGCAGGATTGTAATCTCAGGTCCTGGACCAGGTGCAGGACCCCCCCAGTCTGGCTGTCCCCAATGCCAGTGACACTGCAGTGTGGCAGGATGAGACTGTTCATGAGAAGAAACTTGCTCCAGAATCCCAACCCACATTTACCCCGTGGGCACCAGGGAAGTGGCAGCGCAATTCCAGGATCCCGGATACAGCCTGACTCTCCCAGGCTGGAGATGGCTGCCTTGGTCCAGGAATGGCCATGGGAATTTAGGGCATCAGAGTGACCCTCTGGGACATTGAGGACCCCTCTTCAGGCTCCTCCAGCTCAGCCTGCTCTGTTTGGGACAGGGACAAGGACAAGGACATCACCACGGGCCAGACTCCCACTCACGAGTGTTCTTCTGCCCCCACATCCCAAAAGCGCGAAGCAAACCAAGGTCCTTAGCAGCAATTCTGCAATAGTTCTGCAATAAACGTCCAAATCGGGGTTTTCCGGCCCATTTCTGGTGGCCTAGAGCCGCGGGGCTGCATCGCCACCCGGTGGCCCTGTGGAATAGCGCAGCTCCCCAAAAAACGCGGAAAAAAAGAAGTGGAAACGCTTTGCAACGCTCTGCAGAGACAGGAGCACTGTGTGAGTATGCTCATACAAGGCTCTGGCACGTGGATGTGATGCAGAGCCTTGGGCAGCTCATAGCAAAGAATCTGCGCCCATAAACCAAAGATTGCCAGCAGGATGTTGGAAGTGGGCTGAGATAAACACCTCAGCCACCAAAGTGAAGGTCAGTCAATGCACTTCCACAAAGGACCCCCAGGCAGAGACTAGGGGGAAGATTAAGTCATTGAGAATCTGAAACTGGTCACAGAATCACAGAATCCGTAAGGTTGGAAAAGACCATAGAGATCATCAAGTCCAACCTCACCTATTACCTAACCTAGCCAAACCTGTTACCTAACCTGTTGCCATCCTGCTACCAACACACCATCCTGCATGATGTTCATCTGCATGAACGCTGCCTATTACCGGGAAACTAATGTCTAGCAATGGACATTTATGCATGTGTAACTCACCTCTTGAGTATGTATAACTCTGTAACATTTAAGGCACTGCCAAAACAGCAGTAAGGAGGCAAGTATGGTGAGGATTAATCCCCCTTGCTTCCAGGGCTGTTAATAAACATACCTATCTCATAACTCTTATGAGCTATAGGGTCTTTTTTTCCACACATCAGGCAGCAGGTTCCCGTAAGGAAGAAGAGAAGTGGGGATTGACCACATGTGAGGAAGAAGACTGGCTTTATGTGAAAAACAAGCCAACAACTTTGAGTTTAAAATTTTAAATACAGTAACAAGGCCTCTTTGATCAAGTGAGGGGACCTGTCACAACTCCATTCCCTATGTCCTGGATTTACCATTTCCTCCTCGTCCTTCAAATCTGTTTCCTGTGCTGTTTAAAGACTACTTGTAATTATGTAGCAGAACTCAGAGAGCAAAATCCAGAGGAGAGCCAGTGCAGAGGCCAAGCTCTCAGAGTTCAAGGGGTTTTAGTCCGGCCAAAAATGAATAGCACCCTTACAAAGTCCCCCTGAATTCAAGTTTTGAGGAGTGTCAGTGCCCCAAAGTGCTTGGATTCAGAGCATGAGGAAAGCTCTGTCCTTGGCAATTTGAGTTGTGCCTTTTCTCCTCCCCTCGATAGCAGCTGGGTCCTGTATTCCTGTAGGAGAAGTGCTGGAAATGTGGCTGCACCTCTTTGGCCTCTGCTCGCAGCTTCTCTTGCAACCTCAGCAGCTTTATCTCAGGTCAGTATTAAACTGAGGAACTGGGATTTTTTTTGAGAAGTGCCTTTTCAGAAATAAAACTTACACAGGCATCACTTTTTCTTGTGAGCTTGAGCAAAATGGGATTTTCAGAAGTTTCACGTGTTGTAGAGCCTTCAAAGCACTTAATATCAGCAAAACCAAGACAACTTCTAAGCAGTAGATGATGTGAAACAGAATCATACTGAATAAGAAACAAGTATATACGTATATATATATAAGTTAGATTCCCAGTTCACTTATAGCCCAAACCCTGGCTTGCCTGTCTCAGCTCTGTTATTCCATCCTGTCCTGGCACTTGCTCTGCTCAGTGCGGGAAATGCCATGTTGATATTGGTGGCAGGGGACAGTCTGAGGTAAGGTCCTTCAATGCTGCCTGCACTGAAGATGGCAAATAAAGCCCCTGTAATGAGTTGGCCAGTGCACAAGGGCACAGCTACCACCTTCAGATGGAACTGGAGTTCCTTGGCTCTGAGCAGAAGCCCTAATTACTGTTCATTAATGGAAAACCCATTGCAGTTTAATTGCTGAGAGTTTGTGCTCCTGGAATACAGGGTCTGGCCTCTCTGGTTTTCCCTTGGCTATAGAGCTCCAAGGAAATCCTGCAGTCTTGGTAGGAACTTCAGTCTTGTGTCTGATCACAGCAGACTTCGAAATGGGATTGAAACTTTTCCATGTTAGGATTGAGTTCCCAATAGAAGTTCTTTCCATCTGGGCCTCTTACCCACTTTTCCAAAAGAACAAATCATAAATCAGGCTTGATTATACTGAGTTTCAGGGGTAGAAGCATTGTGAATCTGATGGAGTGATAGTATGATAAATGGGTTTATAAGTGTTGCAGAAAGCCCATGGGAGTGAACTCTTGGGGTGGTTTGGGAGGTTTCATCTTGTGGCTGACTCCCTGTGCAGGCAGGTCAGACTTTCCTGGATGAGAGAGATCACATGGATGAGATGAAAGTTTCTGCAAAACAGGCTCCAAGACGTGAAATAATAGAACTTCACTGCATGGGCTGGTTTGCTTAGGGGATGGAGGAAGAAGCAGAGTGAACCTTGGATTCCTCCCTGCTGAGCTCTGCAGGGCTGGACTCAGTGCTTGGGAGTCACTGCACAGCAAAAAGCATCTGGTGAAGAGGGTGAGGATGGATAAAACCACTGCAAAATCCTCTGTCTGTTGACTCCCTCCTCAGAGAGGTGTGAACGGGCAGGGAGAGGTGTTTCCTCTGCTTCCCGTGTCTGACACTGGCTGTGAGACCAGCTTTCCCCAGCACCAACATCTCACTCACTCTCTTTGGAAAAATAAATCATCCTGGATGTTGGCTCAGCAGGATACCTGGAAGCCTAATGGATGCCTGACACACCACATTTCCAATGTGCTGGTATAAATCGAGCACATTAATAACCCTCCAGGGCTGGTGTCTGAAGGAATCAGAAGCACTGAGCTCCCACAGTTACAAGCTGGAGGCTAAACTCTGGTTTTGAGTACAGGGGTGGGGGATGGAGTCAAACATCTGGGGCTCCCACCTTTGTGTGCAGGCTCCTGCTCCCAAACAGGATTCCCAGCGTGTGGCTGAGGGCGATGCACTGTGGGATGTGCAGGAATGAGGCATTAGCTGCTAATTTGATGTGCTTTATGTTAAATGTTTGTAGCAGATAACAGCTGTTTGCTACTCCTACTACCCGTTCTCTATGGTGATAGTTCCTAAGAAGTGGTAATTTTATTAGAAGGGTAGATGAAGATGTTTTTATGGGAGATTTGTGTGGATGCCCATCAGGAAAAGCAGCACCATCCAAATGGGCTCAGATGATGATTTTCTGGAAGGTGAAAGGCATTGGGTGTCCCTGTGGCCCACGGTGGGACCCACCTGGTGGCCTGCAGCACCCAAGCTTGGGAACAGTGTTTCCTCTGGTTTTCCCTGTATCCCAGCACATCTGCAGCTACAGGCAGGCTGCTGAGAGAGAAATCATAAATTTTTTAATAGTAATTCCAACTCTCAAAGCTGCAGGAAGAAGGGAAGGCTCCGAATCTGATCCTGGCACAGCTTCTGAGCAGGAGCCTCGTCTGTATCCACTGAGTCTGGTCCCCCCCTTCCTTGACACCCAGCAGTGCTGCTGTGGGAGGTCTTGCAAACTTCCCATCCAGTAGCTGGGCCGCTTCAGTCATGGTCTGCAAAGGATGGAGCTGCAGATATAAACATCTTTTTGAGATGATGAAAACTTTCATGATCTAGGATTCTCATATAGACTTGAGATGCTTTTGGGCCCACTGTAACAGGAAGAACTGTAAGCCCCGTGAGGCTGCAGCGCTGGTCCTGCTGTGCCATGGCAGCTTCTTGCAGGGATTTGTATCTGTGGGAAGAGCTTTGGGCTCTTTGGAAGTAGATTTATGTCTTCCAAACAGATAGTTTTGCTCGTGGGTTTTTTCCAACCTGCAGTCTCCCACGAGATGGTGCTGTGGGATAGGGGACACTGCCACTGAGACGTGACTGCAGGGCCCTCGCTGCAGCTTCGTGGATAACAGAAAATTAATTTGTGGCTTCATGAGAAACTGAGGATTTCTCCCAGTGTCTTTGCAAACGTCTCTTCAGGGAGAAAAACGAGGCGTGAGCAACATCAGCTGCTGCTGGGAGAGTCCCTTCCATAGGAAAATGGAGTTGGAGGGGAAGTAGCCACCAAATCCCATTAAACAATATACAAGACACCTTGTACTGAGCCGCTTTTCGCTCAAAAAATAATGCTGCCAATGTAATGCTCAGAATCTATACGGGCAAAAGGAAACATACCTTCTGTGTGAGTAAAACCCAGCACGCATTGCTGGATCTTAAGAGAGTTTAATGGTTATTAGACAAGAGATGTTGTTATAAAAAAATTACAGCAGGTAAAATATTTCTACATGCAATTGGCTTTTAACCTTTTTTTGGGAGTCTTAGGCTGCCTTGCTTCCCTGGCCCTTGAGATTGGTGGTTTCATTCTGGTACTGAGGGATGTCACAGCAAGTTGTCAGTGCCTGAGTCCTCTGCCAAGGGTCTGATGTTCTCAGTGGTGATTTTGGGGCCATTTCTTCTTTTACTAACACACCTTTACACCTTTGCTATTTCCTCACTGAGCCTTTACAGCACTGCTGCTTTCTCCATGGTCTGCCGCTCACTTATGTCTAAACTTATCACATACAGTTGCTTTTTCATGTATTAGTTGCTGATCCTACCTTCTCTGTCACTCCTAAAACCAGCCCTGCCCAGCTCCAGGCCTGTATTTCTTTGACCATGATTGATCTGTTTCCAGTTGTAGGGTCCCCAGTGCCAACCTGTGCCCCAGTTCCTGTCACCCCACATGTCTCTAAATTGAATCCCATGGCTCTATTTCAGTTCTGGGCTTCTGCAAGCTCGGAACAAAGCTTTGAGCCTGCTGTAGGTGATGGCATTGCTGTACTACAGGGTGTGGGGTTACCTGGCCATGTGGGATTTCTGTCCCACAGCCCTTTGGGTGCCTCTCCCCTCCAGTTACAATGTTTCCAACACAGGATGGATTTGGGGGGCGTTTTTGATGCTGAACTCCTGGTTTAAGAGTGTTATAATGGGAAAAGGTTCTTTTGAATAGCCCCTGTCTAAGGATGTTTCTCATTAATAATGATACCTTTGATCAGTGCCATGGAAAATGTGGACAGTTCTTAGAAGATCTGGTGTTTTATAAAGAAGCTGAAAAAAAAAGTGAATGAATAGACAGATATTTGCCACAGGATTTCTGCCCTCTTTTCAAGCAAACACCTGGGATATTCTGATTAAAAGCCATTATTATAGGCAATACAAAAAGATTCAGGAATTGCATGCCAACCTGTGTTTTTATTTTTAATTTCAGAGCCTCTCCATCTAGAAATGTAAGTGTTTGATCTGGAGTCTCCTCAAAGTGTCTCTCATTTAATACTGGATTGAGAGAGGCTGAATGATCTAGCTGGGGGGTGTTGGGCTGGATGGTCCTGTGGGTCCCTTCTGGCTTGGAGTGGCCTGTGCACCTGTGAGGGAACTAGGTTTGTGTTCACCACTCTGGGGTGTGCGTTCGGTCTCTGTACGGGCGTTAGATGGTGAGTTGGACTAGATGATCCTTGTGGGTCTCTTCCAACTCATAGTATTCTGTGATTCTGTGATTTAGGCAGGAATTCCCAGTGCTGTGCATTTGTTATCCGTGAGCCAAAGAGAACACAAAGATCCCCTCAGCTTCCAGTACCAGGCTGGGTCCAGCAGCAGGTCCATAAAACCTTCCTTTGTGGCAGCTCCTGAGTCTCCTCTGGACTTGCTCCAACAGGTGCTTCTCCTTCCTGAGATGGGCAGCAGGTCACACCAACTTCTTTTCTTCATGCTGCTCTCAACTGAGAGCCTTGAAATCTGCTCCCAATTCCCTCTGCTGTCCCATCAGCTTTGCTTGGGATACCTTCATCATCTAAGGAAGAGACTTCTTCGCTCTGTGCACTGTCTGGAGCAACTGAGTCACAGCCAGTTTCTACAGACACTTCTCACATAATTGCTAATTGCATCCCAGAGATGTCTGTCCTGTTTTTCTGCAGTCACATGTCTCTTGGGTCAGTATGCAGAGAGAAACTGGTGCTCTGGACAGGGGTGATGGTGGCCCAGATCTCTCTGCTGTGCTTTGTCTGAGCAGCTCACAGGCTTTGTTTATTAGTGTTAAGTCACGATGCCTTTGGTCGCCACAAATGCAAAGCAGAACAGTCCAGGCTTAGGGAAACTGGGTCACATCACTGAGGAGGAACACAAAAGCCTAGTGTGTGAGCCTGGGAGGGCAGAACGAAAAGGCCAAGGCACAAAATGATGAGGGAACTAGGAAGGATATAGAGGAAGATGCTCTGTAGTGGATGCAAGAGGCAGTTGGGGAAGTGTTGGTCACTAAGAGAGGAGGGAATGATGTGGAGGAGCAAGGCCCAGCTCATTAGTGTTTCATGTTGAATTGCCTCAGATTCAACTAAATATGCAGCTGCCACCAGGCAGCCAACACAGAGAAAAAGCGAATTATAAATGTGGATTGTTGTTCTCAAATCTTGTAGGTGCTGTGGAAAATAGGGTATGTAGGAAAAATGCTGGAGCAAACTTGGAGCTGGTTTTGAGACATTACAAAGTGTGGGTAATGTCTCCTGGCAAGGCTTTGAAAAAATCCTTCTCTTTTGAATGGGTTTAAGGAAGCTCCATGTACAGACCAGCAGTTTAAGTTTTTCTGCCAGGAAAATATTGGAGCAAATAATGAAAATGTTAGCACATAACGAGGAGGTCAGCAGCATCCCATGGGCTTTGTCTAGAACAAACAGCTTTCAAAACATTTTGATTTCTTCCCTGTGACAGTATAATCCAGTTTTATGGGCAAAAGCAAAGAAGTGGGTATTATATAACTTGACATTATTAAAGTTTTTGATTGTCTCCCATTGTGTTTTCATAATGAAGGTGGAGAAACCTCATTAGAAGAAAATTTTCATTTGGTTATTGCAAAACTGGTTGGAAAGCAGTGCTAGAAAGTTGTTTCTTATCAAACCCGAAGGCTTTGCAAAGTGGGGCTCTGCAAAGGTTGATCCTGAGTTTACTGGCACTCTGTTTTCATTGATGATCTCAAGGATGAGACAGAGACTGTTCTTATTAAATTTGTAAATGAGGTCAAGCAGAAGGTCTCCACTGCAAATATGTCAGAGAAGGATTAGGATATAAAACTACTTTGAACAAAAAGGTGAGGTATAAAATGTTATCTGTGCCCACTTTTCATGGGAGAAGTCATGGATTAAGGTTTCAACTATTTAGACCATTGAGTGCAACATCCCAATGAGAAGGATGATCAAGTCCTGGCTTCTTGTCCTGGATCTCCAGGAGGGATCTGCCTGGATCTTGAGGATCACTGAGGGAGACTGCATCTGTAAGGCAGGAGAGAGTTGTTAGGATGCTGTCTGGGATCAATCCCACTGTCAGGAACCAGTCCTGTATGTGAGTGCTGGAAGGCAATAACGTCCATGTTCCCCTGCCCCTGACTTCCAGCTCTTCTATTCTTTTTATTCTTGCAGACCACCAGGGTATTTAAAACTGCCTCTGCTGTTTCTCCAGATTTCTTTGGTTGAGGGGGTGAATGTGGGAATTCATAATGTGTTTTATCAACTACACAAGTTAATAATGTGGATCTTGTGTAATTTGGAATACTACCAAAGAATGAATCAGTGATGCACAGATCTAAGTTCACTAAATTCCCAGAAGTAAAACTCCTTTAAAATTTATCCGTATCTGGAATATCGTTGTCTTATAATTTGCACTTGTGTTTCTATTTCTATTTCTGAACTGATACAGCTCATATAACATTTCTTTTCATTTCCAGTTTTGAACTTGAAATGAATCAAGATGAAAAACTGATTTTAGTAAACAGGAATTTTTATTTTTGATTCCATAGAGAGAACAAAATTTGCTCTGCATGGAAGCATTTGCTGCTCTGAAGTGGTTAATTAGCCTTTATCCTCAAGATACATGACATCAGAGTGGATCCAATTTTGGTTTTTAAGTATAGATAGACCAAGACCTGACACTTCTCAACATTGGGATCCTTTGCAGCTCAGTTAGACAGTGCAGTGCACTTTTCCCCTGAGCCAGGCAAAGCCCATGGGTGGTTTTTTTCCAAAACCTTGGCTTTTTAGATGTTTTTTTTTTTGAAACTGGACCTGACTTGGATCCTCATTTGACATTTTTTTTCCTCTGAATAAAGGGAATATATAGGCAAGGAACATATTGTGCTGGGTTGTAATAAGATTTGAGTTTCATCAATATTCAGCAGCAGTACATGCTGGGTGGTGTTAGGGATTGAGCAGATCCTGTGAGCGCCAGCTGCTGCTTTGTGGCAGTTTTTCATGCTTAACAGTAGGAGACTAAACTATAGCATGATGTAAAATGGAAAGCTATCACGAGCTGTGAGCAGCACGGGGAAATTCATGCAAATCCCCCTTTGCTCGTTAATGGGTGTTTGTGACAGTACGGAGGAGGAGCAGTTTGGTGGTCGGGGGCTTCAAGGGTCGTGGTTGTGTCCCTGTGCTGTCAGAGTGTCTGTGCCACCCTGGGCATGTCTCTGAGGCATAGTTATTTTGAGATATTGAGGTCCACAGAAGCCTTTACTTTAAGGTTGACTAATGCATTATAATGTCTTTTAAAATCTGGCCCTCAGGGTTCTTGATGATGAGTCATCTGACTAAAAGCATCAGTCCATGTCTTATTCCCTCACACTGTGAGAGGGTCTTTAGTTCTCTAGGCCTTTAGCTGGTGACACAGGGCTCCCCAGGGCCTTGTCATAGTATGTACCGCCCCTCAGGGTAGGTCCAAGCAACCTGCCCAACCTGCCCACACTCATTTATTTTTCTTAATTCTCAATCCTCTGCTTTGCAAAATAACCTTGTAGGGCTTTTTTTTCTTTTTTGCAGTACTTTGAAAAATGATCTTGCAGGTCTCCTTGACTTAGATGATCCCAAAATACCCAGTAAGTCTTCAAGCAAAGGCTGATCCAAGCAAGTGCTGTAGGTGGAGGCTGTACCTTCTTCTGTGAAGCCCAGCCAAAGACCTTGTTACTGGCACACTGACTGTCCTGAGGGCCACCACCAGGAAAGGCAGGTCCAGTCATGCCAGAATATTCCTTAATTGCATTGGCAATTTCTTGAATGACTTTGGCTAAACCACTTCAGGTCTCAATATAATTTCATTTAAAGCAACAGTTCTCATTTTTCCACTCACTGTCTTCCCTGAGTAGTCAAATTGAGACGTCCAGTCATGGGATGTTCTTTACTTCTTCCAGTAATTGATCTATGGGGAAACTCAAACCTTAGAGTTTAGAGTTAACTTTAGAGTTACTGGGAATTGTGCTGGGACTAATACCTTGAGAAGATATACCTTGATTCTCTAAAACCCAAGTACAGCTGTTAATTCTCTTTCAAATTTGTACATATTTACAACAGATATATCATAACCTTAGGAAATGCACTTTTGGCTAAAAACAGATGTTGCTCTCAGATTGGAACATGCTTTGGTTATGGGTTTGTGGTGTGTGGTCAGAAATCTCCTTCTTGCATGATTAAGACGTGTTCCCCCAATGTCCTGTTACTATTGTTAATGGAAGCTTCTTGCCATGATAAGAATTTCAATTTATGGACATATTTTTTGAGAGCAGGTCTCCACGTTGAATGCCTTTAGGCTAATTGAACTGGAGCTTCAAATTACAGTTAAATCAGAGCTCCAAAATGTCTGTAATTTGGACTTTTTAAGGATTACTATTATTATTTTTTGTAAATCACAACATAAGAGTGACTTCTGTTATAACAGTGAGTTTTACCGTTGTTTTTCCTTTAACAAAAGACTGACTTGAACATTATTGGGTTTTATTTTTAATTTGCAAGAGCGAGGGAGGTGGCATCAAACAGCAATTTACATCCTGTCTGGTCAAATGACAAGCTGGTGCATCTGCAGGGATGGGAACACACTGGGTTATGTGCCATTTGCCAGGGGAGGAGGCAATTTCCCGTGGAGACGAAAGGCCTCTCTTCCCCAAGCAAGGTCAGCAGAAGCATTTGCTGCCTTTGGCTACATCATAATTGCATTAATAAAGACAGCAGCTCCCGTGGGGCAAAGGCTGCAATTAGAAACAGTATCAGAGGTTTTCATCAGTGCCTCTGCAGCGTTCCCCTGCAAGCAGATAGGCTCAGTCTGGATTTACTGATGCCATTCCCTGCCTTTGAATAGGCGGCTCCCACTGTGCTTCCACCACCCGGCAGATCTCCCCGCAGCTGGGAAGAGGCTCTGGGGGTGCTGATGTGGAAATCAGGTCTGCTCCCTGCAGCCCTCCGCTGAGGGAGGTGGTGGGAGCTACACCTAGTCCAGCACTGGAAAGCAAATGATTTGCAGGAGTGGCTGGTTCTTCTCGGGAAGGTGATCACTGTGTTCTGGTTTTGTGACTGTGTGGGGTGTCTTGGTGCAACTTCTGCCTGCCCTGCCTGCCTTGGCTGCTCTTTCAGGCTTTAGATTGCTCAGGAATTACATCCCCGGCTATCCTGGCACGTCCTGAGAGAGTTATGGTATCATAGAATCCTGGAATGGTTTGGATTGGCAGGGACCTTAAAGACCATCTAGTTCCAAAGCCCTGCCATGGGCAGGGACACCTTCCACTAAACCAAGTTGCTCCAGGTCCTGTCCAACCTGGCCTTGGACACTTCCAGGGATGGGGCAGCCACAGCTTCTCCAGACAATCCTTCCCTCTGAGGGAAGAATTTCTTCCTACTGTCTAATTCGACCCTGTCGGTTTAAAGGCATTCCTTTTCATCCTGTCACTCCAGGGCCTTGTGCAAAATCCCCCTCGAGCTCTCTTGGAGCCCCTTTAGCCCCTTCAACTACTGGAAGATGCTCTAGGGTCTCCCCAGAGCCTTCTCTACTCACATCTGTGCCTTCACAGCACCCACCTAGGCAACCTGACAAACCTCTGCTGGGTTGACTGCTCTTCATTTTATTGCAGCGCTGTTGAATGAGACATTTGAAGACCATTATCCGCCACACAGACTGAGATTTTCTAGATGTGTGCCTGTGCGTGCACACACAAATAGCTGCACATACTCCTGTACAGAGAGAAAGGCACAAGCCCACAAGAGCTCTCATGCTGGGACTGTCGGTGACCTGCCACCACTCCTGCCTTCGAGCTCTCCAGGGGAGCTCCTGCCTGGCAGAGAGAGGCAGAGCTGCTGCTGAGCTTTTCTGTTCTCAAAACTCCCTGCCATGTGCTCCTGCCTGCTCAGTAGCTTATTAATTTTCTCCAAAATTTGAAGATACTGGAAAAGTCTTAAATAGCATCTTGACCTCCTCATTGCACTTTGAGGAGTTGTCGCTTTTCAGCATTTCAACTTAAGTAAAATCCCTTTTAAAGAAAAAGGATAGGAGTAAAGTAGTGTGGTACTTTACTCACTTTTTCCATGTGGGAAGTGTGGATGGAGTGGAGCAACATGCAGCAGAGCTGATGGACTCACATATTTGTTAGCACTCTCCTTGAAGCTCCAATGAGGAGGGAGGCAGGAGAGGTGTGTAGGAGACTTGGATTTGACCCATAGCTGGAGTAAATCAGCCAGATCTTTTGTGGGATTCAGTGGAACAGAAGATGAAAAAGCTCCTATCCAATAACACGAATATGTTCTTACCCAAGACTAACTTTGGTTAGTCTGCAATGCTGTTTCATCCTACGTCATACTCCATAAGTGTAGGAAAATGCTACTGGTTCCTCCTCCTTCCGCATCACCACCCACCAACCTGCTGCAACACACCACCCCTCTCTCCCTTTTCCCCTCTCCAGTCTGAGGAACTTTAAATGGGGGAAAAAAAATCATAAA
The DNA here is from genome assembly GCA_013390025.1 of Pitta sordida. Lineage (NCBI taxonomy): Eukaryota > Metazoa > Chordata > Aves > Passeriformes > Pittidae > Pitta > Pitta sordida. Next base: position 396,238 of record WEKX01017603.1, on the reverse strand, counting down.
CCACCATCTGCTTCCCACTAACAGGATCAGATCTTGGGCCATTTCCTCAGCTCAGGCTGGCACGGTTCCATCCTCTGCAGCAGATCAACCCATCCTGCTGTAGCTTTGGGTCTGGGCCCATATGGTCAGTGCCCAAATTATTTATATTATTCATACTTGTGCTGTGCCTCAGGTCCACGACCATTTTGTGCTGACTGCTGTGAAGAATCAAACAAAACCAGTCCCTGCACTAGGAAATAATGCATGTTAATACCAATTATGCTCAATACCTGGCTGTATCTGTATGAAGTAAGGTCCCAGGAGCTTCATACTATTCCTCTGGTCAATCCCTGTGGCTCTTAGCTTTTCTTCTGCAGCATTTGACTTTTTTTTTTTTCCCCTCATTTTCCTTAAGTCCCATGCGGAGTCGTGTGCTTATATGAAAATCACTGCTTTTAAAAAAGGAAATTGAAGTTTATATCTCTATAATTTTTGTTATGAAAACGTAGCATCCTGAAGACTCAAACCTCAGGGGGTCCAGCAAACTGAATAGATTTCTTATAAGATCCACTTAAGAAGATATTGACTTTGTCAGTCCCAGGCTAAGATGAGAATTGCACTGATAATCACAATTTTGTTCCAGGAAAGTCTGGTAACAATGGAATTATAGGAAATATTTAAGCAGTCTGTTTCCTTATTTACCTAATAATTAAAAAAATAGAATGTTCAAGTGATGTTCATCAAATGAAATATCTGGAACTTTTCCCCCTGCAGTAGTGAATGAGTAAGCAATTGGAAATGAATTCTCACAAACCCACTTGGGTGCTCAGGCTGTGGTGTGCCTGTTCTTTCAAGATGTCAGCAATAAAGTCATCTGGAGCAGTGGAAATTAAAGGGAAAAGAGTTTCTACCCTTTTGATGAAACCGAGGACCTTCTGGTGGAGACAGAACACCAGATCCAGGGAAAGCCGTGGAGACACAAAGCACACAAGGAGTTGTTTTACCTCTAGGATCCATGTTAGAAAAATGATGGATGTTTTCACTCTGCAGACACTTCTGAAGGATGTTACTGACTGTATCTAGAAATTGTTAGGGTTGTCTTCTACATTAATGTGTAGTACTCATGTCAATGAAGAAGCCAAAACCAAGTGAATGATGCCCTGGAGTTTAAGAGAAATCGCCACAGGCATTTGGGTGTGGAGAAAGGCTGGAGTGAGGGGAAGAAGAAGAAAAGCTTCTCAAAAGTTTCTTTGCTTTGGTGGAATGATTAAATTTAGTGGAGTGAGACAGGGTTTATGGCCCCTGACAGCAGCAAGATAACTTCAAATTAAATAACCTTTGTATTTTAAACAAACACTAATAATAATGGATCAATATGTGTGAGTCAATCACAGTTCAGTTAAGCCATGCCCTTTAAAACCTCCCAGAACTGCTCTGCTGTTTCCCTCAGTGACACATCCCTGCTCCCAGGTCTGCTCAGAGCCTCTCTTTATTTCCAAAAACCAGAAAAATACCACCCTAAGTGTCTTTTTTTTTTTTTTTTATCTTCTGAAAGAGGAAAGCATTTTTAACACCTGCAGAATTGTCAGGGAAAGAAGTAATGAAAGATACACCTGCCCATCTGAACTGAATACTTTGACATGCTCTGCTGCAATTTCCCACAGGCACTTATTTAAGTGACAGGCACTTATGGCTCTAGAAATGAAACACAGTCACTGACGGGGCACAGGACACAATAACTCAGAAGGACTCTCTCTCAAAAAAACAAAGGAAGAAAAAATAAAATAAGGAACTTTATGGCTGTAGCTCTGCTGTATGATCTCAGATTCTACTTTTTACCTCTATTTGAATTCTTTACTCCACGTTTCAAGCCATGTTTTGTAGGTTGTTATTGAAGCTTTTCCATGGTGTCCACATCTTTCCCTGCAGAAAGGAGCAGAAGCAGCTCCTGGGGATGTAACCAAGTACATGGATGTGAAGCAGCATCAAAAAATGGTATTAGGATATCCCCACCACACTGGGGGATATCCTGTCCATAAAACAGTCTTTGTAGACCTTCTAGGCATTCTTCCATGCTTAATTATATTAAAACTAATTATTACAATTCACATTCTAAGGAAGCAAGGGGGAAGGGGAGAAACTAGTGAAGTCCCCAAATCAAACACTAGTGATGACTTTGTGGGAACCTTGAATTTACCAAGCACACATTGAAGTGTTTCAATGGTGCAACAGCAAGTACAAAACTTAGATTTTTCTTTGTGCTATTGGAATATTAGACATGTAATTCTGTTGCATGAGCTGCATGTAGGGGAGCTCAGGGGGTGGTGGGAGGAGTGGGGCACCTGCAGCTGCTGCCCACCTGCAGTGTGGTGTTTCCATTGATTTCCTCCTTGTGAACCATGAAGATGCTTTTCCTTTAAGTGTTGAGTCTTAAAGAAGAATTTTGTGGCTGTATTAAAAGGCATCAGAGTTGAGGCACAATGACAGTGAACCAGCAAATGCAAGGGGTTTATCACAAATCCACTTGCTGAATGTTATTACTTTATATTTAGGCTCATTAAATAATTATTTTTCAGCATGTCAGTGTCCCAGGCTGGATTTACTAGGGACAATGAATTCTTCCCCTGTGAAGACTGTAGGGTGAGATGGAGGCATGGCTTTATGTCTGGGAAAGGCTGTTCTTGGTGACCTTTTCTGATGTCTTTCATGATAAAGGGAAGAGAAGAAAGATCTCTAACTCAGAAAGAGTTAATCCATTAACATCCTTTAATTATGCTGCTGCCAACCAGCATTTCTGTGCACCTGACCAAATGAACCTGGGGTGCTTTTTATGTAGCAGAAAAAAAGGAGCTTCTGGAAAATGTATCTACTGAGGCTCTCCAATTACTGCTGCCCTTTTTGTGCATTGTTTATTTTGCATTAATTTAGATGAGTTCAGACGTATCAGGTAAGCCTGGATGATAAATAAATTAACCTTTATTAATTAGACTCTTTAGAACTGATTCATTTATTTTGTTTCAGTATTTGTGATTCACCACAAATGAATCTGCTCTGTCTCTCAGCCTCATGGTCTGTCCTGAATTTGTTTATTGTTGCATCTGTTTGGGATCTTTCAGTGGTAGAGAGAGCTATGATTTCAAGATTATAAATATGTACAAACAGTGTAGGAATAAAGTGAGAGGCCTGGCATGTTTCTCTGGGCTCCATGCCATGCTAATATGACTAGTGGGATTATCTGGTCTAGAGTTATCTCATATCTGTCTGCTTTGGAGAGGAGATGGTGACAACAGGCAGCTGTGTCTGTCCAAGCTTATGGAATGTGGAACTCTGGTCCTGAGTTACCTTGCTGGGTGACTCCCCCCTGCCGAATCTGCTGAGGCACCAGGAGTTCAGGGGAGAGCACAGGGTTGCCTTTCAGTGCCCAGATTTTGGCTCTGTTTTTGGGCTGGTAGACACACCTCATGCAGTTTGTGTATTGGACACACCTGAGCAGCTTCCCGACTCTCAATTCTGCAGAACTGGGCTGAGGGTGGTCTGAACTCTATTTCTACTCTGATAACAAGACTACAGCTCTCATGTCCCCTGGCTGGACACCATCCAAACACCCCAGTAGACAGAGACAAGCGCGATGTTACAACTCCCACCTTTCCTGACCCAGCCTTTGTGGTCAGCCAAGGCTTTGATAGTTTTTTCTGCATTTCTTTCAACTCTAAGTTTATGCTCTTTTAATTGTAATTTTTCTGCCCTCTTAAGGGTTAAAAGGATAGCAGAAGTGATAGAATGCTTACCCAAGCCCTGAAATGCTTCATTTAATTGTAGAAATACTGCTTGGGAGGGGAATTTATGGAAGCAAAAAGCAGCAGTTCTGAGAAGGGCAGCTTGCCCTCCCTAGGGCAGTGGTGTTTCCAGGGGCTTTGTGTGCATTTCCCTTGGAAGTGAAGAGGTTGCTGGCTTACATGGAGTATCATTTACATATTCTCAGGAGTATGGCTTGGTCTTGCTCAAGTTCCTGAGCACACTATGGTCAAATCGTGCAGGTTGTCACTCAGATCTCCCTGGAGGCATTGCCCAGGGTCTCTTATCCCATGTGCTGCAGTGCCACAGGAGAGCAAGTCAGGGAAGATGGGGTAGGTGTATAAAGGCAAAATTAAAGCCGCAGGAATCCATGGAAATTGAAGCTGAGGTGCTGCTTTGAGAGCTGAAACTCCTCCTCAGTGACTCCCTGGCAGGGACATATCCAGCACAGAGCAGCACTGCCAGGGACCTGCACCCGGAGGGGCTGAGCTGCCTGATTTATCTCAGTGCTGGGGTGGAACTTACCCCTGCACAGAGGTTCTTTATCACAGACACCGAGCAGTGTCTTCAGCATGGGACCAGGTTTATACCTTGTCAGCCCCTAATAAAGCCATTTTTCGTTCTCGAGCTCGACCAGGCAGGTCTGCTCTGGGTGCTGATCAACAATTTAACTTTACTTGGATGACTTGGACCATTTCTGGCTCTTTCAAGGCTGAGTGGAAAAATGTTCCCAGTGTGTCTAAGGGATGACCTCAAAGATTTGTCTATAGTTCTTATCGCTGGTGCATCCCACTGTGCATTTGATTCCCACCATTAAATTCTGAGCAGATAGCACTTAGTCTTACCCAGAATACTTTTATTTGCAACTCCATCAGCATATCAGAGAGCAATATTGATGCTTTAAAGTGTGAGTCCCTGACACCCCAGCCCTGCCTGGAGCAAGCAGCAGGCTAAAGCATCCAGTGGTAAATAAGCTTAGCAGATTCTTTGTAGAAAGTAAGAAAAAGGAATAAAACATGCAGGCATGTAGGAATAAAACAACAAAATGTTTGTGCAGCCATTTGTCTTTGTAAATTTGCTAGAAAGGGACATGATTTCTGCATAGCACTTCTTGTTTGTACTTCGTGTGTCTCCAGCTTTCTGCTTCGCTTACATCAGTGTTGGTTTATCTAATAGAAGATGTATTATACCTTGCCAAAATTCACACTCTGTAGGCAGCAATGGTGCTATTGTATCACTGCAGCCCAAGCAGAAATTCAGGCTTTGTGCACAGTTTCTGTCTCTTAATGTCTGTCTTTAGATATTGCTCTAAGTAAACAAGTAAAAAATATCACAAGTTACTTTTTTGAAGGGAGCAAATGGGCATGTAATGCAAATTTCATAAAATGCTGCTGGGATGGGCATCCCAGTTCCCTTTGAAAGTGGATAGGATTAATTAATTTTGGGTCGCAATAGCTGCTAGGCTTTAACTCCAACAATGCCTTTATCTCAAGCTTTGAAGTGTCCATTTCTTATTAAAAATTATCCTTAAGATTCAGTTAAAGCAAAGTTCTCAGAAAGTGAACCTTGGAAATGGATTGCTTTCTTTCCTGGAGAACACAATGAATTCAAAATTGTTTTCTTTTAAATGGTTAACCTAAAAGTACATTTTAAATGTCCCCCCCTTCCCCCCAGCCTTAGCTCTAAACAATTTTTAAAATTACTTGTAAGATGTCAAGGTTGCTTATTGTCAAGACAAGCTGGTGAGACACGAGCTTGTATCAGCCAGGCTTTGTGGTTTTGTGTGTTGAGTAGGTGAGAGGGTAAAAAATGCATCTAATAGAGGGAGTTTGGGCAGATCAGTTAATGGGGCTGGTAACTTCCCTCCCCCCACTCATCCCCTCCCTACAGGCTCTTGCAGGCAGAAGTCATAAAAGCAAGAATTCTTCTCTTTCTGCCTGTCCTTTACAACTTACCTTGGGCTCTGAAACCATCAGGAGTCATAAAACAAAGAGCAAATCCTCACTGGAGTGTCTTTGCTTCCGCAGATGGCATTTTTATGGGCAAATAATTAATGTCACGTGGGATTTGAAAACAAAGGTGATAGTTAAAAAAAAATTTGCTGGCAGGTTTGGTTGGTTTCCAGCGGCCTCTGCTTTATGCCCCAGGACTGGAGAAGCAGAGATTGCTCCTCTCCTGGAATAGTCACAAAGGGAGGTGCCTGAGGTGTTTCAGCAGCGATATCGAGGAGGAATTTATAATGTATTTTTTCATCCTGAGAGCTAGTGGCCTCTGTCGTGTGTGCCTGGCAATTAAAAAGGAAAGGGGGACCCTGTGTGGAGTTGAAATCCTCAGATTTAAAACACCACCACTGTTACCCGTCCTTCTGCTGCAGCGACTTGTGAATTCAAGTAAAGTTTTCTGATGAGAAACTTCAACTGGCCCAGCAGAGAAACAAACATATGTTGCAATGCAAAGGAGCCCTTTGTTTCACTTCAGCTCCTTCCTCCCACTCCAGAAACACGAGCTGGGGAAAGAAAGAACAAGATTTTGATATGCAGATTTCTAGTATCATTAAATTATAATGCTGGCTTGTCCTTTATCACCAAGCTTGTTCATCTCTGAGGCTCGGCTTGTCATGTGTAATCCTGTGCTGTATCAGCTGTCCTCTGAGGCACCATCTGAGGGGGAATATTAAGACCAGACAGTTGGTGTTGGCCAACCATGTTCACTTGGATCTCAAATGTCTCTGCCTGTGCCAGAAAGGCTGTTACTGCAGTGAATTTGAGGCTAATGCTGAGGGGGGGGCTGGAATCAGTGGCCCTGTGGAATGTCCTCCAGGGATACTTTCTGGACTTGCTGCTTTCTAACTTGCTCCTCTGATTTCAGGCTTATGTTGCTCTGATTGTATCTGTTAAAGCCAGATCAAACTCAAGCACTGCTTTTGCCTCCCTTATTTGATTTATCTACCCCTAATTTTCAGAAGAATCAGATCTATTCTTGCACACAGGCATAGATCTGTAAATGCAGAGAAATTACCACCAGTGTAGCTGGGATTAGCACTGGGAGAGCAGACCAGGGTAAGTAATACTGATCCTTGAGTTTGCAAAGACTCTGAGTTCTTAAAGTTACATGTCATCCCCAGGTACATGAGATTTATGTGATGACATTACTATTTCTTATTTCATCCTTTCTTAAAAGAGGTCACAAATACCTTGTTCCTGCCTCTATACTTGCCTTTATGACTAGTGCTGTTTGGAGGTGGGTTCAGCCTGGAATTGGATGATCCCTGTTGGTTCCTTTTAACTCAGGAGATTCTGTGACTCTGTGGAAAGTTGTCTGTTAATCTATAGAACTGCAGAGGGGGTCAGCAGCTCTGAAGGATCCCTGTGCTGGAGCTGCCAGGGGCTGCAACACTTCCACCATCACCACTCATCCATGGAACCTCCATCCAGGTGGGCTGAGCATGTTCTGTTCAGTATCGAGAACATTTACATGATTTTATCAAATCAAAGGCCTTGATTTGAGTGTCTGCTGCAAAATTCTCTGAGTTCTTTCCTTACCTGACCATCTTGAAGCTCATGGAGTTCCCTTGACATGAATCTGGACCAAAACCTTTCACAGGCACATGGATAACTCACCAAGAAATGGATCAGAGGCAAATGACCAAGTTGGAAAGAAATGATCTTTAAAATCCCTTCCAACTCAAATCATTCAAGGATTATATGATCCAGAAAAATAAAGCAAATATGTAGTGGTGTATTCACAAAGTTTTGCCTCTTATAAAAGTGAGTGGAGAGTGGCTGGACCTCCAGCCCTTCCTTCAAAATGTGCTGACCCTAATTATTTCATCTTTGCTCCTGCAGACATCAGTGATTAAAAATATCACTTAACCACGGCAGTGCTGCACCAAACCTCATGGAATGCTGACTGTGATATCTTGCAGAGGGAATTGTAATTAAGAGGTTCCTCTAAACAGGTTTTTTCCAGTGTTGGTCTCTGTCACACACAGCAGTTCCCAGTCTTGGACACCACTTACCTTAGGGAAGACTGGATTTCAGATTGTTCTACTATAACCATTCCTTATACTTTCCTCTGACCTCTGTGGTGATATAGTGCCTGTGTGTGATGAAATAGAAATAATTTATTTTACTAAGCTCATCCATTTGTGGCTACACAGAGCAAATCAAAGGCTTAGACTTCCCAAACCACAGGGAGATGCAATTTGAGGAGCAGCACATTCACCTGCCTTCAGCTCCCCAGGGATAAAATCTGGAAAGCACCATGTAGACAATTCTTCATTGATTTTACCTGCCAGGCTGGATTATTGGAACAGCAAAATAAAGGGGAGGGAAAAGGTTTCAACACATAATCACTGTCATATACTACATTGTGGATTTGCAATGAGTGTCTGGAGTGGGATTATTTTAGTTCCTATATAGTGAGATTTCCAGCTCCATGTTTCCCCCATTCTGATACACCTGACAACACTCGTCCTTCCTCATGGCACAAATGCCTGGCTGGACACCAGGAGTTCCAGAGGAAGGAATCTGTGAGCCAGGAAGCAAAACCCACCTTGCAGAGCCCCATCCTTCATGTCTTGGCTGGCAGGTGGGGCAGGGAAATATCCCTGGTTGCAAAACAAATCCTTTCTGGGGAGCAGCACGTTGTGCAGGTCTGGCTGGTACAAAGTACTATTGATCCCACATTAAGGCATTTAAGAATGTCTGTAATACAAAGAAATAAATGCCACACTCATAAATAAGAGTTGAAGTCATTTAAATTATCCCTGCAAGACAATTAGAAGTTATTACAGCCCTGGATCCAGGTGCTCCCCTGCTGGAGACGTATCATCTGGAAGCAGAGAAGCCCTTTCTTCTCTATTTGTATTTTTTGCACCATTTCAAGGGGCATAGCAGTAATATTGGATGGAAATGAGAAAGGTGCTTATAGCACAAATTGTGCTTTCCTACAGTGCACCTGGAAGAAGCTCTTTCCTCATTCCATATCAATAAAAAAGCTAAAGATAGAGGGCAGAGAAACAGAGCCTTGAGCTTTTAGAAGCAATCTTTCTAACCTTGCTATCCCATACTGCTTTTTTAATTAAAAATTTATCCTCCAAATTACTTCTGGTTTCCACCTGAATTTGGTTTTCATTTACCTTTCTGACCAGCTTCTATTTTAGTAGCACAGAGAGGGGTGTGTGGGGGGGTTGGTCTCTCCATCAGGATGTGTCTTCCCTGTTTACCTCCAGCCTTTCATCTCCCTCCTCTGCTGCATATGCTTAGCATCTGGCTGCTAACCAAACATGTTTGACTATTCTCTACAAATAACATGATTCCAAATATAAAATATTCTGTGACTCGCATTAATTGCAAACAGAAAAGAGGAAAAAAAAAAATGAAAAGGGAAAAAGAAAAAAAAATTAAAGAAGAAAGGAGGTTTCTAAGGAACTGGAAGTTTTCCTAGGAAGATGAAGCAATCTTTCTGATTGCCATGAGCCAAGTAAGGAACAGAATAAATCCACAGAGGGAAAGAGAAGTCTCAATTACAGTCTAAAAGACAGCCAGCTGCATATTTTAGATAATAGATTTTAAATTATATTGTTTTACAGTAGTGTCTGATCACATCCCACCTTGCCTCGCTCTGTGCCCTTTTCCAAAGCTGAGAATAAGCTCAATTTATTTGTTGGCATTTGACAATCTAGATATTAACCCATTTTAAATTTATTTTGTGCACTTGCATTTCTTGAGCCAAATTAATCCAGCTGCCCTTTCTGCTGGCCTCCCACATTAGAAATAGTGACTTTTCTCTGGCCCTCTCCCAGACTGCCCGGGCTAGCTGTTCATAGGAAATTTTGAAATCACCATACAAAAGCACATGAAGAGGGTCAAACTCAGTGAGATTAATGTTATTTTCAAGCTTGTAGTCGAGTACTGCAAATAATTGCAAAGCAGAGCTCTGTATTTATGTATCTTGGTGTTATTTTAACTGGCATTGATCAGTGCTTGCTTCCAATCCAGTGCATGAAAAATTCCATCAAGGGTAACAGCTTACGCACTGCCATTCGCTGTTAGAAATAGATCCTCAGGTGATACATCCCCGATGAGCCCTTTTAAAGAGGGTATTATGTGTCTCTCCGAGGCTTTCAGAGGGAGGAGGAGAGAAGCGCTGTGAGACAATAGGGAGCTGATTCAGTACTGCACGTGAGACAGGCTGGGGGTGCAGCCTTTGCATCCCGCACCTTCATGAAATGCAAACGATGTGCTTGAAAGGGGAACAACTCACAGGAACTGAGGACAGGCTCAGCAAAGGCCAATTAAAATGAGATGGATGCCGATTTTTGCGAGGATTTGGAAGGAAACCGGGACCGAGCTGCTCCATCACTGCTGCTGCTTGCGGAGCTGTTTGCTGTCAGGTTGACAGCCGGGACAGGTAGCTGGAGTGTTGATCTCTTCTAGCAAATGCTTGTTTTTGTGGTGTTTCTGGAGCTGTTTAACAAATCTACAAGGCTGAATGAAGCAGAGATACATCTCCCAAAGCAGGTACCAAACCATGCTTCCTCTACAAACATCAGTAGAGCCCCAATTAACTGTTTTTATCCAAGAAGGTAAGAGCTAAAAGGTATAGTTCACCCTTCTCTCAAAAACTACTGTGAAAGCAAAGCACAGGTAAGAGGTTTACTTTAGAATGCCACATTAGTTTGTCTCCTCTGTATCACAGCACATGAGATTCTCCACTGGAGAGAGGAGCTGCTTTTCACAGGATCAATAAATGGTTTGGATTGTAAGGGACCTTAGATATCATCTCATTCCACCCCTTGCCATGGGCCAGGACACCTTCCACTATCCCAGGTTACTCCAATCCCCATCCAGCCCCATCTTGGACACTTCCAGGGATGGGGCAGCCACAGCTTCTCTGGGCACCCTGTGCCAGGATCTCCCCACCCTCACAGGGAAAAATTTCTTCCCAATCTCCCATCTAACCCTGCCCTCTTCCAGACTAAAGCCCTTCCACCCGTCAGTCAATGCCCTTAGAAAAAGTATAAATTTGGAAGTGCATGGAAATATAAATGCATCCAAATGCTACACCATGAAAATACTGCCCCTGAATGACAGTGATACACAGAGGGGTGACACCTCCAATGTGCAAAACAGACAGAGGTGTTTTAGAGGCTCTATTGGGACATTGGATCTCCACCCTCAACCCAGGACAATGTCTGCTCTGCACGCTGTGAGCATCATCAGGACAAATGGGGTATGGAAACCCTTGAGTCAGGCATCAGTGAATGAAACCTTCATTTTTTTCTTGAGTGACCTTTACTTGTTGAAGTGGTTCATGACTAGGAGGGGGTGAGAGAGCTAGGATATAATTAGCAGTTCATTCATCACTCTTGCAGATAATTGTTTTCTAAGAATGCATAAAAAGAGAATCGATTTTATTCTGGAGTGTCTCATCTCACTGCAGGTACCAGTCACTGAGCACATGAAGTTTGTGAGCCCAGCCCAGTCCCTGATGCTCTTCATTCCCATGACGAACACTCTGTGTCCATGGGGAATTTGGGAGCAATGACAGCAACAATGACACACCATTGAGATCATTTTATGGCAGCTTCCAGTACCTAAAGAGGACCTATGGGAAAGTGGAGAGAAACTTTTTCTGAGTGCAAGCGATGATAGGACAAGAGGCAATGGGCTTAAACAGAAAGAAGGTAGATTTAGATGGGATATTGGGAAGAAATTCTTCCCTGTGAGGGTGGTGTGGTCCTGGCACAGGTTGCCCAGCGAAGCTGTGGCTGCCCCATCCCTGGAAGTGTTGGGAACCTGGGATAGTGGAAGGTGTCCCTGCCCATGGCAGGGATGGGATGATCTTTGAGGTCTCTTGCAACCCAAACCATCCTGTGAGTCCGTGAGAGTGGGAGGAAAATGCCTGTGATCGCAGCCTGGCCCCAGCAACTTACCCCACTGCTGAAACTTGGGATGAAATGGAAAAGAAAAGGAAAAAGCCAGAAAATAAACCAAATTACTTTATTCTGATTTGGGATTCAGCCTCCACCTTTGTTGTGAGAGCTTGCATCAAACCAGATTTATTTTACATAACTCTGACTGCAAATGATGCATTTTGTGGTCTGGCAGGGAAGGGTTTAAAAGTCTCCCTGCAAAAATGAGGACAGTTGATCTGTGCCTTGGCTGTTTATTGCACAAAATCAAAGTGTGTATAAAATGCTACTGAATCAAAATGGCAACACTTCCTACCAGCTGGAGAGTTCCTCTGATCAGTGCCCCAGTCTCATGTCTGTGCTGAGGTTTATCATCCTCTAGGTGGTCCCAAAAGGATTGCAGATATGGTCTAATGATGACCAAGAAAGGGAAAGTTTTTCCTTTGATTTGCTCCTGTGGACGCAGCAGGGGCTGTTACAGAGGTTTTTCAGGTCAATAATAAATATATTAAGGGTCTTTCCTCATCCATCCCCTCTCCGTCCTTCCCTATGTGATGGGGCTGCCCTGGTACTTCCCTGCTCACTGTCTGCAAAACTTCCTGGGAGCCAGAAATAATAAAAAGGATTAATACATCAATCTAACATGGATTTAAGAACAAACCCCCTCCAAATTGTAAACAACTCCACCCCCCACCCCATAAATGACTGCTCCCCAAAGAAATCAGAGCAACAAATCAAAATAGTAACAGAACAGCAGATAATAGAACAAACAAATAATTAATCACCTCCCTCCCCCCCAAAATAGTAGAGATCCCCTGCCTTGCAAAGCTGAATCATACATTAAAGACCCACAAAGATACTGTCAGATAAGTGAAACAATTATCAAAAATAATCAAAAGTTATCGCTCATGGGTTTGAAGGCAAGGATTTTGCTCCCAAGTGGAAAAGGCCTGACTCTGCTTGGTGTCACTTTGTCCCCATGCAGCACCCTGGGGGTGGGTGTTGGTGGGGCAGGATGAAGAGCCATCCTGGTGAGCACTATCCTGCAGCTGCCTGACCAACCACAAGCAGAGATTTCTGGAATGGTTCAGGTTGGAAGGAACTTTAAAGACTGTCCAGTCCCACCCTCTGCTGTGAACAGGGACACCTTTCACCATCCCAGGTTGCTCTAAGCCCCATCCAACCTGACCTTGGTCACTTCCAGGGATGGGGCAGCCGCAGCTTCACTGGGCAATTTGTACCAGGGCCTCACCATCCTCTGAGAACTTCAGAACCTGTTCTTGCCTTCATCCCTCTATTCACTCCTTCTATGGCAAACAAATGCTTCTGCTTGTAGGCTGAAGGCTCACTCTGCCATTCATGGGAATCGTGGATCCAGATTTTGGTCCTTGTGATTCATAAAATATGTTTATAAAAGGTCTTTTGTGCATAGCCAACGTGGTACAGGATAACTCATTCCTTATCTGCTGCTGTTCAAATGTGTTACTTCAACAAAAGTGCAAGCTGTTGTTTTGGTGCATGATGGCTTTAATCGGCTGCACAGTCCATAATGTATATTATAATACCATGGAAATTAACTTTATTGTGGTGTTACAGCACATGTGATTCAGAGGGGCTCTCTGTGGCTTGTAAATGCTGAGTTCTGCTCCTGGTGTAAGTGCTGAACAGAAAAATCCATTCCTCTCTGAGCTTTCCTTATTAGTAAACTCTAATAAGCTATTGAACAACCTTCAGTGCAACAGTCAGGAAACCTGCCTGTGCTAGCAGCCTCTTTATTGAGCCCTAGACGTGGCACTAAGAGATAATCCTGTGAAGCACGACAGTAGATGGTGCTCTCGGTTTGCGTTTGCAGCCTGCAGACACAGCATGAGGAGGTTCTCTGCTCTCAGGCCCGTTCCTGCTGAAATGGTCCTGCAGAAAGCGACACTGGAGATGCCCGAGGATTTTATGAGCCCTAGTGAGTCTCCTGATGGCCACAGCCCCTAAGTCACCTTGTGCACAGCCCACTGACATGTCCTTTCATAAGGGACTGAGGCTAAATGTGTATAAGCTTCACTCATAACCCAGAGAAGCTGTGGCTGCCCCAGCCCTGGAAGTGTTCAAGGCCAGATTGGACGGGGCTTGGAGCAACCTGGGATAGTGGATGGTGTCCCTGCCCAGGGCAAAGGGGGAACTGGGTGGTCTTTAAGATTCCTTCCCAGACAAACCATTGTATGATTCTGTGACATATAGGTAACAAACCAGCTTTTCCATAGCTCCTTGCAATCCTGGCAAGCACCACCTCCTTCCAGAGGGACCTCTCCCTCTGGAAAAGGAAACAAAACCCTCAAGAAACCACATCAGTGCTCGGCTGTGTCCTTGGGCTGGTGTGGCAGTTGCTATGGGTGAAGGAGCCCTCCTGAGTTAACCAGCAGAGTGGTTACAGCTCTGCAAACCCCTCCTCAGCTCCAGCCAGTTCATCCTGTCGACAGAAAGAACAAAGCAAGATTTCTGGTGGAGATGGGTCTGGACAAGCTTGACATGGGGGTGAATACACCCCCACCACTGAGGCAGCACATCCCCAACACAGGCAGCAGATGCAGGGACAGAGATCTCCATCAGTTCTGGGGGAGGTGGCAGCTCTACCACTCTGCTTTGTCCAGCTGCAGAACACTTTAAATCACAGCAATTATGATTTCCCTGTTTAGGTATCACTTCCATGAAGGGTTATGGGGGAGATGATGACACTTTGTATCTGAGAGGACCCATCAGCAGGTAGGAAGGTAAAGCCTCAAAAATACTTTCCTAAAGGATGAACACCTGTGTGAAGTCTTCCCTGGTGACTTACAGTTCAGGGTGAGAATTTGGTAAGGCCCTAAAATGCAAGGCCTGCTGTAAAAGGCTTGGGTGCCCAGTGCTGGTATAAACTGCTCCTTTTCAGTTCAAACATGTCCTTCAAACCAAAATGTGCTCTGTGAGAATTATTGATTTATATAAACTATACTCACCCACTATAGCCCATGGTTGAGCACCACCGGTTTAAGATTACACATAATCTATAAAAATATTTCTACTCCAACAAGTGGTGCTCCATCATCAAAGAGAACAGCTGTGCTTGGATAGAAAGGGGAAGAATGGCAATGATTATACACACACAGATGTACGTTGGCTGTATTCGCCTTCATGCCTCTGCACAGGCACAACTGGCGCCTTTTAAATAAACCCCGTTGCCTGGACATTAAAAGTCTTGAAAATAGAGAAAGGAAAAATGAATGCTTCTGCAGCTTCCTGGGCACTAATTGAATTTCTGTCCATAACATTTACAGACTTTAAGAGGAACCCGCTTATTTACCTTTTCTCTTGGATTTTTTTCCCCGTCTCCATTTAAAACTCATTGTATTGTGTCATTTTATAGGCGCCAGGAATAAATCTTTTGTCAACTCTATTGCATTATTATGCAAAGTACACAAAAAGTATAGAAATAAAACAGCCCGAGAGAAGCCGAATGCTGTTCCTTTCAGCCCTCCCATTCTGCCCCAGCAGCAAGGCTCTAAGTTGGCTAACACAATCATTTTCTCAGGAAAACTTCCTCACCCTCGGCCATTGATTGCAAAAGAGTTCACTTGACCATGCTAATGCTGGCTGCGAGGAAGTGAATTTACTGAGGGAAGAAAGACTCCATGAAGGAGCCATCAATTATATCTGCAGAATTGATCCTGGGGGATGAAGGAGCGGCTGGGCACTGGGAGGATTTCTTGGCAGGAGGAGAGAGATTAGCCGCAATAAACTCCTTTCTCCCCCAGTGATGGTGATGTGTCCCAAGAATCATTTTAGGAAAACCCAAAATTTTTGATGTTCTGAAATATCCCATTAAAGCTCAGGGGATAGGTGGGCACGTTTCAGCTCTTGCAGGTGGTTTCAGCAGCCTGTGGTTCATGTGAAGAGCTCTGATGGAGAGTTGAGGTGTGGGAAGAGGGACCTTAACCTGGGGCTGACCTTGCCTTGTCCTGCCGCCACCAAAATGCACATCAGTGGGAGCTTTAACTTCTAACCCAAGCTCGTTAACATTGTTGGAACAGAGCTTTTCTCCCACGGTGTATCCACCAAATGGAATTAAGTAACTTAATTAGGCAGGGTAAAACACAAAGAGGGTTTGAAGAGTGAGAGGACTTGGCTGCTCCCTGCAAGGTGACGTCAGGGGCCGCTGGAAAAGCTTCTCCACATGGCTTTGACCCTGGAAATTTCCTCTGCTGGAAAAACATAGGAGTAGGATGTTTGCTCGTGATTTGTTTTGTTTTGTGTTTTCTCTGTCCTACCATAAAACACTGCAGAGAGTTAGACTCATGGTATGAGAAAGTCCTGGCACTCCCGCCACCCATTTCTCTTGCCTTTCTTGTTTATATAAATAATGGCCCTTTGCTTAGGAGAAGAAAAGTACAGCGACTGCCTGTGCCTGTGGAAAAAAAGAAAAATGAAGGGAGAGAAGAGTCAGGAGCGAGCCAATGGTAAAGCTGTACTTTCTGGGAGGTAAATAATTAATCTATTGTGTCTTGGGGAGCTGGCTCCAGGGGGTTACCCAAATTTATCCACTCTCATCTAGCTGTTATTGCCTGGTTTTTTTCAGTTGACAGCATGGTGGTTGCAATGAGGGGACAAAGCCTTAAACTCCAGCCAGGCTGAAAAGTCTAAAATATTTTCTTTCTTATTATTTATTTACTCAAGTATGTCTTTAAACCAAGGGTTGAGGGCCCCCCACATACCTCCAGGAGCCATCCACTGGCACAGGTCGGAGTGGAGAAACTTTTTGGTGCACCACAGGCCTCACCATTTGGAAGACCCTTCTTTGTGCCTGGAGCTGGATCTGAGCAGGCAGGGATGAGGCCCTGGGAGCCTGGAGCAGCTTTGCTGTCTGGTTGGCTGTGCAATGACTTATCTCTGCTTCAGAGGCGCCGAAGCACCGTGGGAAAGGTGCAGGAGCTGCCAAGAGAATGGTCTCGCTCTATTTCTTGCACAAATTCAATGCTTCTGGAAATTCAGATGGATACACACATCCCTGGGAAACGTTTTGCCATCGTTGCTGGCATTAATCTCCCAGGGGCACACTGGAGAGTGTGATGGCTGAGTTGACTTGCCTTTCCTTGGCACAATCTGACCATTTCCCCATGTCCCACAGGGATTCTTGCCATGAGTTCAACTTGCTCCTCCCCTGCCCCACAGCCCAGGGAGCCACATATTCATGTCTCCAGTCCTCCTACAAAACCTCCTGCCCTGAGGAGGTGTTTTATTCACTCTCTCTTTAAATACCAGAATACTTCAATGGATATTTTTGCTACCTCTGTGGCTTAAGTGAAGATTTTTCATTATTTTCTTTCATCATCTCCAGCTACTCTTTTGCTTTCAGTCAAGTCCTTTATAGATGAGGTCATTGTCTCTGCACCTTTGGCTCATGTATCCTGACATCCCAGATTGTACTAATAAAACACATATCCCTCCTGCAGAGCTGAAAAAAAAGAGGAAAAATCACTCGATTTTAAAGAAATCTGAAAAATCTAAATTCATCAAGCCTCTTGACATTACCTAGTGTGACTTGGACAGGCAACCACCACATTGCAGATCCTGAGCCCTCACACTGACCTCTCCATCATATAAAATACTGATGAGATCAGACGAATCACGTTTCTTTGGGATGGGAAAATACTTATTGCTGTGCCTTATCCTGCTTCTTTTAGTACAAGTGGTTGCAACTACGTATTTGCTTTTGTGCTTCTGTTTGCAAATAGAAACAGAAAAGCGGATGGGAACATCATTGCACCAACAGGTTTCTGTTTGTGAAGCTTTTTGAGAACAGGATGAGCAGAAACCAGTACGTATTTATGAATTATTTACATTTCTTTAGTCACTGTTCATCGTTTGTTATTTTTCTGTTTAAACAGTTCTCTGTTCTAGGAGAAGAAGGAAAACCAAACTGACTTCAGTGACAGCTCAAATATCCCACAGAATGACTAGTAAGTAATCAAAGCAAACAAGTTGTGATGAAATTACAGCCTGCAGAATTATTCATCCCATCCACACAACGAATTGGTCAGAAAAAAAGGAATTCCCGTTCAGCAGAAAACCCTCGGATTAAAAAGCAAAGCGAAGAAAAATTGTTTACCTTTTCCATAGAATGAGAATAAATACTTAATATTGTTGTGGTTCTTTGTTTGTAAAATGTGAGTGCAACAGAATTATGCAGAAAAGTAAAGAATTGAATTGAGTCAGCTATGGAGATGATTTTTTTTTTCCTTATGAGAAAGAGGCGCTTTTATTTTGACTTTTTCCCATCAGAAATGTTATGGAAATCAGCAATTTCCTCTGCAACTATTTGAGGGAATGGAAAATCACATTTGCTAATGAAGCACCACTGTGGCAGCATCTGTAGTGGCTGCCTACAAGTCATGGGTCTGTTCCTGGTACCAGTTTCCCCTCAGGAGAGGCCTGTGGAGTTAATTGGAGCCACTTTTGGTCTACACAAGGCTCCATCAGCTCCAAGTTACCTCACAGAGTCTTCCTGAGCTGGGAAGGGGCTCTGCTCATCCTTAATTTATTCTCAATGAATAATTCAACCACTTCTTGTCATCGCTTTACCAAACATTCCTGTCGTTTCTGGTTTTATCATTGACATCTCAAAATGGAGATGGAAAGAGCAGGATATGGGTTCCCAATCCCTGGCCAGAGACATTCCCTGTGCTGTGATGGTGTGGGGTGGAAATGAGCCTGACCCTGCTGACAGCACTGCAGCAACTCAGGGCTCAGAACTGCAATATATCCTCTAAAATCAGGCAGGAAAACATGGGTTGTGGGGAACTATAATGTGGTTGGGTTTGAATATTTGTATTTTAGTCGAGGGGTTTCCTGCAAAAAATGAATAAATAACTTGTTTCTGAACACAGGCGAGATATAGAAAAAATTGCATTTTTATGTAAATAAAAATTGCAGAGAAAGATATGTTCTTCCTCTGCCCAGCTTATATTTGGGAACATACTCCAGGGTTTATTTTCCAGGTGAGCTGCTGGAGCTTTAACTCCATAAATAAGCTTGGCTCCATTGATCTCAATGGCACGATGCTGATTGACACCTGCTGAGGATACATGCATAAGTATTTCTCATAATGAGCTCCTTCTGAGCCTACGATTGCCAATTGATGTGGCAATTACTCTTTAATATGTGTGACTGTGCACAATCAAACTGGGCGAGAAGGGATGCAACCTTTTGTTTTTTGAAATTAATAAAATATTTATTGCAATCAGCTCATATCTCCCAATTTGTTGCCAATTAACTAAAGTGTTTAGCGTGAAGCTGATTGAGGCTGCAGCCACAGGGCTGCACTAGGGGAACAAATTGGAGGCGTCTTGCACTGAATTTCTCTCTGTTTCGTTCTCTCCAGGTAGGAACAGAACAGCAGGAGCCGGGAAATGGTAAGGACTTTCCTCTCCAGGGAAAGACATCTCCAGTCATCAAGAGCAGACAAAGCCTGCAGACAGCTAAAATACCCTCGAGATTAAAACTCTGAAGTGCATCAGGCCAAACTCCTGTTGATGAGATTTCAACCAATAAGCTGAAGTTGACTTTCAAAATACGTGTATTTATTTTTTTTCCAGGAGTATTGATTAGATGGGGAAAAGGTGAAGAGAGCTGCAAAGCAGAATGACACCACATTTTGAAATATGTTTGCCATGGGAATGTAAATCTTGATTTTTAGCTGGTTTGGTGTATGTTAATCTAGTCTGAGGGGATCCCAGCATTACGGGACCTCAAGGGATGACAGAATATTACATATTTACACAGAGGCCAAAAGAGGACAGGAGAAGTATCAGAGATGTTGTGTTTAACGACTAGAGAGCCTTCCCAGCCTCTGTGTGCTGCACTAATGCTGCTGGGAAGGTGATTTAGGTGCTTGGATGGCAAGTGCTGCAGAATCTCTTCTGGAAGTTAGCGACAACAAAATTGCCTTGGACAGAAACTGTTAATGAACATCTACCCCTGTCTATTGTTTATTCCTGCTCCTTTCCTAATGTGTCTCTCCTGTCACAGCACAGCTGATGTTCCTGTGCAAGCCAAAAATGCCCCCAAACCCCAAATCCCAAGTTCTTCCAATACTTGAATTCTCCCTTGTGTCCCATAGAATTTTGTTATTCACAGCCTTAGTGCCTTGATGACTCCTTTCCAGAGCATTTTCTTCCCACGTGTTTATTTTTAATTTAAACTAATGAGCTAATCCTGCCTTCCTTCCCCCATGTCAGAGAGCAGGACAGATTCATTGGAACACTGGTGAATTCTGGAATGAGTTTACAAAACCTTTCCTTGGGATGTTTCAGATGAGCACACACTGTGCAGGAGGAAGAGCCAGGTTGTGTGCCAAGAGAAAGAGCAGGCCCTGGGTTTTATTATTATTCAGCTTGGTCAAAGTCTATAATGAGGGACTGTCTCTTCATCAAATCTGTCTAATGGGATCTTTGATCTCCATTAGGAACTGAAGCTCAGCGAGGACAGAATCAGCATCAGTAACACGTTTCATCTGAACTTCCCCGCTGGTAGAGGAAAGGTGATCCATCCCCAAACTGGCCCGTTCATGGGAATTAGGTCTAGTCCTTGCTGCTGTAACTCACATAATTATTAATAAACTGAATGTCTGCATCTAAAACAAAATCAAATCACATCTTTTCTAAGCATATCTGGGCAGAGCAGACTGTTCTAACTGAGGGGTGGCAGAGCAGCCAGACCCCAGCACTGTGAACATTTAATGGGCTCCTACAAGCAGAGTAAGAGGTGACAGGGACATGGGAGGTGGCACCAGTGTCGCAGCTTCTTCACTTGCACCCTTGTTGGAGCTCAACTATGTTGGACCGAGCTGGACCTGTGTTGTGTAGCATCCCACAGGGTCAAGGAATCTTGGAATTACGCAAATGTTGACTGTGAACATGGAAAGAGGGGTGGTGGGTGAGGAACTGGAAGGGAACAGAGAATGATGCCTGGAAATTTCTTTTTTTCTTCTCACAGTGATCCAAATCCATCATCCTGTGAGGAAGCCTCTCGCTTTTATGTGAGATTAGCACCGCATCATCTTGACATAGAAAACTATCACTGACACCCACAAATACACCCCTGGCACAGGGACAAGGCCTTTTTAGGTGTTTCAGGCTCAGGGGAAGCTCAGCAGCTTCAGCCCTTTCCCCTGGTGATGCTTTCAGCTTTCCCAAGGCTGCTGTGGACCCTGGACAGCAGCGCAGCTGAAGAGTTCACCCAATCTGGAGTTTGAAAGACTTTAAATCCACACACACAGCTTCACTCCCCTTGGGAATGGGCATGGATTGGGCTCATGACAGCAAAATTTATTGCAGTGTGAACAGTGGGGTAGGGCAGGGAAAGAACGTTAGGAAAGAAACCTCTGGCTGAATGTCTTGATCTGCTTCTTCCTATTATTTCATGACAAGTGTGTATGCTGCTGAGGCAAACAATTCTTGCAGAAAAATAAGGGAAAAAAAGGAGTATTTCCATCACTTCACAACTGTTGGTGGAAATTCAGGGAGTAAACAAAACCCTGCCCTAGTGAAGGCGTATTTAAATGAAGTCAGTGCTGAAGTTTTGACTGATTCCTGGTTCCAAGCCAAGGAGCTTCATTATCAGGTGTGGGTGATGGTGCAGCACAGAGTGCTCAGAAAACCATCCCTCTGGAGCTGTAAATGGGGCAAATATGATAAAAGACAGCAATTATGGGATTCCTTGGTGCCATTTTTTACAAAGTGGCATCTCAGAGTAGAAATGTATTTCCTGTGATCTCGAAGAGCTGCGCTGTTTGCATGAGAGCTCTGCCAGGAAACGCTCCCAGAAAACCCAACGAGTATTTAATGTTCAGCAAACTATCACCAGGTGTTTTGCTTTTACAGCCCACTGAAATCAAAAGGAGAGTGGGGTTTTTTTTTAACTTCAGGATAAAAATAAGTAAATCTGACACAAACTCAAGTGTAAAAGAAGGAGCTCAGGGTTTCTGTAAGGAAAGAAAGAGGTAGTGCATGAAAATAAGCAGGTATGGAAGCAGATATGTGCTGCTTGGCTCCATCAGGGTGCAACCCTTTGCACACTTCCCACTGCAACATTATTTCTGATAAATTATTGAGATAGGAAAGATATTTTACCCTCCTGACCAGCTCAGGAGAATTATTAAGTGCATCAAACCCTCTACTATTTTATTAAGCCTGAAAACATTTTTTGAAATGAGAGCGGCACATCTGCTTTTAACACAGATTTTATTCCTTTTACATTCTTCCCAAAGCCCTCTCAGGACTTAGGGAATTTTCTCCAGCGTACATGGGGCTTTGGGTTGGGGTTCGGTTTTTTTTTTTAAGACAATGTTGAATTATTGAAAAACAATGAAATATTTATTATCTGATCAATAATACATTGGATGCTCAGCTACTTATTTTTATTATTGACAGAAGCAACTTGGCCGCCTGAGATGGGAATACACAAAGATGAGGCAGATGTTGCTGTAATCAAAGCAACTGGGAATTGGGTATGAGGTGGCCACAGGCTGGGCTATGGAGATCCTTCCACACTGGTGAATATTCAATCCTTGGGAAGAGGGGTTTCAACTCCTGCAGGGAAGTGTTACAGCACAGGGTGTGTACATCCCAACATCAGACTACGTGTGGCAGCTCAAACAGTCCCTTTTTTGTGCAGGAAGAACTTGTCACAGAGTGACATTCCCTGTACACATCTCTCTGAGAGTGCTGGCTTGAGATAACGTCCCAGGGAGCTCAGTGAATTCCATCTCACAGGCAGCACAGCCCAAGGGAGAACCCTTTTGCTGAACAAAACTGTGTCTGTGTTCTGATGAATGTCCTTGTGTATGTACATGGTTTGGGCAGGGGCACACAGTAGAATATGTGTGTGCTTGTGTAGAGGATTCAGATTTGGTTAAGAGCTGGTTTTAAACTCATAAGTAAAGAGTGAAAGAAATAAAATAGCTTAAATAAAATCAGAATAGAATAAAATGTAAAATATAAGGTAAATTCAGGAACGCCTTGGATGAGGCTTTGAGCAACCTGCCCATGGCAGAGGATTGGAATGGAATGGTCTTTCAGGTCCCTTCCAACCTAAACCATTCCATGATTTTATGAAAATTTAAAATGCATTGAGGCCAACTGAAAGAAGTTCAGTGCATCCCAGGATGATAAAGGAGCAAACAGATGGAGTCACTTATTTGTTTAAACTAATTTCTGAGAAACTACAAGTAGAATCATAGGATGCTTGGGTTGGAAGGGACCTTAAAGATCACGTACCATGCCTTGTCATGGGCAGGGACACCTTCCACTAGACCAGGTTCCTGTGTCCAACCTGGCCTTGGACACCTTCAGGGATGGGGCAGCCACCGCTGCTCTGGGAAATTTGTGCCTCATAGGGAAGAATTTCTTCCTCATCCTTGTTCTAACTCTGCTTTCTTTTAATTTGAACCCATTTCCACTTATCACTACAGTTCCTGATGAAAAACCCCTCTCCAGCCTCCTTGGAGGTCCCCTTTAGATAGCTAAATATCTGAGGAACACCAGAAGAAGGGAGAAATGCAAATATTCTCCTACTCATCAGAAAATCAGAGAAAGAATAACACAGTCACTTACCATACACTGAATGTATAAATCTGAAGCAAATATTAGAAGAGAAATATTTCTTTGAGGGTGGGTTTGTAGAAAAAAAAAGAATAAACTTGCAGACAAGTTCAATATCTTATTAAAATAGAATTACAGTTACTAGCTGAAGGGGATGTGGTGGGTGTAGTCTCTTTGAATTTTAGAAAAGCATCTGATGCAATCTCTCATAAAATTTTAATCGCAAAATAAATTAAAACTGGCTTTGATATAAGCACAGCTACATGGATCCATAACTGGGTAAAGAATCATAAAAGTTCGAATGAAAAGTGGCATTTACATGGCACTGGAGGAAGTTCGTCCTTCTTACAGCAACTCTGATAAGAATAATTGCCCTTATTTATTATCTCCCCAGCAATAGAGAATAGAAATCGTGGTTGCACATTGCCAGACTGAACAGGAAGGTGTATAATGGTCATGAAAGGAATAATATAGTGGTTTTCTGCCCGTGGTGGGAAGTTAGAGCAGGTAGGTTGATTTTAATTGATGGCTTTGCTCCCTCAGAGGCACCTTGGGCAGGCAGGGAACAGCATTGTCAGCTCTCCTGTTCCAAACCAACAGGCACAGAGGAAAGTTAAATGTTTGTCTTTCATGGCCATTAACGTACATGATATTCATGATATGAACAGAGTTATCAGTGCTTTCCCTTAATTTGATTTATCCAGCAGGAAGGAACCTGCTGTGACTCATTAGGATGTCCTGGGGGACTGGTGCCCTGTTGTGCCTGGGACTAAACTGTCCCTCAGTCATCTGCAGTTGGGGAAAACAACGACAGTAGTCCCAAATATCGCAGGGGTAGGTCTGGAGACGTGTTGGGTGGAGGAGTCCTTCTGTCTTTTTCTTTTCTCCTTGTTACTGTTATGTTAGCGTTTGTTCTTTTTTTTTTTTCTTTTCTTTATATATATATGTGTGTGTAAATAATTTTTGCTTCCTTTGTCTTCATTTTTTTACCAAAAACTCCTTTGATTCAAAATTCAATTCAAATTCAAGATAAAGAGGAGTTTTTTTCCTTCCCACTCCAGGAAGGTTCCCATCTTCCCTGGAATGTATTGTTCCAATCTAGGACAAACCAATAATGCAGGAAAACCCCTACGATGTATTGAAGGCACAAGTAGCAAGGGATCACTGTATTCTCCACTTTGGTGAGTCCAAACTGGGTGGGACTAGAGTTACTCATAAAGATGTATGGATTAAGGTGTGGAAAGGCATTGATGAATCGCCTTAGAGTGAAGAACATGGGATTTGGGAGCTGCTTTAGATCTCTTTGCTCTAATTAATACATAAGTATAACAGAGGGTTCTTTTGGTAGTTTGCCTGGGAAAAAAAGAAGATTTAAAAAAATCTTCAGAAAGTTCCTGGGAGAGCAAAAATAGAGCTGGAGTGTCCAGATGAGGCAGAAGTAGATATCATCTCTGTGGTAATTGACTTTGAAGACACTATTCATCTGAATTACTCAGTTCGCAAGGGTTCCCATCCATTCCATCTTCACAGAGGAATTCAATATATTCAAGAGGAAAGATGTGCAAGGAGCTGATTTTTCTGCCAGTTGCACAACCCAAATGAAGAAATGTGAAAAGAAATAATTTCACGTCAGGCTGAAGCAATTTATAAAATTCATTCAGGGAAATTAAAGTAAAAAAATCTTTCTCACGAAACCAAAGACTTTCATTTTCCATTTTAATTAATTTAAAAGAAAATAGATGTCTCGTTGTTATGTAACATAAAAATGCTTTGTTCAAAGACATCAAGAAAAAAATACCCCAGTTTAGATATTTCTCCGAAGGATTTCTTTTTTCCGAAACAATTTTTCAGCCCAAAATTTATTCAGAAAATCTTTACTTGGATTAATATCTTCATCTTTCTAACGGTAAATGTTCAAAGGAAAGTTCTCCCCAACTCTAGCTGGTTCTGGATACTCCCAGGTTCTTGTTTTCCTTTGTACAACATGATGTAGATGTTTGGGCAGTGCCTTCTTGCAGCTGTTTCTGCCGTCATCATCCTCAGCTCTGAGGAGGGGCAGGATGGCAGAGCCCCCAGTGCTCTCCACAGCATCATCTCCCCCACAAACCAGAGCTGCTCTGTGATGGGAAATATTCCTGCATCACCATGGGTGGAACTGTCACTGACACTCTCCTTCCACATGGCTTTTGGGGATCATTCCTCATTTTGGATGAGCTGCAGAGATTCAATCACTAAAAAGAGCTCCCCTGTGGAGATGTTTCAGAGCCTGGCTGTAGCTATGAAAGTCTACTTCAGGTTCATGGGGACTTTCACGGAGACCTTATGTCTTCTCACTCCAGCCTTCTACCCCGGTATCCATGTTAAGGCTCCCACTGCGCCTTGGACTTAAGCCACGCTCATTGTTGCTGATACAACATCCCTGGAAGTGTCCAAGGCCAGGCTGGATGGGGCTTGGAGCAACCTGGGATAGTGGAAGGTGTCCCTTGCCCATGGCAGGGGACTGGAACAAAATGAGCTTCAAGATTCCTTTCAACCAAAACCATTCCAGGATTTATCAGCTCATGCTTTTACCTCGATGAAAAGAAGAGCTGAGAGCTCCTCTGAATAAACCTGTACCTGGTGTGGCATCACAGCCACGTGTCTGGTGCTCCATCTTCCTGCACCATAAAGCACCGCTTGTCACATCTGGAGCTCCCTGCTCCAGCAGCCTTTACTGCATCCTTCATTTTGATGCCTTGTTCCAGGTTTTAAATAGCTGTGAGTCCCCTATTGCTCATTAGCAGGCTCAGAGAAACAGCTTTTATGGACCCATGTATTAAACAAATAAAAGACGTCAAGGAAACTTAAAAACACATCCAGCTGCTCACAGATTTACTGCGCCAACATTAAACTCTCATTAAATGTACTTTTATAAAGGGTGGCTTTATTTTTTGAATCCGAATACCTCTGACAGCAGGAAGTGGGGGTTATGGGAATATACTGGCTAAATGAGAACATTTATCGACGTAAAGTTTATTGGGCACATCTCAGTGACAATGCGGAGCACGCCGGGTGCTTTGTGGGCTGTCACACAGGAAGGTGCTCCTGGCCTTGCTAACAGGGAGTTTATTGAGCAAATAAGAGTTTTCTTGCTGTCTGGCTTCCTTGCTTCACCCCCTACTCTCTTTGTCTCCTAGGGAGTTATGCTAAACATTTCAGGACAATTTTATCAAGAGGATGTCTTCATAAATCAGGAAATAACTTGGTCTCAAATTCCTTGTTTTGAAATATGAAGTAGATCTGTTGGTGATTTCATAGAATCCTCCGATCACAGAATGGTTTCGGTCGGAAGGGACCCTAAAGATCAACTTGTTCCACCCCCTGCCATGGACAGGGACACCTTCCACTAACCCAAGTTGCTCCTAGCCCTGTGCAACAGGACCTTGGGTATTTCCAGGGATGAGGAAGCCACAGCTTCTCTGGGAAACCTGTATCAGGACCCTCATCCTGTTCACAGGCAAGAATTTTTTTCTAAAATCTAATCTAAACCTTCCCTCTTTCCATTTGAAGCCACTCCACCTTGTCCTGTGAATATCCCAGGAGTTCCCATCAGTCCTGGATGGAAATACCTTGAAACCAGATGTTTCTACCTGTGGCCTTTGTTGCAGCCAAGGCCAGAGGTGTCCGACAAGGTTTGCAGAAGGGCTGCCTGTTCCCTGGCTCCCAGAGGTCTCGATGGACACACACCACAGGACATAGTGGTGACACCTGTGTTGGCATCCCTCCGTTCCTTCTCAGTCCTGAGGTGCTGAGGCAGAGCAGGAAATTTGCTCACTGCAGCATATTTACTCATCAGATGTTATATTGATATGGACAAATGTGAGCAAACCAAATTGATTTACGCTATATTTGAATTTTTATCTGCTACAATAATCTGTTTATTAGTGAATAATTCAGGCTGTTACATACTAAACCCTCTTCTTTGACTCTGAATGTCACTGAGGCACAGAGTGTTGGAGGCTGGGGGAGTGTGCTGAGCAAGGCTTGGGACAAGCTGGTTGCCTTCCTCATCCTTCATCTGAGAGAGATGTGGTGAAAGGGGGACAAACCTGCATTCTGACCTATTGTTACCATATTCATTTCCTGGTAATATTATTTTTTCTAATATGACTCATATATTCCATTTCTTGTTTCAAGTAAAAAGTGATTTGATGGCAGAAGAAAGGGTTTATGTCTTTGGGGCCCAATTTTCTGAATACTGCACAAAAATATACATGCAATTCCTGGCAATAATCGAGATTTTGTATGCAAATTGGGTCACTGTGTGTATGTAATTGCCCTTTCAATGCATAATTGCCCGTGGGCAGGTTTTGCAGAAGATCATATCAACTTCATGTGCAGATAAGTCCCACATTTCTATTCACTTCAGGAAATGTGCACAAGCAGGAATTTAAAACCAGACACCCAAGAGGGATGGGGACTTCTTAACGGTCTGGAAACAATGAATGTTTGGGCTGTAATCAGCAGGAAGGATTTCTTGAAGATTATGAACCTGAGGAACGGAATAAATATTTGTGATGGATGTTCAGGATATCCTGCAGCACCCGAGGGGAGAGCATCAGCCTCTTGCCACCTCAGATAGGGATTGCTGTGCTTTGAAGGCATGGATCACATTAACCCTTCCTTCTTCTGCCCAGTGCCAGCCAGGTGATGTGCAGGAGACCAGTAGTCAAATACTACTTTATTAATTAGCGTTCCTTAATCACTCTGCATGGAGGGATGACATTTGGACAGGCATCCCATGCCTCAGCCCCCACAGAAATCTGCTTCTCCATTCACAGCAGAGAGCAGAGCCTGGAGAGAACTAAGTCTGTACTTTAAGCACGTTTGTTTTCTCTTCCAATTAATACAAACGCTGATTACTTAAGGACTTTGCTGTAATGGGCCCAAAGCACCAGAATGACCAGGAGAGGCATTTTGACATCCCATTTAGAGAAAACCTGCTCCAGGGTATTTAGGGAATTTCCACAAAACTTCTGTGAGCCATTTTCTCTTCTGCAATCTTTCTACTTAACTTTTAAAGACACTTTTACTGAAGATTTATGGATAGAAACCTTCTACTGAGTGCATTTGATTGCTCCATATTTCAGAAACAATGTGGGAATGGAAAAATCTCCCTCTTTAGACTCCATTATCTTAGACTCCTATTGTCGGCATGGAGTTATAAAGATCCAATACTACCTTTAAACACTGAATAGCTTAACTGCTCAAAACATAAAATGAAAGCATTAAACATATCAGTTTTGTGTAAAAAACGTGCACCTTTTCCCTTGTAATAAACAAATAGATATATGACAGCAGCCAAACTAAAACAGGTAAATGCTTCGGCTCCTCTCCTTGGAGTGCTGGGCTATAACTGCCGTATGAAAATGCATCACTGCGTGACTTCGGCCTCCCTGCTGGGAATGAGAGTCACCATCTATTC
The DNA here is from genome assembly GCA_013390025.1 of Pitta sordida. NCBI lineage: Eukaryota > Metazoa > Chordata > Aves > Passeriformes > Pittidae > Pitta > Pitta sordida. The sequence goes on along the minus strand of WEKX01017603.1, from coordinate 367,458 downwards.
ACAGCCTCTGGTGGCAGAGTGGGTCATTTCAAGGGGTAGGAGTGAGGAAATATTGTGTCTGAAATTAGGGTCCCCTGGACAAGTGTGTGTGCCCAGCAGAGCTGCGGGGAGCAGAGCCTGCCCTCCGATTTTCTGTAGCAGTCATGATCATCCTGGTGACAATTAAATTCTTCTGGGCAAACCCTGTCTGTTAGTGATAAATTTGATAAGATAAATGATTTTTCTAGACAAAGGAAATGCAAGATATCTCATCTATCTGGACCGAAGATATCATTTGATATAGTGCCACATGGGAAATTACCAGCTCAGCTGAAAGTGCTGAGAATTTATACAGGAACTGTGAAGTGGGGACAGCTCTGGCTAAAGGGGAGTCTGTAACAGGGAGCAGCAAAAGGGGAATTATCCCTCTGAATTGAGGTTACCAGTAAACACCCCGAGGATCAGGAGTGGGACTGAACATATTTCATTTCTGCATTGACCTTGGAAGGGAGGACAATGACACTTAGAGCTCGGGCGATGGAAGGAGCATCCTCAATGCAAACCACAGTGGGGCTCTTAACTGAGGACTGACCTTGAAAACTGAAGTAATAGAAAAGGGATAAAACACAATAATATATAATATATGGACAAGTACTTATGGAGCAGCAGTGAGAATATCTATTTATCAGAAGTGACTGAGGATGAGAAAGATCTGAGTGTATCTGGCCATCACAGGTTAACTATTAAGTGGCAATTATATAGTCTCAAGAAAAAAAAATATCAGAGACACCCAATTCACCTTTTCAGTCAAGTCTAGAAGTCGAGGGAAGCACTAATTCAGTTTTATAAAGGTTGGTCTGACCTCATCAGAACAGTCTGCACAGTTCTCTTCCCTCAAGAGTGAGAGGGAAGAACTCAAACACTAAATGGCGCCATAAGGGGATTTAGAACAATCAGAGAAATGCAGGGACTGTCCAGCTGGGAGAGGAAAAAAGTGCTTAGTTTAGTTAGATAAAGACTGAGAGTGGAACAGGGAGTCTATGAGGAGGCAAACACCCAGAGGAGAAAATTACTGTTAAAAAGAAATAACAGTGGGCATGAGGACAAGTGGTTTAAATAAGCCAGGAGTTAATTTAGGCTTGAAATTAAAGGCAAGTCAATATAGCAACAAGTGAGAGCAAAACCCTTAAACAGCTACGTGAGGTGAACCATGAACTGTGCATTACCAGGTTTTTAATGGAGCTGCCACAGGACCCGAGTGTCAGGACCAAGGACCTGATCCAGTGCGATGTTTTTGGGGAAGGACTGAGCATTGTGGCTGCAATGTGCTGTGTAATGGCAGCCCAGTCGCATGTAAAGATTTTGATCTACAGGGAAGTTTGAAGAAGAAATGCAGCTCGTAAAATATACATCTTTGAATGTAAGCAAGGGGATACATGTCTGAAGAAAGCACTATTTGGGATTACCATTTTACACCTGGTTTTAAGCTGTTAAGCTGTCCAGTGACAGAGGCAAAAATTGGATTATGCGAGTTACTTACCTGACTGTGGGCTCTGTGTAGCCAAGAGTCCTCATGGGCAGCCTGTGCACACCTGTGAGCTCGGCACAACTCAGAGGACACTTACAGAAAACATGATTTTGCCAAAACTGAACTCAGGTCATGAATGATTCATGAATGGAAAACAAGGCTACATTCATCAGATAATTTATGTGGAAACCACTGGCTCCCCCAGCTACAGAAATAAGCCCAGATCTCCATAGGCCAGGGCTGTAATGAGCCACTGGCAGTGGGAAGGGTGCCCTGCTCTTGCTGTCCTGGGTTGTGTCCCCATTAGCCTGTCACCAGCCCCTCGGTGGCCAGGGCAAGGGGTGGCTGTGCTGTTGTTCAGTGGGGACCATCCTGTGGGGGCTGAATTTGATGCAGGAGCTTGGATTTGGGCAGTGAGATGGCAGTGCTTGCTAAAATCCTTGTTCCCACCTTGACTAGCCTGTGTGGGGAGAGGGGGACCACGGGGAGGCTGGCTACAGCTTCCTGGGACAGAATGAGGCTTTCAAGGCTTCCCTGCAAAGCTGCTCGATGGCAGAGGCCAAGGACTGGCTGTGGAAAAGCGGAGTATTTTCACAGATTTAAGGTTGGGGCTTTAAGGCACAGACAACACTAATTGCTGTGCTCACGTTAGCATCACTAATGTCCATTCCGTGTTAACATTGTGGTCCAGGGTCATCAAAAACTTTCCACACCACTGCAATGAGTAATTAACTGCACCTTGAGAAACAGGGGATAAGAGACCTCAGCTGTTGGTTGGTGATTGCCGTGGCCCTGCCTAAGACAACTCCAGCCTCAAGGAGCTGTGTAATCCCTGCAAAATGAGTCCTTCCTCATCCTTCCTGAGGTCTCTTTGTTAGAGTCCTGGCTCTTTCTGTTCACTTTTCAGGTAAAACAAGAATTTGCCCAGCGGCTGGGCAACTAGCAAACAAACAAAAAAAAAATTACATTTAAGACCACATTTTTAGCAGTCTTCACTAGTATTGATCTGACAGTTTAGCTGCAGACACCTGAACCTGCTGCAGAACATGATAGGCAGTAGAAATATATTTCACCTGCAAGTAAATGGCTTCAGACCTGTGAAATTTTATTGCACGTGTTCACCTGCCTCCAGTAGCCTAGTACCAAACAACTTTACCAATTAGCTTTTTTTTAAACTCTTTTTTTATAGGAAATTAGACCAGATGGACAGTTGGCCTGACCTAGTAGTGCTGCTGTTATTTTTTTATTAGAAATAGGCTGAGTTAATAGCAAATTTGTACCAGCTTGTGGCTGGAGCTGCTCCAAGGCTGTGCAGCTGCAAGTGGTAAGACCAGAGGGGAACACACATTCCTGGTGATGGTGGGATGTGAGAGAGTCTGGCATCCCTTCTGCACTGCTGAACTCCCAGGAGGATTGTGCCAGAGTGCAGGAGAGGCAAAAAGTCTTGTAATATCAGTGGGCAAACCAGTAAACCTGTTGCCCAGATTTACCTTTAGATCATCCATCCTGGGATGATGGAGCCTCCTGGAAAGGAGCCAAAAAGCTTTATGGACATTAATAATGGGAATGTGGTCTAACATTCTGCTTCCCCACTGTCTCAGCTGAGCCACTCTGGGAAGGAAGAGCTCTTGTCCTCAGTGTTGTGTCCAGGTTGTCCGGCCCAAAATTGGAAAACCAAGATCTCAGGATTCCCTGTTCTGATTCCTGCCTGTGCTCTGCTCTGTGCCCTGGGGCTTCTCCTCTGCCAGAGCCTCCTCATTTTCTGCAGGCCATTATTACTTTTCCATTCCCTCCATCTTATTCCCTTTCCATTGCACACAGACACCTTTGAAATGTCTCACCTGACTGGTTTCTTGCAGAGCTGCCTTTCCTAGTATTGCTTTTCAAATTGTTTCTTGTTGCATCTGCCCTTCCTCAGGCCTCTTGTTATCATAAGCTTTCACTTCTTGTTGCTTCCTTTATGGGCTGTTTCCTTCTTCCTCTGGTACTTCCAGATGCTCCCTGTTCCATCCATCCATTTTTTTAAGCTCACCACAGCAGCTCTTTTCCCACACCACTGCATTGATTCCAGCAATTTTTAAACGACATCCCACCTCCAGCCTGCATTTGCATGTAGCTTACACTGTTAAACAAGAGATTTTCTGATTTGAATAGAGTTAAAAAGGGACCTTTTAGACAGATCCCTCACGTCTTCTTTCTGCTGTCCAGACGTAGACAGATGTGTTGACATTTTTCTTAGCAGATACATCAGACTGTGTCTTTTGGATAACTTCAGAGATCTGATAATTCCCTGAATTTTCAGAAATAAACTTTATTTGCTATCAAGAGTTTCATATGGCATTTGCCCTCAAAGCTATTTCATATCTGCCTGTGTCTGGTATGGATTTTCAGCTCTCACATTCATATGTTATGACTGAAATGAAAAAAGCAAAAATGCCCTTTTTGATGCTAAGCTGCAGAGTTTCAATAACCATTTTTTTTTTAAGATGATACAGGCAATGACCATCTTCTAATTCACAGCATTATTTCCTTTCTGAAATCCTCACAGCACAGGAGATTGTTGCTGCCAACACATGCAAAGAAGTTTGTTAATTGTCATTCCTACCTTCCAAAGCTGTTATTGAGATGGAAACCGCTGCAGTGATTGCTGAGCTTGTTTTCAATGTGAATATTATCAGTGTTTTCCCCACATTGCTGCAGTGCCTTCTGGTCCTCACTTCAATGTTGCCTAAGCTGTCATTTACAAGAGTGATGCTGTCATTATAATATTTGATACATTTGTTTAGAAAAGCTGTCATTGAAAGCACACTGTGCACTTCAGAAGGGAACTTGCTACTTATTTCTTGCTGTGAAGTTGGTGACACTGACGAGTACAAGGTGTGGGTGAACTCACCTGTGCCTTCAGCAGTGCTGTGGCATCAGGGAGATGAGCTGCCCCTGGCTCACCCTGACCTTGGGGTGGCACCTGCCAGGGACACATTTTTGAGGTGTGCATTATACCTCCAGACATCCCAGGAGTGCTGCAGTGCCCAGTGCTTTTTGCCTCCTAGACATTATATGATAATACTTCCTTAAGCCTAGAACATGGTGTGTTGATTTTTTTTAATTACAATTTATATTGTTTGGATTTGTTCATATGGTTCATTGAATCATTTAGGTGGAGAAAGCCCTCGAAGATCATCGAGTCCATTAACCCAGCACTGCCAAGCCCACCACTGACCCATGTCCCCAGGTGACATATCTACACATCTTTTCTCTGTCACAGAATCCTAGAAACTTATGGATCAAACTACGATACCGGTTCCATGGGATTTACCATAACCAAGTTTTCTGTCTTGCTGAGAAAGACACTGCAGAAGAACTTCCCAGCCTACCAGAACTTTCCTCTTTCCCATGGAGCCACTTTGCTATTTCCTTGCAGAGCTTTGCTGGCCAGGTTTTCCAGAGCCATCACATTTTCCTTCATGCTTCCATCCCAGCAAACATCCCCATTCCAGTTACACCAAAGGGTTTCGACTTCACTGTTGAGTTTTCTGTGTAGTGTTTCACTGTTGTTTCTCTTAATGCTGGAAGTTTATTTGCCAAAGTCAACAGTTTCCTGTCGTTTCTGTCTGTTTGCTTCTTTTCAAAAATGGCTTGACCACTTTTGCTTTTTGCTGTTAAAAATCTTCTTTTGTTAATCCCTGAGGGGTTGATCCCTGCCGCTGCTGTAACCTGACCATATAAACCTTGGCCAGTGGATGAAGTATTTTCCTGTCACTCCTTTAAGAAGCCACTTCAGCTTCATGATGTGTCTCCTTCCTCTTTTCTTGACTCTCATGGTGTTTTCCAGCATCATTCTTTGTTTTAGGAAGAACTTCTTCTGCTTCTTTTGTGAGGATATTTTGGAGAAGCTGATATTGCTGTTTTAACTCTCTCCCACATTCTCTAGCTGACCTCACCTACCCTGACTTTAGGTTCACTTGTCTCTAAACTGGCAGTGGTTGCTACTGGTTGATAACATCCTGCAGGAAATGTGTGACCTGTAAATCAAAGCCTTGTTGCACCTGATTTATTCTGCAGCTCAAATTGAAATTGATTCTGTGCTTGTCTTACAGCCTTTCACTGTCAGTTTTGCTAATGAATTAGGATTTTATTTGGATTTTTTTACTTTAATGCTCTACCTTACCATGCAAATTATGATTCCTTCCAGCACCACTCAGTCCATTCCAGTGGTCACTCTGCAGCTGCAGCTGTGATAACAGGGCAAATGTCACCAATCTTTCACCATTCTGATTTTCATAATCAAGACTGTTATTTGATTGCTTTTCCTCACAGTGACTGGTTTTTGCCAGCTGAAGTCTCCTGCTGTTTAGAGGAAGCCATGCCTGGATTTTCATTAGAGTCTGGAGTCAACTACAGGCCTGACCCTTCCTCTCCTCCCTGTAGCTCTTCATAGGTGTGTGTGATGTCAGATAAATTACAATCAGCTACCTGGATACCTGTGTCTAAGCAATTCTTCTGTCATGCAAATTACTAAAAATTATTGGTTGTATAGATACTGTTCTGAAACCAAATCATCCACATAAGCTCAATATTTAAAACTCAATGCAAACTGCTACAGAGGTATTGGTGCTCCCAGCAGGACTTCACTGCAAGAAGGAAGTGCAGCTCTGGAGAAACACACCAGCTGATGTTATATTTATTGTTTTATGGATCCTAAGGCTCATTATGGATCCTATAGGTTTATCCAGTGCAGCCTGCATGCTGGGATCACAGGAATTCTGCCATTCCCTGGGTATATCTCAACTCATGTTCTCCTCAATGGTGTCCCCAGTGCTTGGGCAGCCCCACAGCTCAGAGCTGTGGTTTGTCTTGTCAAGAGTCTAAAGACCTGATGACGTAAACCTATGAAATTCTGTGAAACCAAATACAAATTTTTTGTGACTTCACAAATCCTCAGGAGGCATTTCTGCCTGAAATAGTCCAGTGGCATCCAGCCAGAAGCAAGTAGTACAAATCAAGCCTCATTCCCTCAAATCAGAGGCATAGAATGAATTATACAGTGGTTTGTGTTGAAAGACCATGTAGTTCCTACCCCCTGCCATGGGCAGGGACACCTTCCACTATCCCAGGTTGCTCCAACCTGGCCTTGGACACTTCCAGGGATGGGGCAGCCACAGCTTCTCTAGGAAATCTGTTCCCGAGCCTCACCACCCTCACAGGGAAGAAATTCTTCCTAAATTCCAATCTAAATCTCTCATCTTTTCATTTAAAAGCATTCCCCCTTTTCCTGTCACTACCAGCCCTTTAACAAAGTTCCTCTCCCTCTTTATGGTGTGCAGAGAACCTCTCAGTCATGTGAAAAGCAGAAGCAATGTGCTGAAATAATTATAGAAAAGGCTGAAAGCTGAAAGTTTTACTGAGGTTGGTACTGAAACTTGATAAGGTGAAGTTTCACACTCCACTGATGACAATGTTGAATCTCCTGCATCCATTAAACATCCACAGAGGAGAACAGTGTCACTGACAAACTCCTCCTTCAGAACACTGGGTGGGAGTCTAAGAGTGGACCAACTGCTAAAGCTCAGTGTTGGGAGCTTCAAATTATAGCTTGGGTAGTAGTGGAAGGGCTTTGTCTGGCTGCCTCTGCTGTCCTTATTCGGTTGATATTTTCTTTCCCCATGCTTTGGAAGTGCCCCCTTCCCCCATCCCTCCCTGAGCATTAAGAGATGACATTCCAGTTGAAGCTGTGTGAGCAGCATCTGCTCTCCTCCCCCTTGTATCACATGCACAGGCTCTATTTATAGCAGAAACGAATTTTTGTTCTTATGCATCACTCCATCCAGCAGAAAGCAAAACAGAAGGAGAAAGCAAAGCAGGATAATGCTCCCTTAAGTCAGATTTTCGAGTTAGAGAAAGGAGGAATAATTTCTTGCCCCTTGCAGTGCCCTCACAGCCCAGGGCCTGGATCCAGAACCCTCCACTGGCCACTCTGCCATGGCCAAGTACATCCTGGAGGCCACCAAACCACAGTAATGAGCACATTCAAATTGAGCCAAGTGTATTTAGTTTTTAGAAGACTGGCATAAGTCATCTTTATTGAATATAATTTAGTTTTAACATATTGCTCTGTGCTTGAGTTATTATCTTCACTGTGCTTGGAGAAATAAATTACATTGAAGCCTTTATTTTTGACCTGTGACATCAATACATGCCATGGACAGATTCCAAAATCTTATCAACTTTGGCATGGCTATTAAATTACTGTGGTGAACAAACCTCTTTAGAAATGAAAAATGCTTTTGGAGCTTTGACCTTTTACATTTCAATTCGTAAAGAGCCCAGTGCAAATGGGAAATGCTGATCAAAATCCAGTTACTTTAATCTTCCAGGGTGTCCTTTCTGCAGAAGAAAAGAACAAAATGTATCTTCTTGCTTTGTAGCCCTTCAGATCTTGACACCAAACTTTGCCTGGAAGAAGGAGATTTGGTGGTAGAAGCTGGGCTTTTAAATTCAGAACATGGTAAATTAACCAGGCACAGAATTTCCACAAAGAAACCTGCTCTAGATAAAGATATTAATTAAAATTGGACAAAGGAACACAACTGTTCTCCTGCACATGGTCTGTGCTAATTGGTGTTCCAAGTGTGTGTGTGAGGATCTGCAATATTTTAACCTCTCCTCCTCTTCCCTGAGAATGCACTGAGGCTTTGTCTGTCTGAAAGATGGGGAATTGTATGAAAATTGGCATTTTGCGTATTCTTAACTCAAGTATTTAAGTATTCGTAAATATGATGAGATCTGGGTTGTTTTCTCTCTTCTCCCGCTGCCTTTGCAGCACCATTTTCCCATTTCCAAAAATTCTGCCTTTTTCCTTGTGCAGCACATGGTGATGTGATGCCTGTAAAGTCAGCTGGGGAGTGATCTTGGGGTTGAAGGACAGAGTTTAGAGAGTCTGGGCATCACTTGGGTGACTAAGCTGCAGGTACAGGTCTCTGTACCAGAATTAACCAGGTTACAGAAAGATTATTCAACATTCCCTGTGGTTTTTACCTTCCTTTGCTCTTTTCAACCACATAAAGCAAGTAGTTTATCTGCTTCTACTCCTGGGGGGAGGACAAGGGGGGTTTGCACACCTCTCCAGGCACTTGGAGCCATCACACACTGCCCAGCCTCTGCAGCACCTTTACAGTGGGGCTGCAGATTAATTCCTTTCTCATCAATTCTCTGGCTAAGCTCGCTTTCAACATTATTTAATAGCGCTTTATGTATTTCTGACAACTTTTGGAGAGAGACCTTTTTTCTACTGCAGATGAGAACAAAAAGCACAAGTTACACTGAAATTAATGAATACAGCTGGACAAAGACCCAGTTGTTCCTTATTAAGCTTTAATTAAACTGTAGCACCACCCAGAGGCAGAGGAGTTTCTGGATTGTTTGTGATGTTTCAAGAGGGTAATTCCACCCTAGGACATCCATCGGCAGTGCTAATTTATATTCCACTTTAATCCCATATTACCTTTTGAGAGCCAGTGAAAATCTTGACGTTCCAAAGAAGGGACTAGCTATGTAGTTTCTTCTGCAGAATCATAAAACAGGGATGGACACAATGGCCTGGAGCATAAGAAGGTCCCTACAGTTGGAAATGCAGAAGAGAATTGAGTTTACTGATGCACCAAATGGGATTTACATTTTTAAATGAGTAATTAGGGTCAATAGACCCACCAAGAACAAGTTTGAAATTAATTTTTTTGTTGTTGTTGTTTGTTTTAGGTACATACTGGACCTAAATTAAGGACAGTGAGTAGTTAACAAGTATGCAAGCCTAGTCTGTTAGCCAGACAGTTAAAATAAAGCATCGTGCTGCAGGAAAAGCCTAATGTATGTTAATTGAATGCCAATTGATTAAACATATTCATTGAGGTTTCACATCTAGGTCATAAGTAATCTATCTATTACATACTTGTTAAACCTCATTAAATAATTGCCTAGTGGTATTTAACATGCAATAAGTATCCCCTGAAATTCAGCTAAAATGTATTCCTGCAATTTTTAGGAATTTGCTTAAGTGAATTGATTGAAGATTTAAATAAAAGGAATCTGCTGTACAGTAGCATGAGATATCCCACTAAGTCTGCTGAAAGACATGTAGTATCTGCACAATTATCCACATAATTCCATGCAGAGGGAAAGGATTAGTCCCTACAAACTGTGCTCAGGGATGGGAAGCTGGAATCTGCAGGACAGAAGCAGAACTGGAGAGGGAGAGACCCTGCGAGGCTTTTCCAAGGCGTAACGACTTGGAGTTGCAAATTTTACTTTTATTTTCACAGGTGAAAAATGCTTGCTGCAAATCTAAATGTTTATCCCCAGGTACAAGGCTCATTTATGCCACTTGTTGCTGGTGAATTATTAGTAACGTCCTGCAGTTACAGACTCTGGAGCAAAACAGCTCAAGTCACCTCACCAACATAAATTAAAGGACTCGTGGGGTCTGTGGGAGGCAGCCACTTTATATCATCCATTGCTCATCGAAGGCATGAGTAAACTCAGGCACTGAGCTTAAATTATTTGCCTGGGCTGTCTCAGGAAAATCAATGGAGAACATCAGCCAGAAAATTCAGACATATCTACCTCTCACCTTGGGCTGTGCCAGGTAACTCACAGCAAGTGCTTCAGCCTGGTTTGTAAACTGCTCCTGCTCCTTCCAGAACAGACACTACATCACAGCTTGGAGACTTTCCACTCCTGTTACCCGAAGGCACGTGGGCTCCTCTGAAACCATAATTAATAAGGAACAGCAAACAAACAAACAATAAAAAAAAAAAAAAAGGGAAAAAATGTTATCAGCTACAGCTTAATTTTTGATGGATCACTGAGACAAGTGGTTGTGGCATAAATGACCAGCCAGTGTAACTTATGCTGCTTTCTTTGCTGCTCAGCCTGGTGGACCAGGTTCTTGGCAAGAGGGTTTTATTCTTCCCAGAATCTTCCTGCAGTGCCCCTCCGAGCCCCAAGGCAGAAGCAAAATGTCCCTTTGCATCCTCGCTCCTCTGGGCTGTTTCCAGTCACCAGGGAGTCCTGGGAGCACCAAGCTGGAGATGACAACCCCACCTCCACCTCTCCCATGCCACACAGACCTGATCTTAAATTTAACCACTTCTCTCATCCCATGAAGCAAATCAGACCAATTCTTGAAAGACCAGAGAGACAGAAGTGTGACCATGACTAAGAATCTTAAATATCCAGTTTGGGTTTTTTTTTTCTGTGTGTGAGACATTTGGTATGTAACAGAGATGAGCTAATAAAGTTGCTGAAACCTGGTGATCTCCCCCCTCCAGCTTTATATACTTTTTTTAAAGCTTGCTGTGAATTTCAAGCTAAAATTATAGGAAGAAGATGAGAGCAAACACACGGGGGAGCACTTAGACTGTGACAGGCAGGAACCAAGGCCTGAGCACAGCCAGCTGAAAGTCCCTGCGCAGTGCACCTGAAATGACCACTCCTGGCTTTCCAAAAATCCCATTTGTCCCCAATAGTTCCCCATTTCCCAGAAACCAAAACTGCCACGTGGAATTTTCTCAGTATCAGGATCACAGGAAGACCCTGTTAGGAAAACAGGAATGCTTTCAGAAAGTCTCAGCATCCTCAACAACAAAGACATACAGAATTTTGAAACTGGTTTTTTAAGCCTGTTTCCACTAAATGCCTTTTATAATTATTTTACTCACAGCTCTACAGTTGGAAATGTATTTCACAAGCTTTTGCATTTATATTAAGTTGCTTATTTCCTAATCTTTGACGACCAGCTCAGCAAACCCCCCCTGTTTGGAAAGGTATCTCCTAAAATACAGCTCTGAGACTTAAAAGAGGGAATTTATTGTGTCCACCAAACAAGCAAAGCACTTGGCCCCCATAAAAAATTCCCTGTATTTGTAGAGTTTTTGTCATATTGGCACAGTAAACATTTGTGAAATCGATTTAATGGTTTAATTTTTCCAGTACTTGCGAAGATGGGTACTTGAGAACATTGCTTAATACACAGCCAAAACATAAAACCAGCCATTAAACAGTTTTATATAATTAAATTTCTATTTAATGGTGTTTATGCTTCTGTTTTTTAAGCTGGAAATGTGATATATGCCCACACCTGCTAACAGGTGTGTTGTAATGTTATTAGCAGGCAATGATGCTAATTCTTGGAGTTTCTTTAATTTGTACATTATTAAAGAATCCTTTCCTCATTCTCACATAACAGATTCCAGAATTACCTTCACAGAGGTAAACACCAGACTCTTTAGTGGTGCCAGGAAATAAATATTGCCTATTTGCAGCCACCAGCTCTGCCACAAAGCTCTTTGCCAGACACAGGTGCAGCAGCTCCCCAGCCTCGCCCACAACTCAGGCCACGTTTAATACGATCTCAGAGAGAACAGAGAAGGAGAGGAAGGTTTTTTATGCTCATCTCCATCCACAGGGTAAGGATATAGCACTGGAGTTTGCACTCCTCTGGCACGCTGCTAAAACAAAGAAGGGATTAATAAGTGAGGCTGAGGAGGATTGTGAGCGAAGCGAGAGGAAAGCCGGCATTTTTATTACCTGATAAAGTGAGGAGTTAATTGAAATTGGTAGTACATTTCACTTATATTTACATAACTGGTTGTTTTTTAATGTTAATACGTTTGGTAGCACTCCAGTAAGGAGATAAAGGACTTACACTGAGGTTCCTCAGATATCAGATAGTGGCTTCCACAGGTGATGAATCCTGGGGTCCTTGGAATCATAGAATATTTTGGTAGGAAAAACCCTCTAAGACCAGCAAGTCCTACCATTAATCCAACTCTGCCATGTTCATCATTAAAGCATGTCCCCAGGTGCCACCTCCACACGTTTTTTGAATATTTCCTTGGGAGTGTACGGGCAGGTTCTTGTTCCTACACATCCTCCTGGATGCTCCTGGAACTGCGACTTTGGGTGTCTCCAAAGGGACAATAAAAATACGCATCCTTCTAGCACTGATGTTTATTTCCAATCAGCAGGGCTGATGGGAAACTGGCATTATTATGATCTAAGAATGGATTTTCTGGAGAAACAGAAATCACGTGGTTATAGAAGAAGATCTTTATATTAGAGTTGCTGTGAATGGGTTCAATGTACTTAACAAAAAAAGGTTGATATCATGGTCTGCATTATCCAAATACGAAAACAGAGCCAAAAGGTACTAATTCTTTGGGTTTAGACCACAAGTCAGTGCCAAACACCCAATGCAGTGTCAGGCACACAGTGTGTCAGGTACATCATAGGTATGAATTTCTCATTAGGAAATACCTGGAAAGCAAAGAGAGATGATACTCACTTTAATCAAATAAATGAGCTAAAAATACGGTTGTTATAAAATGCTGCTTTAATGTTATCTCATGGACAAAACTGCACTGTGCTGTAAAAAGTAATAATAATTTCTCTCCAGTCTATTACACTTCTTTGTGTTCCTGCAGCAGAGCGGGGAAAGCAGGAGCTTTCAAAAACCTCCATCTGCAATGAGGTTTTAAATAGCCTCATACAAACATTTCTTGGGAGAATAACCAGCTGCACAGGCCTGGCTGCCATTGTGAAGGGAAGTAACAGTGTCAGGGCAAGGTTAGTGGTGGGATGCAGCAGGATCAGCCCCAGCATTGAGCCAAAATAGGGATTTGGGCTGCCAAAAGCGTCAGTAAAACTATAAATGACTTCAGGAGTCTCTTAAAAAGCTGGGTGGAGTAAATCTCAGGGAACAGCTCAGCTCAAGTAAGCATAAGGTGAAAGGAAAAAGGAAACCATTTAAACTGCTCATCTGTGCAGCTGGTGTTAAATTAACTGTAGGTAGGCAGGAGAGGAAGGAGACATCATTGCCAACAAGACACTTGCTCAATGAGAAACAGTGGCCAGAAAAGCAAACAAAATGTTCGTTTGAATTATTCTGTATCTTTAATAAGAAGTGAGAGCACACCACGGATACTCTGCCCAGCCCGGCTCTGCAGCCAACGGGAGGACAGAGCAGAAAGAAAAAGGTTTAGGGAAGGCAGTGAAAATGATGAACGGAATAGAAAGCTGCAGTGTGTGGAGAGATTAAAAGATTAGAACTATATATCTTAGACATTAGAGGAACACGGGATGATGGTAGAAAGATATAAAAAAGAGCAAAGCGATAATGGAGAGATATAAAAGAATAGCAAAGTGTTTAAAGAAGGTAAGTCAAGAACTCCTATTCTGTGAGCAGGAAGCACATAAAATGAAATTAAAAAGTAACTAGTTGAGACCATTTAGATGTTCTTAGCAGCAGGGCAGCAATGCTCAACACCTGTACAAATGGTGTCCAAGTGTACAACCTGCAACAGGGACAAACCATCACACTCCTGAGTTCAGCCCAACCTCGAGTTCTTGAAGTTTGAATGATTATAAGGTGTCTTAGGTCATTAATGGATTTACTGCCTCTGCTCCTGAAGCAGCAGGCAGAATGACTTTCAGAGAAAAATACAATTTTATGTGTCTCTGCACTGAGATAGAGATCAGTTTTGGTTCTTTTTTTTTCCCCACCTCTTTATTTCTTTGGAATTAATGAAGTAGAAACTTCTCTGCGTGAAATCTACAGCAACAGGAATTATCCTCAGTGCGTGTGTCAGGAGATATCTGAGATACATTCAAGGAAGATGCCACATCTTTGCCAGGAGACTGTTCTAAGCGCTACAAGATGATGAAGGACAACTTCCTAAAGCACTCCCAGACCTGTCCAGAGCAAAATCAAATGGTCCATGAGGACCAGTTCAGGCACTGATGGGAGAGGTGAGCCATTGTCACACTGGGTACCACAATGCTGCTGTGAGTCAGGAAAAGGCTGGGCTTCACAGGCTCAGCACGAGAAATCCTGTGCCCAGCCTTATCTCCAGGGCCCTGGGCAACTCCTCTGACTGTTTTTCATGTCCAATGAGAGATGGGGGACTGATGGGAAGGCACTGCCATCAGCTCAGAGATGAAATGTAAAGCTGGTCCTACTCCTTTGAGGTACAAACAGCACTCTGGGCTGGGCATTTCCAAGGACTTGTTACACTTCTCCAATGGTTAGTCATTTGGTCTTTGGCCTCCTACCTTATAACTCTGTTTGACATGTCCTATAATCACTACTTGGAGAGTTTTATTACTTAATTATGCTATCAGCTATTGCCATTTCACATGACATCAATCCCTGCCCACCAACTCCCCCCATGCACCCCCTAACAAATTTCCCCTTTCAATCACACTTCCCTGCAAATTTCCACAAAGCAAAGAACTGATGAATTTGTGCTTTGATCAATAAGTTGTAAAATTTTCTGACGTACAGAATCCTTGCCCATTTTCTCTGCCTCTCCCACTCCTGCACTTCCGAGCCCTTTGATTTCCAACTGTGATGATATATGTAGTCACATATATTATCAGGACTGGCATAAAGAAGCCAAATCACCCCTCATCCTTTTTACTACACCTCCTAAAACCAAATTAAGACTCCACCAGACAAGCTGTTTGCTCATGTGAACATCTGCCCCGTGCTTTGTGGGCTGCTTGCAGGGCACTCCAAACCCCTGAACTGTGTCCTCCCACAGGTTTGTGGTCCAGTCCTTCCCACCCAGTGCACATTTGCTCAGGTCATAAAACATTCCAGCACACTTTAAGACCAGGTTTACTGAAGCGAACATTGCCATGCCGTTTGGGTGAGTTTAGTTCTCATCCTGTGGTCCTTGCTTTAGGAGGAGCTGAGGCTGAAGTTCTGCAGTTCTGCAGTTCCTGAAGGCAAAAAAACCACAGTGAAAGATGATTTTAAACCAACTTGGTTGTCATCAACAGTCCTCAATGCAAGGGTGTGCTGATTTATGACAACCTCCCAAAGCTGCCCACAGACTGTTTGACAGCCCAGACAGACACAGATTTTTAATAGCGTTCAGTGCAGCCCCATCCCCTTCCACCTCCAACATCTCCCCTGCACCAGGACCAGAGCTCCACATAAATCTGCCGTGCCTGTGCCAGGGGAATTGTCTCCCGGCCTCCTGCAGCTTGTAAGGGCTGTTTCAGGAGATAGAATTAGTACCTTGATGCTCAGTATTGATCTCTGTTTGATTTATATTCCCTTGATCTGATTTTCTGCTCGGCGTCATGAGCATAAATCAAAAGTAATGCCCACAAGAGTCAGAAGTTACACTGGCTTTAAACTTGTGTAAGTGAGATTGAGGTTCTTAACTCCAGCATTTTCTGGTGAAAAAAAGCTGCCTGACTCAGGGGAGTACAAAACAGCCAGACATTGTATGCTGCAGCCTTCAGCCATTCCTTTAAATTATTTCCTGAACCTGGATTTCAGGTGAATGAATTCCTCGATTCTCTCTCCTACAGTTAGTTTGGAAACATCCCTGCCTGCCATAGCCAGTGACCCTCCCTTTTGGACCTCCATATAGGGGCTGAATGAAATATTCCTTGTGGGGTATGAGGAGGAAAGTTAGGAGGAACGAGAGAAGTACTTTAGCAGTGTGATTTCCAATATGTAATGTGACCATTTTGTGTTGAGCCATTTGGATAGCGGTCCAAAATGACACAAAACTCTGCAATCAGTTTTCATTTCCAAGGGAGTCTTCAAGGGCCATTCATGGTCATATTCAAGGGATTCTCTTTACAAAATTTGGTGCATCTTTCCAAAACTGCTCTTCAAGTGGTCTAAAGTATCCATAAATTTATCCTGAAACTCTCTCTTATGTGCTGAAGAGCTGCTGAGTAATGGAAAAAGGAGGAAGAGTGGTCTGGATGCTCCATAATTCTTCATCGTGGCTGATGCACTGAGGGTTGAGAAAGGTCTGGGGGGGATCAGGCTCTATCCTTATGGAGTGAAAGTCCACTCCAGGTAATAGAACTGGTGTGAAAAATTTATAAAGCAGAAAGCTTCCAGGGGGTCCCATGGCAGCAACCCGGAGCTACTGATGTGACTGATGGAAAATATAAGTGTATCTGAGCAAAGGCCATAGACCATAAAAGGCTTTGTAGAGAAAATGGACCCTCTTAATTAAGTTCTGTGTTTTTTTGTATTGCCAGGAGGGAGAACTGCTGGACTGTCAGGAGAAGACATACAGGCTGCTCCTCTTTATTTCTCCTTCCTGCCCAGATACTCTTCAGCACCTCCCTCTTTGCATCCTCCAACATGACACAGTGAGACTTTAGTAAAAACATTGTGAGATTTTAAAAAAAAAAATTATTTTTTAAATCAAACATTTAAAAACATACCTGTGGGTGTAGAACCAATTACTCATATACTATTAGCATTACCATAACATGATTTAATTTAATTTAAATATAAATAGTCTGCATTTACAACACTTGCTTGGGGAATAATCTCAACCTCTTTTAGTCCTTTACCTTTAAATTACTGACTGTCGTGCCTAGCCCCCAAGTACAGGAATAAGGCTGCTAAAGAAATGTGTTTGCATGCCAATGGTCTGAGACCACATCAAACCCAGCTCAGTAGATGACTTTGAAGTTTTACCTGATTTTATATTTGTTACACTGTGTTTTGAGACAGAGCCCTGCAGCTGGGCTCTAACATGCCCAGGGGGCTGTCCATGCTCAAAGACCAACTTGGGGCAGGAGGCAGCACGTGCATGAGATTTTTGCAATACTATAATACTCAAAGGATCATCTCCTGGCCTTGGGGAAGGATGAGGGACTCAAAGCAGGCAAAGCAATGTCTTTTCAATTTGTTGGCAACACATTGTCAGCTCTTCCTTGTACCCACTGTCTTCTGTTAATGACAAAGGGAGGGGGTGCTGTGAGGGTTCGGTTTCTCAGGTTTAAGCCTTGCTGTGCCTCATGTAAGCAAACATTTCACACACGGCACTGTGGGAGGAACTCACAGCAATGGGACCTTTCATTTCCACGGCGCCTCATTTCTTAGGGTAAATAATAAGCACGTTTGGTGGAAATCCAGAGGTCTTGAATTAGTTATAGTCTCTGCTGGCAAACCAATTACCCTGAAGTTGGAATGCTCTTTCAGATTGTGACACTTTGCTAAATTGGGTTCAGAGAGCACTGGATGGACAGAAAGGCTCATGGTTTTATTATTCTGTATCGGAGTGTTTGTGTGTGTTCAGACAAAGAGGGGAAGATAGAAAAAAAGCCATTTCCCTCCCAGTACCAGCCTCCATTTCCAAGTGACATCAGACAGAACAGAAGGAGATACAGGGACAAGAAGAGATTTGAGATGAGTTGTGCTCATTGCTGCAGGATACAGGATGGAAATACGAACGGCTCCCTTTGATTAATGTATGCCCAAGGTCACACATGCAACTGTAACAGTCAATAGCAATCAGATTAGTGTAATGTATTATTCAGTGTTTATGATGGGGAATTTGTATAGCGCCCATGAGGCAGCTCTGATCCCCTTGAAATGTTTCCTGAATGCCATTTGGGATTGCCACAGAGCAGAGGCAGTTGTGCAGCATTCCCAGCTCACATTGCTCCTGTCAGCAATGCAGAATTACCCACCCCTGCTGCTCCTGCCTGGGCATACACTTGGATTTAGTTCTGCAGTCAGTTACGAGCTTGGGTTTTTTTTTTTTTTTGCTTCTAGGTATTGTAAAATTGGTATGGAATATAATAAAAAATAATGCTTTTAATTGAAGGTCCCGAGTGCTTTACAAATGCTGCTTCATTAGGCTTTGCTATAAATTGGTGATGGCTTTATCTACCTGCAGTCTTGGCCCATTGATGAGCACGCAGTGCCTTGTAGGATGTAGAATGTATCACATTCTGTGTGATAGGTAGGTAATAGTGCATAATTTATGCTGTATTTTACAACCTATAGAGTTTAAAGTCATCTCCAACTCCCTTCATATTTTGAAAGGATTTTTCTAAATACGTAATCCTGCAAATAATTTCTGTGTTGCTTTGGGTTTTTCTGTTTGTTTGTTTGGGTTTTTTTGTTTGGTTTGGTTTTCATTTGGTTTTTGGTTGTTGGGGGTTTTTTGTTGTTGTTTGTTTGTTTGTTTGTTTTTGAGGGGGGAAGGTGTGTGTGTGTTGGAAATGTTCCTCAGTTCTTTGCAGAAGGAGTGAGGAACTGAGGAGAATTCCTTCACATACAAGACAATTCTCTGAAAATGAACAGTGCTACACAATGGAGACGTTTGAGACATAGTCCTGTATAAGTAACTCTTAAATTTGGAAACAAAAAGTCTTGTTAATGAGCAGTTTGCTGGGGAGTGGGACGTAAGGTTCACCCTGTGTTTAGTTTTATTGCACACTGTCACGTGACTGAACCAAATTTTTGATGCAGGAGGAACCATCAGGGCACGTTTAGCAGGGGCTGTGCTGCACTCACAGGTACTGGACACTCATGGTGGTGGCTCTGATGGAGAAACACATCACTGCCCTTCAGCCAAAAGTGCTGCTGCTCCCAGACAGATCTGACAGGGCAGGATGCAGTCAGGAACGAGAAATCTTAAAAAGGCTCAGTAGGAAGCTGACATGCTCTTCAGAAGGGGTTTGGAGCTGTGTGATCTTTGAGGTCCCTTCCTAGCCAAACCATTCTGTGATTCATTCAGGTTAATGATGCACAGTGGATGAGGGGACATGTACAAATCTCAGGGGCAGGAGGAATATGGAAGGGAAAGTGGGTGTTAGTTCTTACTGAAAGGAACTTGCTGGGTTAGTTGCTTTATTAAATTTGGTGATGCAGACATGTCAAACTTTTACAGTATTTGGTCACTTTGTACCCCAGTAAATAATTTTATACAGTGACTCACAAACCCTGACTCGAAAACTATGTCACTCTAATTCCTTGGAGGTAAATCATTCCCCGTGGATTGAGCAGTGTCTAGGAAGCTGTTAGCTGTGCCACATCAGTGTGAAACGTCTAGTTAGGAGAAACTGTACCAGGCTTACCTCAGGGACTTCTGTTATGTCCAGTCTTGCTCAAAATCCCCCTTAATGATCTGGAAAAGCAGGTGAAAAGCACAGTAATTAAATTTCCAGGTGACACCTAAATCAGAAAGTATAGCAAAAAACAACAGGAAAACCATCCTGGTAAAAACACCAAGAGAGAAAAGAAACGAGGCAAGAGACAATTAGATGAAACCAATGGATGGATGTGGTGGGAGGTGGTATTGGTTGGTGTCGGTAGGTGGGCTACACGCAGCAGGGAGAGGCAATATGGAAAGACCAAAATATCTGGTGTTTTAGAATATGTTTTTGGCAATGCAACATAACTGCAAGTAAGTGTATCAAACAGTTAAGTCTGAAATGATAGAGGTATGGGAGGGAGAAAGTATGTGGATATTGTCCATAAAACAGCAACTGGGCACATGTAGAAAATTGCACTTAGTTATGACCACATCAACATCAGGAGGAAACTCACGAATGAAAAGCAATTAAGAAAGAGGGGCAGAGAGTTATCTGATAAAGAAAAGTTGTATTATGGTAGTTTTGCTGAGATAAAATTTGAATAGAGGAGGCAGAACTATAGTAAGCATCAACAAGTATTTAAGATGTAGATAGAAGCATTAACATGTAGATAGAAAAGGAGGCAGGGACTCCTGGTGGCAGCCAGAAAGTGCTCACTGGGGAGGATAGGAAAATATTGCCTGAACATCAGCATCAGTTTCCTATTATCCGAGCAATTAGTCCTGTGGAATGAGCTCTCAAGAAAAGTGCTGAGTGGTTTCGAACTGGTACAGGCTGAGAACTGGGAAACAAACCATACAGCAGGAAACAGCCTTCCACTGCCACAGCAATTAAAAAAAATCCTCCTTTTCTAGAAGCTTTGTTTATAGCTCTGGATAGTTAAGTCAACCTGACATTCAGTATTGTGACTGTTAGAAGGACTTTGTTGTTTATCACTTTTATTTTCACACGTAGGAGGGCAGCAGTTAATAAGGAAAAGACTCCTAGAGTGGATGAAGGACTTTTCTTATTCATTCCTTGCTAAAAATGGGAGCAGAAGAGGACTCCACCAAATTTCATCACCCTTTTTAATGCTCTGAGTTGGTGGGAATATTTCTGCAGCTCCTTGGTGTCCCTTTACCCTCCTGTGTGGCCCAAGCACCTGGGTTTTTGCTTGGCGAAAGCTGTAGAACAGTGAGACATATTTCACCTCATTCTTGTCAGCCTGTGGTTGAAATGACATAAAAGTGGTGCTTATTTGCTATGCAGGGCAAAACTATGACCTAAGATATTCCTTTGTGAAAAGGGAAAAACCAGGCAAGCGTAGCCCTTGGGTTTCTCTAGCTCTCCATCTTGTTCCTTCCCAGGAATTTGCTCCTGAGCACTTAGAGTGAGCCCTATGTCCTGTTTCTGCAGGAGGGGACATTAGATGCTGAAAATGGGGGCTACAGATACTGTATTTGTGTGGAAAGAATGAATGAATGCAACACCCACTTCCATAACTGCAGGAGAGAAAAGGGTAGTTGGATTTAGGAATGGTTTTCCTACAGTCTGGGACAGGACAGAGCCAGATAATAAGCTCCTGAAAATCAAATCTGCTTCTTTTTGACTTCATGCCACTTTGAAGTTAGTCCAGCTCTGAACAGTGGGCTTGAACCAGCTGACCTCTAAAGGCTCCTCCAACCTGAATCCTTCTGGCTTTGTGATCGTAATTCTGCACTTTCATTTTGCGAAGACATGTGTGGTCACCCAAGGAAGATCAGGAATGCACTCCAACCATGTCCTGCTGATCACCTTGTCCTGAGGAAAAGGACCAATATGGTCCTGGGTCTCCCACTGTTAGGAATCTCATTATGTTCTAGAGAAATCCACAGAATTTTTCTGCCAGTGCAGACTGTAAGTTTGGATCAGAAAGAGAATTTGGCCTTCCAGGACTGCGTCAAACTCTGGGTTTCATGTGTGCTACTGAGGAGAGCATCCAAAAATGAGTGCCAAGGTCTGACCTGCTGATGCAAGGACCACCAGGGTCAGCACAAATCCTGACCCAGAGTGGATCAGGACTCGGAACCCCAGACTGGTGCTTTGAACCACGTACAAACCACAAAACACATGGAACTGCTGTGCAGAGGGCAGGGTGTCCCACCAGCGTCTCTCTGTCCTGTGCTTCCCTATCATGTTCCACTTCTTCTGTCCCCCTGTGCCAAGTTCTGTCACCACCTGGTGCTGCTCCATCCCACCCTGGAGAGGACACAGCCCTGGGGACATAGGCTGGTACTGGACTAAGTGTCAGTGGGCAGACAGCAGCCAGAGGTGCTCCTGTAAATCACATTATTGCTCACACAATGATTGTACTGCACTGCAGGATAAAAAGGTTCTTTCATATCCAATGCAGGAGCCGACCTCAATCCCTATTGTACCTTCTCACTCACTTTATTAAGTTTACTTCATTTCTGCTCTGCCTCTGTACCTCTGTGCCCTCTGCTGTGTGTACCAAATCTTATTGACATTTTAATATTAAATTATTATGACAAGAAGATATTCCACTTGCTAAGTAATTTGTTTTATTCGGAGGAAAATTGGAAGCTGCAGAAAAACCATTATGAAAGATTAAGACAATGGAGTGATACTGACTGATACAATATAAATTATTATTTTGTCGGCAGCACACCCAAAACCTCTACTAAAATTTTAAGCAATAAAGCCAACAAGTTAGAAAATTAAATTTGGAGGATGAAAAGAATATTATGCACACAGGAAAAAAAATAACATCAGACAGACATTACAGAAAAAGACATCCCAGAGAAATCTGCAGGAACCAAAGGGGAATCACCAGATGAGCCCCTGGCCCCAGCTGGGTGGGTTTGATGAAATTGGCTTTGACTTTGGGACACAATTAATTGCCACAAAAACAGATCAACAAAGATGAGGAATTTCTTTAAGTGCTTGTTGAGAGAGGCTTCCTTATTCTGTTATGTCACCATTTCCTTCTGAAGGCCTGAGCATCAGCCCTGATGGAGGAACAGCAGCTCCTGTCTCTACCTTCCCTTTGCTTTCCCTCTCCAAAAGCTCTTGAGATGCTCCAAGAGCTAAAATAAGCTTTTGTGTTCTGTCTTAGGACAATCAAACCTCAAAGAAAAGGAGATGACTTGAGAACTGCCATGTCATAGTTTACAGGCAGCTCGTGCCTTTGATGTTCCTGTGCTCCCTCCTCAGCGAGGGAAGCAGCTGGGAGGGATAATGCTCTGGCAGTAAGTAAAGTTCCTGATTTTTGGAAATGCCTTCCTGCTTCTCGGGTAGACCCAAGGTCACAGGTGTCTGGGAACACAGGAGCCAGTGAACATGGCTGTTAAAGAGAGGATCATTTTAGGTGCAGCTTGTGGTCCCGGGGGGTCACTGCCAGCACTTGCAGCTGGGATGTCATCTAAGATGTGCCACATTTGGGTAAAGAACAATTAACTAAAATATTGCTCCCATTGGGCAATTAAGCCAGAAAGCAGCAGAACCACAATTTAAACAAATACAACTTGTTCTGCGTCATATTTGCAGGAGTGAGGTTGCTGTTTGGTTTCTGGACAGCCATGAGCATCAGCATCACTCCTGGTTTGAAAGCCCTGTGTGTTCTTAGTTTAGGTACAAGTTCCTTTCTTCCAACAGCCTTGATAATGCCCAAGGGGAGCAGCTATTTTATACAACTGTATTGAAAGACTGTGAATTGTAGATACACTCAGGAATGAAATGCCAGGATTCTTCCCGTGGGTAAAACTGTCAAATACCTCTGGACCTTGTGTGGAAGGCAAGAATCCACATCCTCCTGGTCTAACTCTGGTCAAGGAAGCGTAGGTTTCCAAGGAAGTCAGAGGAGCAGTATGGGGAGAGAAAAACACCTAACACCAAAATGCAGTCAAGTTTGTTGTGGAAATCAGAATGAGTTGCAAAGCTTGACTGTGTCCCACACAGGCTTGTAGTTCACATGTCCAGAGAAACCTGAGGGTTACCTGTACATACCTGCTCAAATAACATCCCATAAAAAGCCTCCCAGAAGGCACAAGTTAAGGCACATACATTTTTGTGGACCTCAGAGATCATGGGGACAAAAATGCTCATGGGGATGCAGTTTGTTCAACGAGGGTGAGTTGATAATCGATGCCATGACCTGACTCTTGATTCTGTAGGGATTTATTTTTTGAGATGATTGCAGCAGGTATGTGACTACAGATCAGTGTCTAAGCAGCTTTATCCTCTCCTAGCTGGATTTGTTTATAATCTCAGTCTAGATTAGAAATGAGCCCTCGGTGCTGACACTCACCACCTATGAGGTTTGTTTATTCAAAACCAATGGAAACATTCCCACTGAAAATCTAAGAAAGTTGGGGCTCTTGAGAGTTTTTGGGTGTCTGGAGTGTCTCATCTAAGGGGTGAGCTACTTGTTAGCAAGCTTAGAGTAATTCCTGTTAATCAAGTCTTTAGCTGGGAAACAGGAACTGCTGCCAAACTGGGATTGTGACCAGTACTTTGTTCTTCCCTGTGAGGGTGGGGAGGCCCTGGCACAGGGTGCCCAGAGAAGCTGTGGCTGCCCCATCCCTGGAAGTGTCCAAGGCCAGGTTGGAGCAACCTTGGGATAGTGGAAAGTGTCCCTGCCCATGGCAGGGCTTTGGAACCACATGGTCTTTAAGGTCCCTTCTAACCCAAACCATTCTATGATTTGATGATTCTTTAGGCAACTCTTCCCAGCATGGTGCAAGATTTTTACTTCCATTAAGTTGGGAGGTTGAGAGTCTGTAGATGGGGAGCTCTCAATCCCTAGAGTAGCAGTTGGTGTTTCCTTCCTCCAGGGAAGAAGAACTAGCCACCATCTGGAGATGGCTCCTTCCACCTCTGCTTCTCAAGAATACTGTTGCACCAGGGTAATGTGTCATTTTTGTGATGAGACAATTTGACATTTTGGCCTTTTCTCAGGGCGTCTTGTGGTGGTGATGTCCTCCCTTCTTTCACTGTTAAATGCAGGAGGAGAAAAGGCAAGTTTGTGCTTTGTTGAGCAGCTGTTAAACAGGGGAAGAATTTGGTCCATGAGTAATTGTCTTTGTCTGTTGTATGTCCCAGACACTGAAGATGTGAAGCATTTGACAGGCATTAAAAAAATAAATCATTAATCAATGGGAAATTTGATACGTTTCTTGCAGATCTTTCCAAAATTCCTGTTATAAGGACATCCCCACATCGCCAGCATTCTCCTGTACTAGACAGGGAGTCCCAAGACACCTAACAGATGGAATTAGATCGGTCTCTTTTTAATCTTGGGGTGATGACCTCAATTGTAAAGGCACTGCTTCTCATTCTGTCCTGGCACTGATCTGGCTCCTCCCAGAATTTCACACTTGATGCTCAACAGTACTGAATAAGTTGAAGAGAAAATAGACAATTAAAAGTGTGAGCTTGTTTCTTAAGACTCACAGGAACACATGATAGCCTATAGGAGACAGCCAGGGAATTCTGGAGTCACTGTGTTCATAAAGTATTGTTATCATATTGAAGTCTAACTTTTTTAGGTCTATGATGATCAAGTTTTGAAGATGAAAGATTGGCCTGTAGAAATTACATTATAGAACAGACATTAAATATTAATCTTTGGGTACCAGAGAGATTTCAGATTAAAATTTATGATCTAGAAACATATCCGTGCTCCCTTCACATAAAAGCACCGATTGTCTTGGTAAATGCAACTATATTTGAGCAGAGAAAACAATCCAGGTGGAAAGCCAACATCTCCATATAAAAATAGGGATTTTCACTCGAGTGTCAGAGCGGCTGTGGTGATGGCACAGCCACGGGAGGGCAGCAAGGAAACGTCACTATTTCCAGCTTGGAAATTCCCGGGTATATTCAAGGTTGTGACTCGCCCCTGTGTGGGGATGGAGGGTTGGGGAGCAGGGAGGGACTCAATGGAGCTGGCTCTGCTCTTTAGGTGCTCTGAGACTTCGAAAGAAACAAAGACTGTATAAGTAGATGACTTCTTAGTTGAGTTTGAAAAGTGGAGCAGGATAATCATCTGGGGTGAAACTGTAATTAAAGGTGTGCTGAGAAAAAAAACCACCACATCACTTTGGGCTGGAAGATTAATTTAAATGCCAAGTTTTCCTTCATATTTTGAAATAAAATTGAAATTCATCTGGAGATTAAATGTCACTTTGAATGTCTGTTAAAAAACCCCCACACTTACCACGACTAATGTCTAACTGAACCAGTATTCTCAAATTGGTTTGCCCTGCTTTTGATATATTTTTATTATGGCCATTTTCCTTACATAAAATCCAAATTCGTGGAATGTTTCAAGGCATCTGTAAGTTTTCCATGAACTAGGAGCACACATGGGCACCAGCCCCCAACCCAGTCATTGGTGGCATCTATCTCCAAACAGTGTCTGGTCCAGGACCTGCTCATGACACAACTGTCCCCTGTCCCACGGGGCTGTGAGTCCCCTTCCATGTCAGACAACCCCATGGAAACCTAATTCCATGTAGGAAGGCATGTGCAGCAGCCACAGTACTGGCAACTGGCAGCCAGTGTCATGTGCTGAGTGTCAAACAGACCCTTCCAGTCAACAGCATTGAGGAGAAATGAAATAGGATAAAAGGTTTCAAGAAGTGACGTTCTCTGGCAGACAGCAATTAGACACAGGGGCTGAGTGGAGAGCAGATGTTTAATAGGACTCCACTGTAACCGAAACCATGGGCTATATTAATATTTTTTTCATTTTATATCGATCTCAAAAGCTTCCACCCAGCAAAAGAAAAATTTGACGCTGCAGACTGAACAATATACTGAGCCTTATCTTAATTGAACATTAGGAGATGTTCCTGTGGCCAGCTCAGGGTTTTTTGCTAGTTCAGCATTAGGGAGAGTATCTTCCAATTACTGCCATTATCAGTGTACTTAAGGGAAGCATTTTATCCTTTTCCAGGGAGGCTGAGCACCTGGAGGTGTCACTGTGAATGTGCCGGGGTGCAGATCTGCAATTTGTTCCCTCGTCTGTTGTAAGTGCCCTTGTACCTGCTTTTAACCTCTCGTAAATGCAGTCTAGCTCACCCTCTATTTTTTTTTTTTTTAATTCAACTGTTGAGTAAGATGTCTGAAATTACTTCAGAGAAAATTGTGGGATTAGATATTCCTTACTGTGAGGGTGGTGAGGCCCCGGCACAGGTTGCCCAGAGAAGCTGTGGCCTCATCCTTGGAAATGCTCAAGGACAGGTTGGATGTGGCTTAGAGCAACCTGGGATAGTGGAAGGTGTCTCTGCTTGTGGCAGGGGGTACAACAAGATGGACTTTAAAGGTCCTTTCCAACCCAAACCATTGTGTGATTGTGTGGTTCTCCGTGTGCAGACAAACTCTTAAGTTACTACAAAGAAGACAGCAAGGTGTAAATTTACCTCCTGGTGAAAATTCACATCCCATGGTAAACTTCACACCCTTAACTCTTCCCACCCCTTATCTCCAGTGCTTCTGAATTGGAAGCTGCTCTGGTGACTGTGCTACTGAGATTGGGCAGGTCCAAGTGTGATTTTCTGTAGGAAAATTCCTGGCTAGTTCCATGCATAAGTTTTGCTAGTTTATTGATTTCGCATTTCTTCCAACTAGATTCATTCCAATACCAGAAATCCTGTTTGTTACATTATAATTTTCCCTTTGGAAATGATTTGTGACTAGAGCACTCCAAAATACTGGCTGCCGTGTTATAAAATCACAGCGTGGTTTGGGTTTGAAGGGACCTTAAAGCTCATCTCATTCCACCCCCTGCCATGTGCAGGGACACCTTCCACTAGACCAGGTTACTCCGTGGCCCATCCAACCTGGCCTGGATCAGTGCCAGGAAAACATCTATTTAAACATACCACCTATTTCACCATTCAAAGCTTAGGGAGATGATTTTTCACCCATCCACTCCTTTCCCTGCTGGGTGGAAGTGCTGTGTTACTGGAGATGTCTTACATTATGCACACAATTGAAAAAACTAAGTGGTATTTCCCTGGTAACTTCACTCCTTTTCTGGGTTTTGGGGTTGTTCCAGTGCATAGTAACTCTCCCCAGATTTGTTTTCAGAATACAGGCTGCTCCAGATGAAGTTTGGAGGCTGCTATATGGAATTTCTGCTGCCAGGTTATGCTGTGCAAGGCTGCAGAGATTTTGTTTACCGTGTGGTTTCTTTACCAAAATACAGAA
Organism: Pitta sordida; assembly: GCA_013390025.1. Classification (NCBI taxonomy): domain Eukaryota; kingdom Metazoa; phylum Chordata; class Aves; order Passeriformes; family Pittidae; genus Pitta; species Pitta sordida. The sequence goes on along the minus strand of WEKX01017603.1, from coordinate 339,833 downwards.
GATGGTGTTTTTCTCACTTCTTTCCCGAAGACATCCCAAAGTGATGGATGATTGTCACTTTGCATAGCTGATTGCTATCCAGGGGCCTCGAGTGGTTGCTCAGGCTTTCCAGAGAGCTTTGCCACACATCACTGCCTGGGTGACACACTGACAGGTTTTGGATGAGGGCTGCCCATGACAGAGAAGACAACGCTCCCACGATCCTTCCAGGAAGGACATGAAGATGTAGGAAGCAAAAATACTTCGTTGTTTTGTTTTCTTTTTTGTAGGTGTCTGCAGGAATGGGCTGTGCAGGCCTTGGCTGGGAGAAGAGATCACAGGGGAGGGAGCTCTTTTCTCTGTCAAATGTTCTGAGGACACTTGCCAGCCTGATGCTAATTATATAGTGTTCACCTACCACCAGGGCCAAAAGCAATCCAAGGAAGCTTTTTATCCTGTTGTTTCAGTTTAATTGTCTGTGCCTAACTGAAATTTGCTGTTGGAAGCGTCTCCATACTTCCAGTATCTTGGAAACAGAACCTTTTCAAGGAAGAAGCCCAATAATATATCTTCCTTTTCCCAGCCAGAACTTTGCTTAACAAACAAAAATGATTAAACTGCAAGTTCAGTTATATTCCGTCAAGATGTGGAAGCTCTTCCAACACTTTTTTTCATGTGGTTTTTTGCATTTCTACAAATTCCCTCTGCTCTCTCTCCAGACTTTAGAGATTGAAATATGTATTCAAGTTTCCTGTTTCCTTTTCATGCTCTGCATTTTAAGAACCACTAAGTCCGGAGTAGGTTTTCCAAGCAAGCATGTCTAAGAATATAAACATATATGATTTTATTTAATTTAAAAAAGTGGGCCAAATTTTTTAAGGAAAAGGAATGGAAACAATCCATTCTATGTTTCCAACACAGGTTGACATGGCCCATGGAATATAGGAAAAATCTTGAGTTTCTGTGAAATATTTCTGGTTCTGCTCTTAGTTTTCATTTAGAGCTTAAAACATCTGGCAGGAGAAAACAGGAAAGTCTTACACTTGGGGTTTGTAGGGACCTTTCCTGTCAGAAATGTATCTACTCTGCTTTCCCTTCCATTTACAGCATTCTTCACACTTAAAAAGGACTGTATAAATCCCTTCTAGTTATCTTTCTTATTTTCCGGTCATTTCAGCTCTGCTAGAACTTATCTGCTTCTCCTGTCTCCTGTTTGGGCTATTTTCTTTAATTTCTCCTCACACCTGGTAGTGTGCAGTATTCAATAAAGTCTCAGGGTCTCAAACACTTGAAATATATTGTCTGTATGCACTGTCGCACTTGCAACTGCTTCTGTTTAAATGAGCATGAATTTCTTCCACACGTCATGCTCCAAATCCCTATTTCTGAGAACCTTTCTTAGTTACAGCCCCCAGTGCTGTAGTTACTGCCTTTAATAATTGTCTTTCTTCATTTTTATGTTGGGGAGGTCTTCTTAAGGGTCTCCCGGGGAGAACAAAAAGCCATAAAATTCTGTAGTCTCAGGGTCATTTCAGATCAGGTACAAATTTTCTAGGCACCAGACTGGTGCCTTATCCCTACATCTGTAGAGATTCACTGAGACAATGGGTGTAGCTCTACAGCTCTATAGCTGCATAAATCAGCTGCAGGCCCTACTAAACTGTGGGTGACTCTTCCAGGAGGAGCTGGGCAGAAGGTGTTTGCCACAGGGTGGCAAATCTTCCAAAACTTCATCCTCCTCTGTGCTACCTTAGTGGAGATGAGCTGCAGGTATGGCCTTAGCATCTTCCCCGGGGTTTGCTGTGATTCCCATGGCAAGTCAGGTGGCTGGAGTGTGTAACAGGCAGTGGGAAGAGCTGGTCAACACCTGACTGCTCTGGATGAGGGCTTGTGGCACAGATCCCTGGTGACTTCTGCGAGCTACAAGCCCAAACATAGAGAACTGCTGGGAATGCAGCTGAGCCACTCATTGGATGTGGCGCTCTGGAAGGGACCAGCAAGGACCATCAAGTCCAACTTTTGGCCCTGCACAGGCCCATCCCCAGGAGTCACACTCTGTCCCTGAGAGTGTTGTCCAAACAATCCTGGAGCTCTGTCAGCCTTGGTGCTGTGCCCACTGCCTTGGGGAGCCTGTTCAGTGCCCAACCACCCTCGGGGGGGAAAACCTTTGTCTGATATCCAACCTAAACCTCCCCTGACACAACTTCAGGCCATTCCCCTGGGTCCTGTCACTGGTCACCATTGACGAGAGATCATAGAGCAGATTCGAGATCCTGGAATCAACCCAAACTTATTTACTCCATAACTTCAATCTCTGTGCACTGGGAATGAGCAGCACATGGATGGATGCCATAGGGTTGGTGAATTCAATGAGAGGCCAGGAGGGAGCAGAGAGATTTGTAGAATCACAGAATCATAGAAGGGTTTGGAAGGGACCTTAGAGCTCATCTCTTTCCAACCCTCTGCCATGGGCAGGGACACCTTCCACTGCCCCAGGCTGCTCCAGTCCCTGTCCAACCTGGCCTTGGACACTTCCAGAGATGGAGACATACTGTTCATTCCATTTCAGCCGCCTTTTGTGCCTTAACAAAGCTTCATCCCTGACAATTGCTTCCCCCTCTGAATCCTCACAAAGCTCTGGTTCCTCATGGCTTTTTATCCAGGAGAGCTGTAGAGCCAGACAGTCTCTTGCCTTGCTCTGCATGGGCTTGGGAGTAATAGAATGAGTCATCAGCTGGGAGCTTAAAATTATGATGTGTGCCACTGCTTTTGAAAACCTAAAGAGATTAATATTAAAAAACCCACAGATGTAGTTGACTCACTGGTGTAATGAAGAGGTATTATACACACCAGGCACCTGTGTGAAGGTATACCTGTAACTATCTATTACCATTTGAATGCAGAGAGATTGAATACACGTTAAAACCAAGCACAGGGGAATTTATTCCCTGTTTTCTCCAGGACTGCACTATGAGAGAAAAGAAGCAGCAAGGAGAAATGGTTAAAAAAACCCTAAAGCAAAAAATAAAAACCAATGAAAAAAACCCATCCAAAAGTTCAACATTATATTGCTGCCTTATATTTTGTCTCCTTTCTTCTCTCAGCACAGGGTATTTTTGTTTAAAGACAAAATGCATATACCAGTAGGACTTCACTGTCTACATTACACATACAGGAATTGGTTTTAAAGACCCTTAAGGAAGGTGTTCCCAAATGAATTTCCAAAGTTTCAGCTTTCCAGAATCTTTATATGTGTCACTGACAGTCATGTTTTGTTGGAAATAACACCCAGAACGAGGTAGTTCTGTAATAAATGGCTGCCATACTCCAAGAAACTAATTTTCCACACACAATGCCGTATTACCATTCACTTTACTTCCCCTGCATTTTCCTTCCCATCATTGCTGATAAATAAAATAGCATTACTTTTATCTGCTGCTTTTGTGAAATGTTACACATGTTATTTGTGCCAGCCGAATGCCAATGACTCATTTTTTTTTCCCTTTACGTACACAAGAATAAAGCTCAATTTCTCAGTAAAGAGAGCATCAGATCTCCAATATCTAGATGGGGCAAACCAGATTATTTTTCTATTTTTAACATGAAATGTAGCAGTTTTAAGTTTTCTAAAACCAAGACAACAAAGCTTTTGGAGTAGATCACTGACCTAAGGAAGTACTGCCAATTCTTCTGGTGCCCTGACACAGTCTCAGTACAACCTGAGGCAGTGATGAGTCCTGCAGCTCCAAAAAGGTTTTATTGGTGGTCCTTTTAATGCTACTTTTGTCAATGATGTACCTGACTTAGCAGAAGATTTTCCAAAATAAGCTCTTGGTATCTTGTCTTTGCCCCATTTGATGCCTCTCTGACTGTCTAATTATGGAGGGGTGGTCTTTGGAACAGAAAAACTGTTGCCACATCTCTCTGTCTTTGCTTCTATTAGAAAATGTGGATGCCAAGCTGAGCTGTGGCACTTGGGATCACAGCCATGTTCACACTTCTTCACTCTTTATATATCTACTTGTATTTCCTTTATACCCCCTTGTCCTGAGTTCTCTCTGAACAGCAGTTTTACCAGGATATCCCCAACCTATCCTGCAGAATTTGATTTGTTGCTTTATTTTCATTGAGAAAGACAGGTGAGTGAGGAGGGAGGATGTTGATTCTTTCTGCATTAAAGCCAGCAAAGCAAAGAAGAAAGGATCTGAAACCTAAGAAAATTGCACTACTAATCATATTTTTGTAAGCTGTCCTTTGTAGCATTACAGTCACAGAGCATATTTATAATTTGTTTAATATGAACAACAGTTTAAGTTAAGGGAAATTGGTTTCCTTTTCAAAATGTCATGTTTCTCATTTCCTCACAGAATCTTGGGCTGCTTTGAGCTCATATCAGACTTTAAATCATTCAAAACCACACTCCGTAATTAAAATGCTGTAAATCCTCATTAATCAATTTAGCGGGTTTGATTTGTTCTAAAACACATTAAAATAAAGCTGAAAGCTTACTAAGCTTCCACACACAGGTGCAAAGCTGAGGAAAGATGAACCCACCCTGGGGATCACTTGAGAAACATGATTCCTTCTGAACACACGGGCCACGGTTCTGGGCTGCCCCAACCAAGAATGAGCCAACTCTCTGCTCAGGTACTCGTGCTCTGATGGCTTTTTAATTTGTTGCTGCTTTGCCCTTGGCTCTGCTCCTGTGAGTATCCTGTAACACAGTCATTTTTCTCCAAGGAAGGTCTAGTGGATCTATTTGCCTCTGGACTCTCCTTACCTGTGCCAGTGGAGTATCAGGGCTCTAATCTGCCCCCATCTACTTACATTCTACACTCATATAAAGGAAATAAACATAAGTATCTATGGTTTCTTCTCCTGGCTCGCATTTTTTTGTGCTCTGTCACTGACCAACTTGTGTGCTGGGTTAAAGGCTTCAACTTTCATCTTTGTGGTTTTCGTTTTGTTGTGGAATTCACCTCTTTTTTCTCTAGTATTTAGTGCTCTCTACAACACCCACTGTTGGCTTCTCAAAGTCGCCTCTGGACCATATTTCATTCCATATTCCAATCAAGATCTCTGTCTTGTTGGGTCAGGGCTCTGAGATGCCTTGTTGGGGTGGAAAGGGATTCAGATCTGCCACAGCTCAGAGATGTGAAATAGATATTTTGGACATTTCTCGCCATGAGGGTTAGAAACTAATCCCTGATTAACACAAGAATCTTGCACAGTCTTATGGCATTTGGTCTGGGGTTTGGTCTTGTCCCATTAGTAATTATAAGAATGTGATAAAATCACAGCATATGAAAAGACATGGAGACAAAATCTGTTAATTCATGGATCAAAAATTCTGAGCTTCACAATGGAGTGTTGGTCAGCTGTGTCTTCCTTAAACCTGATTTATGTAGCATGAAAAGAGGTGGGCTTGTAGTATTAGAGAAGCCCATACTCAGGCTCTTTCCTACAACTATTGGTACTGGTATTTAGATTTATTCAACCCAAGTAGTTGTCTTCAGATCTCCATAAGTGATAGAATAAAGGAAAATCAATTAAAATTAAACCAAAGAGAAATGAAATTGAAAACAACTGACTCCTGGGCCCCAAGAACATCTTTGCTCACTGCCATTCTGGTTGCAGAGGCAGGTACAGTAACAAACTGGTTGTATAAGAAACAACAAATAAAGGAGCCACCCTAGAGGGAACAACATTAATATTTCAGAAAGGATATCTCCAGAAAAAAATTATATTGAGGCTTTTTTTGTTCAGACTTTTCAAGCATCTTGTTAGGGCAGGCAGAGCTAAAGCCAATAATTACACCTTATGAAAAGATTTAATGGTCTTTTTTTAGAAATTTACCTTCAAGAAAATGTGGCAAGGGAAAAGAAGGTTGTTGAGGATAAGGACTAGTAATGCAACACTTCATGAAAAAGAAAATTGAAGTTTTCTTGGAAAGGCAGGGAGATCAGGATCCTTATATGTTTCTATTAAATGGTGATAAAGCCCTGTTCTCCCAGGTTGTGGGACGTTGGCAGCTTCCCTGCATATAGATTTCCCTTTTCCTGCCAGCTCTAGGCTGGATGAAAGCCCAGCAGTGCATTCCGTTAAGGAGCTTATTCATACAATTAAGTTTAATTGTCAGCAGTTTTGATACTTCAGACTAAAATGAAACCTGGCTCCGTTTCTGCAGCTTAGATTCACCTGCAGCCTGGGAGAATTCTGATGGTATTAAAATCAGTCTTGGATTGCTCAAGTACCAGCCAGTTGCAAGGATAAATTCTGCATAAGCAGGTTGTTTCCTCCCAGGTCTGGGTGACTGAGCAGCAGGTACTTAATAAAGTCTGTTTAATTTTCTTAAAAAGTAGTTTCTAAAAAACTGGAGTGTAGGGAGAGCGTCTTCCCAGCTCATGTTGATTGTGTGGTCCTTGGTCCTTCCCTTCCTTTGCTCCATGGGCTTTTTGACAGAGAGATACACACACCATATTTCATACCTGCATTAGGCTGAAATACGTGGCATTTTGCAGTTATGACCAGACTCATTCTCAATGTGTCTTAATCTTAGTGTTGCTCCCAATATTAGGACAGAAAATTTGAGGAATGTTCTGCTTTTGCTGTTGCTTCATCTGGTACTCAACCCTCATGTTGACTCAAGAATTCCCATGGTTCACTTCTTTTTCATCCCTGGAAGTGTTCAAGGCCAGATTGGACAGGGCTTGGAGCGACCTGGTCTAGTGGAAGGTGTCCCTGTCCAAGGTAGGGGGTAGGATGAAATGACCTTTAAGATCCCTTCCAACCCAAACCATTCTGGGATTCTAGTTTCTATGATTCATTTTAAGACAGGATCCCAACAAATCATCATCTCTGGTCCCTCAGCATCACTTTTTGTTTTAGAGATCTTGTTGTTCATGCACACTGTTAGCTGCCTGGAATGAGGTTTCTACATAGTTAACAGTCCTGGCTCCCACGTCAAAATGGGTGGGTCTGGTAACACCATCTAAACTTTCCTTTCATGGAAACATCAGGGTGGGCAGTAGGGAATTTCTCATCTGTCCTGGACTGTGTCTTATGGTGAAGCTGTGACCATGACTGGACACTTTGGCCTGGAGGAAAAGAGCTGAGTTAGATGTTGTGCTGTAGAACAGAGATCAAACCCAAGCCCACCCTCTGTGCATGTGTGCCCAGCCCAAGGCTGGAGATATGGATGGCAAGAGATACAGAACTGTGGCAGAAGGTTTGCCAGCATCATCTGTGAGGTAGACTCATAAAAACCAGGAATATTTTTGTCAAATTGCCACCCTGAGTTGGAGCAATGGAGGATTTGAACTTGAATTTGCAAAATTTTGGACGAGACCCTTAACCCTTGTAATATAGGACTAGAAGAATTGCATCCTGCTTCCCCTACCGCCTCGTAAATTGTGGCAGTGCCCTTTTCTAGATCCACCACTCTCCTTCTATTTATGCCTCAGTTTTTTTAAAGTACGCAAAATCTAAACAAGGTATTTTGGTTCATCTCACTCACAGTTTCACATATTCATATGTTTTTCTTTCAATGCTGTTTCCAGGTGATCTTAATGGACTGTTCCTTTTTCCCCAAAACTCTCGTTGTAGTCACCTATCACATCAGTGATCATTTACTTGTGCTTTACCCAACAGCAACAGAAGCACTTTCAGGAGCAAGAGCTGAGTGCACAGCCCAACTCAGGTTTCTGTGGCACGAAGAATGATTTGCAGAAGCAGGACTGCCACAACTAATCACATTTTGCAAATCATGGAAATTGTGGCATTACTTAATCAGGTGCTGCCATAAACACCAAAACCTTTGTCCTCCTTTATAAACCAAATTACTTGGGAAAGACAATTTAATTCGAGCTTTACCTGTCCATTATAGCACTGCTGGCTCATTAGGCAGAGTAGTTAAACATTAAGCAGAAATAATTATTATAATTATAGGACATTTGAGATTTCATTTGCCTTAATGAAATATGAGTTACATAAACTAATTTCTTTTGTAACGTCCACACATAATAACAAAGAATGTCAAAACATGTCCTTTGCCTACTGATTTTGGCAGCATTATTGGGCCAACCTTACAGCAGCCATTAGAACCTCAAAAATTACCAACCATTATAATAGAAGGATATCCAAATAGCCTCTATGTAGTTAGAAAGTAGGAAATTACCATAGTAATTGTATTTGTTCTTTCTGTTCCTGCTTCCAGAGTGAAAAGCCATGGGAATAGTCCAGCATTTTCTCTATCACACTGATTACTACAGAAAATGTTCAGCTCCTGACGGCAACACCTACTGCGCTTTTTTTAATATATCGTATTTTCTACTTTGTTTACAGCTGGATTTTGGTGCTGTGATTGCTTTGTCAGGGTACTGAGCTAATTCAGCATCCAAGTTCTGCAGCATCCTCTCCTCTGCCTCCCCAAGAGCCCTTTGCTTCGGTCTCCACCCGAGCTGTGTTCACTCGAGGATCTTTGCCAGCATGACTAAGCCCATCTGAAGCCATCCAAACTCAGCAGAACGCAGTGCCACTGAAATATTTCACAGTAAAATACGCTTTCCTAGTGAAGCTGTTCAGAGTAGTGAGCTATCTCATCATGAAATGCAGGGCAGTTTCCCAAGGGACACTAATGAGAGTGTTCTTCTACACCTAATCATGACATGTGTAGAGAAATATGGAGTTTTGCCAAAAGACTACATTAGATTTGGGCACTCAGGCATGTTACTTGCCTCTGTATTTACCTCTTAGACCAGATGACAATGTCCTGTACAAAGTGTCCCATTCACAGAGCTCTGCAGTGCCTGTGCAACAGCAAAGGGTGTGTGGGGTAAGAAAAAGTGAAAGGAGTAACATGAATATCAAGAGCATCTTTATAATGCTATCTTATAATTGAATTTCTAAAAAAAAAAAAAAAAAAGGAAGGTGTTAGACTAGTAGAGATCCAAGGCAATAATAAAAAAATTAACCTAGAGGGATTGTATTTATGTAAAAAGTTTTAAATATTGGCTGCGGCTTGACTAAACAAATGCTGTAGAGTTACATTCAGAGCACTTGTAAATACATAGGCATCATTAGTATTGCTTTCGAACACCCCTGGCTCAGTTTGTGACTGGGAAATGCTTTACATGCAGGGCGCCAGGAGAAGCATAAAGGCTTGAAAATACACCCTGAAAACGCCACCAATAATAGGGCAAAGTGACTTTATGGTGTTTACTTTCTACTAGAGACAGTACCAGCCGATGTCCCTAAATTTATCAGGATTTGCTTCCTAATCTTGAAGAAGCGAAGCTGAGCTCCAGGACGGGGCTGAAGGTTTCTCCCTGTGAGCTGCGGCAAACTGGGCAGGACCAGGAGATGACAGTGGGAACATCCCAGGAGAGAGGGGTTATCTCTTCACTCCTGCTCCTGACTCAGAGTGCAGACACCCAGGATTCATTTTTAGCTTGACACAAACTTTCCCCTCTCTTTCCTTTCTGCTGTTTCAGGATCTCAGCTCGAATCAGCCACGGCCACCCCACCGAGCTGCTCCAGCCCTGATTTGCACCAGCTGCCCTTTCAAATGGAAATAAGAACAGACCGGCCTGTGAATAGAGACTTCTTGAAAGGTTTCCAGGATTACATTAAAGCAGGCGATTTGGGCACAGGCGATCAAAAAGAAAGTCACAGCCAAAGTTTACCCAGGTTTCCAGGGAGCAAGGTAATAAAGAAACGTTAATAAAACCCAACGAGGGGCTACGACTCCTATTAATTCATTTGTTTACTCGGCTTTTAGAGATGCTCCTGCCACATTATCCTGCAAAGGAGGCTCAGGTGGCTTTTTATTTGCTTATTTAAACGCCTTCCCCACCTTGTGCGGAGTCCCTATGGGTTTTTGAATGTGTCAGGCTGACTCTGCCATTGTTACTCCCTTGAATGTCTGAGTTTATTCATTTCTCCGTGGGATTATCAGGCAAGGAAGATGATAACAATGAGATCCATTGTCTACAGGTAGGAGAATAAACACATTTAAAACGAGTCCAGCACCTCCCCAAAAGTATTTAGCTCTAGCTAAATGTTTTCCTTCTCCTTGTGTAATGAAACAGGAATTAGAAATCATAGTTGAGAAATCAAATTAATACAACAAGTTACTGTGAATGCATAAGCTCAGCAACCTATTTTTTTGTTTGTTTTCTCCTATTTAATTTTAAATGTACATAATTATTTATTGCATTTTAATCTCTGCTCTGCAGCATAGACAGTGCTGTCAAAGCTCATGTCAACCTAAGATGAAAAAATACATGGGTTCTTGTTGGACAATTTCTAGGCCTCTTTGGTAGAGCCAGACTAGTAATTAAGATGTAATTGGAAATAAATTAATTGATATAAGTAAGTTATTAACATCACCATCGATTAAGTATAATCAAAATCAGTGTCTACATGAGCAATTGATTGCCACTTGCTTTGTAAGTATAATTGTACATGAATTGTCTGTGCATGGCTGGGCCTTTTATTGTTGTAAATATCCAACTGAAGCAAGAGATTAAATTCTGTACAAGCTCTAAAATTGTCTGGAGTAAGTGTGAAGCCCCTGCTTTCGTTTATTGCCGTGAACATTTAAATAGAGTATGAAGGAATATTTTTCGGTTCCCTCGATTGGATTACAGTCCTTGTCGTATTTGTATGAGGATAACAATCTCTAGACTGTGATGCAGCTTTATAACCAGATCAAAACCAGGTCTGCAGTCTCTCAGGTCGTATCTGGCAGTGTCCACAGCCTGCTCTGTACAGAAGAAGCCAATTCTGCAAGACAGATGGGCAACTATATATGCACAATTGAACTTCTTGCATTAAATCCTCCAACTTGACCAGAGGATTTATCTAATACCTAACACAGTAAGATTCGAGTGCCAGTAAATTTGGGAGTGCTCCAAGTGCAAAATCACTGCATTTGAGTGTTGCTTACAGCGTGTTTTGGCAGCTGTGATCAGTATTGAGCATTTTCAGTCACGTTACCTGAAAATCTGACTCTGTGTCTCATCTGGAGCATTTATGCCATTAAAAAGAAAAAGTCTTAATTGTGCTGATTCACCCTTTAAAAGACAACACCAAGAATTACAATATAAATAGAAAAATACAGTGAGTGAGCATGACGGTTGACTAGAAAAGCTTCCTAATTACACTTTAGTTTTTAAATTTGTTTTCAAACTTCATTTTGCACTTTGTACATGTGGACCCTTCCTCTACTTTCCCTTTGCAAATTCCATGCAGAGCAGTGGGAAGAAGCAGGGCCTGGCAGCCTTGAGGATTCAGTATCAGACCATAATCTGGAATTCTTGCAGCAGTTTGACCAAAGTCTCCATAATTACGTGGCTGAGCTGCTCCCCTTCATCCAGGTACTGACTCTGCGTTCCACGCTCCGCAGTGGGAAAACTAGGCCCAAACATCAGTACTCAAGACAGCTAACATCACCCTCAGATGGCTTATTAGCACCACAAGGAGATAATTTTGGAAGCTTTTAGCTTCAATATTGTTTTTTTAAACCACAGACAAAGTGTGCTGAGGAGGCAAAGAGAGGAAATCTGCGCTGCTCCTGTGGGCTCTGGACATGGGAGATATCATCCTCCAGTTCCGCCAATGCTCAATCCAATGCTAAGTTTCAATTAAACAAAATATTGATATTTATTATCATTAATGATGTTGCTGTTATTTGTAGATAATATCGGAGATGCAGTCAGTTAAGCTGCAATGGGATGGACACTTGCTCTTCATTTATTTAGGGCTCTGGATCCTGTCTGGACTGGATCCAAGCTGGACTGAACTCCACATGCAAAGAACAAATGTAGGTTGTCTGAGAAGGGTTTCCAAAGCTGTTTCTTCACCCTCATCAGCAAATTTAGAAAGAAATTTGAACCGAATGTGCTCAGCTCTGGGAGTTGCCATGGTTGCAACACAGACGATCTAAATGTGGGAGATTATATAATCAGACAGAATGACTATTTATACAAAGAGTTTAATTTAAACAAAAAAGGGAGAGAAAAGCAAATGTGCCGTACAATACCTGACTTTGTCCCTCTCACATCCTGCTTGGAAGAGCTGCTGTAGCACTGATGGTGTTAACTCCCAGTGCTCACACCCCCCTTCTCTGCAAGGTGTTTGTCACATGCACTAAATCTAAAATAAAAAAAAAAAAAGGCATGAAGTAAAAAGTAGCATAGATTACCAAGATCCATCCAGGCATGAAGGAAGCTGTTTATTATACCTGGATCAGCAGCAGTATGTTCTTTAAGGATGATATACAGTTTTTCTACAATTTTTGTTACTGTTTCACAATCCTGTAGATTTAAAACTCAGTAGCGTAGATCTCCTCCTTTGGAAGGGTCATCCTGTGTAATACTATCACAGGGACTAATTTATCTTCTCTTGAAGTGATTAAACAAATGGGAGCAGATTCTGTGGCCCGTAAGATGCTACCAACACGTGGCAATTCCATTCTTTCTAGTCCAGCAAAACCGTCTTTGCTCCCTCAGGGCTGGCTCCCTGCATCCCCCTCTGCTGCACTTATGGGCCCATCCACAGCACCACTCAGAGGTTGGCTGGAGTGGGGTTTCTCCAATATAGATTTCTCTTTAAATGGGCAATGGGGATCTATGAGAGTGAGCGAGTTCCATAGGGATTTCCCCAGAGAGCTGTTACTGACAGTGTAGGAGCAGCAACGGAATAATCAACATTAACTGCAGGACTTTATAATAATGTGGCCTGGATGTAACGAGAGTTGTTTTCCTGGAGCTTGTTCTCACTTCTGGTGGCGACAGATTGGACAGATGTGACCACATTGTTTTCATATTTTAACATTACGTGACTGGTGTTCCCACGAGAGTCCCTTAATGCCCACTGATGGGAAGATGGAAGGATTGTGTGTTTATTAAACAACTTTTGGAGTGGGGGAACATTCTGTGCAGTGACAGCAAACACTGAAGCAACCAAACTAAGCTGATGCTGTGTGCTGGCATCAATCAGATGAGCCATTACTTTGAACAGTGGGTGTTTCTCCTCCCTGCCTTTTACTTTCTGTGATGATAAACTTTCCTAGGAATTATGGTTCTGATCAAATGACAATGAGAAATGGGCTGGAGAACTGCAGGGAGCAAGGATGGAAGAAAATCTCTATTGCAGGCACAAAAATGTTAAGCTTGCACAAGTAAACCCAGTTAGAGGAGAGAAACGCAGCAGAATCCCTCTGTCCATCAAGCCATGGAGGAAAGTGTGTGCTTTGTTTTATCCTTTACTGATTTTCCAGGGGTTTTAGTTACCTTGTGGTACAGTGTGGTCACATCAAGACTGTGGTTTGAGTACAAATGAGCTCTTTTCTTTTTTTAGAGGAGCTTGGCCCAAGAGCCGGTGGTTGGCAGCTGACCTCAAGAGCCGGTGCTGGGGCTGCCACAACTTCCCACGATGGGAATGTGAGCCAGTGTTGAGCTCTGGTTTGCAATGGGAGGGTTGAGCTCCCCATGGGTACAGGGGAGATCACAACTGCTGACCCTGCAGGGCGGTCTGGGGAGGTGGCTCTGAGGGGAGCACTCAGTTCTGCAAGGAAATCAATGCCAAATGGATTTGTCTCATGACTTGGGCTGTTGTGGGAGCTGGATCCTGTCTCTCTTTGCTCAGAGAGACCTTGAATGTTTGCAGACCGCAGAACACACACAGTCCCTTTGGTAGGACACCCTGACTTTTTTCTTTTCACAATCCCATAACATGTTTCTCTTGCCAAAGTAGGGTTCACCTCCTCTCTCTTCCAGAGTGAAAAAAGACTTGTTGGTTCTCTTGTGTGGAAGTTCATTTTCACTTTAAGGGAGCACAGAGAGAAAGCTTATATTTATAATTCAAGGAGGGAAGGCAGATTCTATTCTGTGTTTCTAAACCAGAAGCCCTGTGTGAGAAAAGCCTCGCAGCAGCCCAAAGCAGGTTCCTGCTGCTCTGCTATAAATCCCAGCAAACAGGGAAGCGCAGTCACAGCTCTGGTTTTGCACAGGCTGTTGTCACTGGAATGCACAAGGATTTTTTTAAAGGTGATTAATGTTACTCTCCCACACCCTGAGCAGCCACACACTGGCTGTCTGCAAGGCTTCTTTCAAAGGAAGGGATATCTGAGAGCAGAAGAGTTTCCCAAAGAAGCAGGGCACGGAGCATATTCCTGGGTCAGACAGCTGGAGGTGTGCAGAGCCTGTGCAGGTTAAATATCTGATAGTTTCTTCTCCTGCTAAGACTCTCAGCTAAGAGCTTTAAAGGCTCCTTCAGGCAAACTGCTCTGTCTGTCCTTCTGCCACATCCTTCTGGGCAGATAGTGATCAGTCAAAATAAGTATGAGAAGTGATCCTTCAGAGAGGTTACTGGATGTGGGAAGTGTTTCCTGTAAACTTTTGGTCTGTTCCTTAACTGTCAGTAGTAGACACAGAGAAAGAAAATGGATCTAACTGCATATGCTTTCTAATCAAAGTCTAAATGAAGATGGTTTTCTGATGTTATTTTTGCTGCACATCCTGAAGTACTTTTCAGACAACTCCTGTTCCCTTCAAACCCTGTTTTACAGGAGGACGACTCTGGTATTGCTCCTTTGTCCTTCCAACCTCCCTTTAACAACAGTTATGGATCTAGAAAGTTGAAAATTGAAGTACAAGCAAGACAGTTTTTAAACTCACAGTGGCTTATTAAATCTCTCTCCCTTGAACCAGCCTTTGGCAAGTAGAGGGATGGTCATTCGAGGAGGATTCATCTCTCTGCGCTTTAGAGCTGCACGGTCTAGGCTGGGTTGAGTGATCCTCTGGCTCACCAGAGTGGATGTTTTTACCAGGTGATTCACCACTCTGCTGTGCTAACAGTGAGGAGCTCCCCCTAAAACTGCTTTTTTGACTCTCTTGACTTTGAAGGCAGTCCAGGGTGACTCACTGAAGTGGAGGCATTTTCTTTTGGGCACAGTCCTACCTTGATGGATCAACAGATCCCTGAGTCCATTGTACGAGTGTCAGAAATTTAAATGGTGAGATCATGAATTCAGTTATTTGAAGGTGTTTTGCTGGGCTTTGTATTGAGACCTAGGGCAGTATGCCTGGCATTGATTTAATTTCTGACTTTTCATTGGGAAGCTCCCCTACAAGCTGTCGTGTTTATTTTACCATCCCTCAAAACCTATTCACTTATACATGTTTCCTTAGTGGCATTTCTGGAATGACATGGGATTGTACTGAGGTCTTAAGAGGTCCTTTTTCATCCAGCCTTTTATCTTTCTAAAGCTTCATGTTATCCGAGAAGTACTTCAAACTGAATCTCACTGTCCTCTCATGTCTTCTAAGTAAAAAGTATGAAATAAGCTTAGTCCAAATCTCTGGAGGAATTTCTTCCTGATTGACAAGTCCTTGCAAATATGTCCTGGGACCTGTCTGTTCTGCCTAATAAATCATCATTAACTCTGAGCAGATGAAGAGAGATTCTCTTCATCTGACGGGGTATCAATTCACTTGCCTTAATGTATATAAGGTTTAAGGTCTCTCCACCAGCAGTCTCCAAGAGAGGCTTTCTGTCAAGTGAAAAAATGGAATTCAGGCAGCAGAACTCAGCTGCCAGGTTTGCCAGTGATGGACGATGCAGGTGGGAATGCAGCTCTTTCCTCTGCTGCTTTATTGATCCTGTGGCTCTGACCAGTGTAGCAATGCTTCTAAGTCAGTAAAACCAAGCAGAAATGAATAAGGGGCTTAGAGTCCGTGTCAAAGCCTGTCTACTCTTGGGGAGAGCTTTTGGGAGGTCAGCAGCAGTGACTGCTCTACCCTGGGTCAGTGTTGACCTCACAGGGCAGTGAGTTGCAGTTTGGCACCAATTCCCTTCACAGGAATATGAAGAGGAAGATAATTTTCCATTTTCTCCATCACCACCTTATTTAGGCACATCAACAATGAGCTCATCATGAGCAAGTCAAGAAACTAGCATATGAGAGGAAAGCCACAGTTTCGATGCTCATTGTTGACCAGAACCATCCCATACTGGAGTTGAGAAGTTTGCTCTGGTTGGTGGGATGTTTTTCCTGTTCTCTGCCATTCTGTTCTGGAGTTCCTCACTTCTGTTGTCCGAAGTTACAAAACCAACCAAACAAACAAAACCCAAACCACCACATTATCCTTCCCTGTCTAGGCTGCCCTTCTGGAGGAGGCTTTGCTATGTGCTAATCAACTAGAAGTAATCCCAAACCTGTGCTGTTAAAATAAAGCACCTTATAAAATAATAAACCTCACAATAGTATCACAGTCCAAGATTTCTTATGAACATTAAATTCAATCCAAGTATTTCACTAACGCCTTAATTTTATTTTGTTATCTTTCTCTCTCTTAAGCTTTTTAGAAATGTATTTGTAGATTTAAAAAATACTGCTATGTATAACTCAATTTATATCCTTTTGCATTTTCCCTATAAACACCAAGATAACAAAAAAAGGGGATTTAAGGATTTTTTTACTTAATCCTTTCCCTGCAAGAGCTGAGCTCTGAAGAAATGTACCAGAAGGAAGTGTTTTAATGCACTCTAAGAAATGGCAATACTGAAATCTCGGCAGTATTTTAGTCCATGTGTTTAAGTAACAGGATCCTGCTTAGAAAAATATGAGTTGATACCCAAAGCAGTTTATTGTCTATTTGTTAGCTTAGTTGCTATGGCAGAGAGTTCAACGTGAGTGATTCTATGGGGAGGCAAATGCCTCCTTATATTTGAAATTGGACTGTGGTGGTGGAAGAATGTAATAGAATCTGTGTTGCCTGTCAAAGGAGATACAGAGGAAATAACTGAGCAGGTGTGGCCTTGGAAGAGTCCAGGACTTTTCTGGGATGGTGATGACCCAGCAGGATGTTAATGCTTCCAAAGTGAACCTAATGCTACCAGAGAAAGTCAGATAAAGATGCTGAGTGGGTTGAAATGAATTATTTTGAGTCAAATAGACATGAGTGTCTTTGCCCAGCTGGAGGAAGTTCTGAAGGAGGAAGCTGGAGCGTGGAGGAAAATGCCAAAGAAACATGTTACAGTTGCCACCAACCAGCAGAAGGAGAGATGAAGGAAGGGAAATGCATCTGGTTGAGGCTCTTATAAACACAGTATGGGTGTCCAGATAAGGGTGTCTTCTACTGAAAAATAAAAATGACAGAATGGTCTGGGTTGGAAGGGACCTTAAAGACAAGTTCTGAAGCCCTGCCATGGGCAGAGCGAACTCCCACTAGACCAGGTTGTTCAAAGCCCATCTAACCTGGCCTTGAAATAAGTAGTTTTGTTCTGTTACCATCACTGAAGTTTTTGTCATGGGGCGCAAACAAGAATAAAAGATCTACTCAAATATTTCCTTCCTGAATGTGTAACACTCTGAATAGCCATCCTCTTACAGCTGTTCTGTAAGCAAACTGGGTCATTTCCAATGTATCTACACAACTTGCCTTTCAGCCCTTCTTGAATGCCAACCCCATTCTACAGAAAAGCTGAACTTCTGAGTCTGTTTTCCTTTGCAGCCTTGACTCTGTAACAAAACAAAACAAGATTATTTCTATTGTATGATCCAATCCTTCAAGCTTTTGACAAAGCTTTTGAAAGAAGCTACTTGAAATCTGTGTTAACACAGAAAATAATAACAGAACACCTGCATCCCTCAAGATTTTGCCCAGTACTTAGGCTGTGAGAGCGAAACCATACAGTCAGGATGGAAAGGTGGCATTCAGGGAACAAGGCTGCTGCTTGCAGTGCCTCTGAGGGTTGAGGGGAAAAACAGAGGTTGGGACATGGAGCCAAAGACCAAAGAAATGTAAACAGATGGTCACGAATCAGCAGAAGAAAAGATGAAGGAAGGAAAATTCAGTTACTCCTGTGGTTGAGGCTGTGCTATAAACAGCTTGGGTGCCCAAATAAAGGTGTCATCCAGTGGAGAGTGAAAATAAGTAGGTAGACCTTGTAATGTCATCAGTAAAGCATCAGTGTCAAGAGTCACCAATTAAATACCAGAGTCCTGCTATCCTTTGTTAGGTCTGGGAAATGGAGATGTTGGCCTGTAAAAAGGAAATTTCTTAGAGTGCCTTCCAGCACTCAGCCCCAAAGCATTCAGTGCTTGGCACTTCTGCAGTGCCCTTCACATGGGAAAACAACCTTGTAACAACTTTTGTGGTGCAAGGTAAATCACGTCATCCTCAACATCATGAACACAACCCTCTAGCTGGATGGACTCTGAGCTACTGGAGTGCCAGAGGACTGTGGCTTACCCTAATTCTCAGGCAGACAAGGCAGAAAGAAACAACCCTGTGGGATAGGAAGTCATGAGTTCTGCTCCTTTTTTATTATGGCATGTATCATAAATTTACAAGGGGTTCCCAACAGGAACTGTCGGGTTTGTTACAGCATCACAACTTGTTTATGGCTTGGTTAACTGCACACACACATAAAAGTCAGCCAAAGTTGGGTGGATTTCATAGCAGAAACTAACATTAGTTACTTGTAAAGAGTGGTTTATTGTGATCACTAAATTAAGCCTCTTTCTGTAGTATAACTAGTATTTTGTAATTTTTAGTGTTCTGAAAGAAGTTAAACAAGTGTTGGTGTCTCGATGCATGGGCTGTGTTTTCTCATGGACTGTTATTGAAATGCTGCATCTGTTACCTCTCTGCTGACAGCAGCTTCAGAAAAGCTGGCCAGCTTCCAGAGCAGTACCTTTTCTTCATCACTGTCAGCCTCTGTCAGTTCATCTCTCAGTCATGAGAATTTTAAAACAAAGTCTACTATCTGTCGTCTAATATCCCTTCCATTAGCATCTGATGTTAACTTTTGGCACAGATAGTGGTTTACAAATCTGAAATACTTGGCTGAATACCTTGCTGACACTACCTGACCCTCCCTTCACACTTTAACTATCTCTGTTTTACAGAAAATCTTGAAAGGAAACTCAGACAGAAGTGATATCCCAATTTTCCTTCGGGGCTGGTAATTTAGGTCTCTTGTTGGTTGTGCTCTCAGCACTTCAGCTTGAATTTCACTGCTATTAAATAATCAACTCTAACAGGATACATGTGTGCTTTATTCTCCTGGAAACAAGGCACTGTGAGCAGGAAGCCCCAAAAGGATGTGCCAACAATAGCAATTTTAACCCATTTCAAAACTGAAGCTTCTGTCTTGAACAATAGACAATGATTTAAGGGTCCTTGCAGATCCTCTGCAGGGATTTCAATGTGCTAGCAACTTTTTTATTATCTGGCCTTCCTATATTTTCCTTTTTTTCTTATCTGTGCTGTTTACCTGCAGTAATTTCCCGACCTTCTGCTGAGTGCCAGCTAGCAGAGGTCTTGTTCCTTGGTATTGACTGAGCTGCGTTATTGGTTTAGTTTATAACCCATCATATTTTCCCTGGCTCTTTCCAAAGGAATAAGGTTTCTGATTAATTTTATTAGTGGGTTTATTTCAGTTCAAAATGAGGCGTGGGTTTCCAAGTGACAGAAAATAGTCCTTTTCTTGGAGTATAACAATGTAGTTCAGAGATGTATTATCCAGAGAAAATGAGACGATTTTAAAGGTTTCTTGAAAGGAAGAAAATTTCAGGCTTGATTAAAAACAGAACAAAAGAGGGGAAAAAAGGTTCAGCAGTAATTCCAAAACAGGAGTTGCAAAGATTGCTTCCATAGGTGACTGCTGTAGTGCTACCCTCTCAGCAAAACAGTGCTGAGCACTGGGTGGCAAAAATGTCTTTATTCCAGGAGCCAGTGTGCAGAATTTAGAAATGTCCACACAGAATAGAGGGGAGGGACTGGGAACCATAGGAACTAAACCTTAGTAAATGCAGAAAAGGAAGGAACCACAAATTCTGAGTCAGGGTCTGGATCCAAAGGCACTAAATGGAGTGTTTTTCAGTAAGATTATTAATTTCTTCTCCTTGCCTTGAAAATATCTGATGCACTTGGCTATCTAATGGCCAGTATTGGAATTCTTTCCTGTTCTCCCAAGACAGATAGTGTTCTTCCTGTATGTTCCTCATGAATGTTGGCTCATTCTTATTCCAGCTTCCCACCTTTACAGCTGAGCTCCTTTCTCATCTGTGAATCATCTGCCTTGCCTCTTGATACCAGAAGTGATGTGACTACTATATTTTGCTTAAATTCAATGATCTTCTTTTCCAGCCCATCTCTTTTTAAAGCATTCATCAAGCAAATTATGGAGCCTCCAGGGTGTGAAATCTTTCCTGTTCAGCCATTTCCATCAGTTTAAAGTTGTGAAGACAGAGAGCAGAACTCAATGTGACTTTTGTCTCTGCCTTGGCTCCAGAGAGCTCTTAAAACAGAGCATTTCCTGCCCTCAAAAGTTTTCTCCAAGGTGGTGCTCACTTTGCTCAGAGTAAGTCTATGTGCATTCATCCTCCTCAATACTTCATCAGTCACACAGGAGAGATCTGTTGAGGAGGATCCTCACTGAAATTCTGCCTATTCCCTTGTTTGGTTTAAAATGGGAGTGCATTGTTTGACCCTTTTGTAGAAGCAGTCCCTGTGGAGCAGGGAGAGCTCTGGGAATGCTGGAAGGACTGAGAGCTCAGCATGTTGACTCTCCTCACCCCTTCACACTGGGACTTTTCATTTACTATTTGTGCAGTGTTCAGAAGTTCAGCACCCCTTGATTCTAATATCCTTTATTGTGCCTACACAAGTGACTTAACTTTTCCCTGGCTGACATTTATAGTGCTTTTCTAAATGAACGATCACATTCTTTGGTTCTTGGTTATGCAGCTGTCGTCAGCTACATGTATTTAACTTCATTTTCATGAGTTATTTACAAGGGCAGAGTTAATTACAATTGTTTGCTATCCAGTTTGCATACAGGGCAGACACACAGTTCTCATGAAATATTTCAGATATCTGTGATTTTTTTCTCAAGTGGCAAAAGTTGAACTACTGCAGAAAATTAAAACCAAACAAGTAACTTCCTTCACCAAGAGCTTTAATTTATAACAAACTTCCAGCTCAGCAGCTACAAATCAAATAAAGATTTATAGTGACAGTATTTTGTACCTCCTGGTGCCTATATAATGCTGGTATGCACATCTCCCATGTATAAGATATTCAAATGTTCACCCTTTACATAAAGGCAATTTCATTTCACATCACTTGTGGTAGCACAGGCTAGATCTACACAGGTAGATTGTTTGCAGCATAAGAAAAGTACAGCTGAAGTGAAGGCTGAATTTATCTATCATCTGAGAGTTTATCAAATTTATTTCTCATTTGAGTCTCCTCAACAGATCATTGGTGAGTCCAACATCATACAGTGGTTTGATCTGGGAGGGATCTTAAAGCTCATTCAGTTCCACACCCTGCCATGGACGGGGGCACCTCCCACTATCCCAGGTTGCTCCAAGCCCTGTCCAACCTGGCCTTGGACACTCCAGGGATGGGGCAGACACAGCTTCTCTGGGCAACCTGTGCCAGGGCCTCCCCACCCTCACGGTAAATAATTTTTTCCTCATACTTATTTTAAACCTACTCTCTTTCAATTTGAAGCCATACCTTGAAACAGTGAAGCAGCCATTCCAAAAAGGAAAGTGTGATGGAATTGCAGACCTGGCACAAACTCAAGCATGACTCCACCTTCACTCATGGCCCATGGGAAGGAATAATGTCAACATTTAGCATAGAAAAATGACTTTGGATCAACCCCCAAACAAGGAGAAATCTCCCCTCATAATGAGACTCTGTTTTCTCATTTCTTTTTGATTTTCATATTTTAGGATTCAGAACACCAGCCATTTTGACACAGGCAGAAATTTTCCTTGGTTACTTCAGCTTAAGTTTAATTGTAAGACATCAGGAGTGGCCCAATTATTTCCCTTAAGAAGGGGGCTGAAATAAGGATCTCAGCATGACCCTGCTAGTGTTGCACACTAACTAGTTAAACAAACTGTTGGGAGTTGAATTAATAGACTCCACTCTGCTTACTCCCATGGTAACAATCAGCCTTACAGATCTTTTTAACCTGTCATTAGAGATACAGGAAAAGGAAGAAATAGTTAAAGAATTGAAGATGTTAGGTATTAATGCGGGGTTTTGTTTTAACAATATGCCTTAATCCTTTGTCCTTTAGCTACTGAGAGAGCTGTTTCTAAGGAAAACTCAGGTTAGGATACTTTCAGGTGGTGCAGGAAAAAAACCATTTGGGAGAAAAGAGCAGTTAGTAGAGATAGTGGAGCTGATGTTACTGCTGCTGCTACTGTTCCTACTGAAATCTAATTCTAATGCCGGGGGTGGGAGGAAAGAAGAAAGAAAAAAACCTGAAGACACTCACAGGAGCAAGAAGAGATTAGCAAAGAAAAAATGCGTCCTCTGTCTTGTGTGGGACAGCGTTTTCCTGGCCGTGACACTGGTAGAGAAGCAGAGAGAGCCTGTGATCTGATCAGCACTGATGTGGGGATACTGAAACCTTGCTTTTAGCTTCATTTCCAGCAGCAAACACAGCAGTGCTGCAAAGAGATAGGGAAGTCTGGCCTGGCTGACCCTGTCTTTTTCATTCTGAGAGAAGAAGAAACTAAAGTAGGAGAATAGAAAATACAAGTACATATATCAGTGAGGACTGAAAATTACTGAAGCCTGGATTTTTTTTGTTGGATGTGTTTTGTCCAGTGGCTGACTGAATTTCTTGACTGAGAAGATTACAGTGGAAATTTTTGGGGCCTTATCTTGGGGCTCTAAGCACTTGGTCTAGTGGAAGGTATCCCTGCCCATGGAAGTCGGGTGGAATGAGATGAGCTTTAAGGTCCTTCCAGCCCAAACCATTCTGTGATCTGCCTGACCAATCTAATTTCCTTCTATGATCAGGTGACCCNAACTACCTGAAAGGGAGGTGTAGCCAACCGGGGGTCGGTCTCTTCTCCCCAGTTATCAGTGATAGAACGAGAGGACGCAGTCTTTAACTGCATCAGAGGAGATTTAGGCTGGACATTAAAAGGAACTTTTTCACAGAGAGGATGATCTCTCAGTGGAACGTGCTGCCCAAGGAGGTGGTGGAGTCACCATCCCTAGATGTGTTTAAGAAAAGGTTGGATACTGTACTGAGCAGCATGACCTAGATAATGGGATAATGTGTAATTGGTAGGATGGTGGGTTGCTAGCAGGATGACAACAGGTTAGGTAATAGGTTAGGTTAGGTAACAGGTGATAGGCTGGCTTTGATGATCTCTATGGTCTTTTCCAACCTTACTAATTCTGTGGTTCTGTGATTTTTACAAATGCCTTATGTCCATTAGCTCATACTGCAGCTCTTCATCCCATGTCGGACAATTCTAGGGAGAATGGATGTTCTATTTCTCTTTCCCCTTTCCCCAGCTGCTCATCCTCACACCACTCAGGATGATCCAGTTGTCTTTGAGCTTTCTTTTGAATTTGATCAAGACAGACCTACAAGCCTAGGAATTGTGTGTGAGTTGAAAAGAATGAGAATGACAGTGGGATCACATGAGCCTTGTTTCCATAGTAAACGAGGATGAGAAGGTGGAGGAAGAAAGAGGAGACATATGGCAAGTGGTGATAGCAGGAACCAGAGCTCTCTTCTGAGGGTGGCTCCAGGGTTGAGTCATTTACTGGAGCCAGAGATGTAATTTCTCTGAATCAGCCAAGATGCTTTACAGGATCACAAGAAGTTGCAAGAGCATCGGGGATCCAGGAAATATCTGCTGTTATGGTAAACACAGTTTTCCCTCTTCATATCTTCCTATATAAGATCACAATACTTAATCACCTTCCATTTGATTATTTATTGATTTTATTTTACAATATCCCCGGATGCTGATGGCTTTGGTAGTTTTTTTTGAGACTATTTTTTCCTTTTTTTTTTTTTTTTTTAACACACCAAATATTGACAATTATTTGTTTACCTTTACATCCAATTGTGTTTGAATTTGTTCAGCCTGGAGAAGAGGGGACTGAGGAGAAACCTCAGAGCAGACCACGTCTTCCTCCTGATGGGCAGAGGAGAGGCAGGATCCAATTTCTGCTCTCTGGTGACCAGTGACAAGACCAGAGGGAATGGCTGGAGTTGTGTCAGGGGAGGGTTAGGCTGGATCTCAGGAAAAGGTTCTTCCCCTGGAGGGTGGTTGGGCGCTGAACAAGTTCCCCAGGGTTTGGTCACAGCCCCAAGGCTACCAGAGCTCAGGGAGTGTTTGAACAATGCTCTCAGGGACAGGGTGGGATTGTTGGAGTGTCTGTGCAGGGCCAGGAGTTGGACTTCGTGATTCTTGTGGGTCTTTTCCAGCTCAGGGTATTCTATGATTCTACAAAGAGTAAATGGCATTTATTGTTTTTATACCATAGACCTCTCCATGACATTTTTGAAAGAGCTGTGATCAAATATCAAGACTTCATGCTGTTAAGGGACTGTCCAGGGTGTTTGTGCTTGCAGTTCTTGTAGAAGAAACATAATAACAACATTACATAAATGGGATTTACTACTTGCTGCTTCCTACTAATAATCTGTTTTATAATGTCTTCTTAATTATCTTAATTAAAAAGAGCTCAGAAAAAAAAAATCTTGTTTACAGGAACAATGCACTTATTGCCTAAAAAGCAAAGTGTTTTCCATATGTTCTCAGGAGAAAATAGGTTTTAGCTACACGGCTAAATGATTTGATTTGATCGCTGGAAGCAGCTGGAAAAAGACAAATGCTGTAAAGAGCTCAAGAATTTTCAGTCCTGCTTATACAGAAGAAAAAGTGTGATTGTTCATCCTGACACACCCAAGGTGTGTGTGGTTAGAAAAGGGCTACTTTAGTCACAGCTCCTGTCAGTGTAATTTGATGCACCCATGGGATTGTTTTATTATAAAATCACGGAATTGTTTGGGTTGGAAGGGACCTTAAAGATCCCACCACATCTCTTGGAGGTGGCAGTTTTCATCTGATCTGTATTTCCTGAGTCCTCCACTTCCAACCCCAGCATCAGGTCAGACTGTGGGGCACAGGGAGGTGGTGCCCGGCGATAGGACAGGAGACATTGGGCAGAAACTGGTGCCCAGGAAGTTCCACCTGAACATGAGGAAGAACTTTGCTGTGCAGAGACCAAGCACTGGAACAGAGACCAGGGAGGATGCGGACACTCCCTCACTGGAAATATTCCAGACCTGTCTGAACACAATCCTGTGCCATGTCCTCTGGGATGACCCTGCTAAAGGTCACATCGTGTGCCTGAAAGTATTGTCCAAAAGCTTCTTGAACTCTGTCAGGCCTGAGGCTGTGACCACTTCTCTGTGGAGTCCTGGGGTTGAAGAGTTAAATTGGCAGATGTCATATGTCCTCCCCACGTTCCTGGAAGAGGATGAGCTCAAGAGGTGTGTATCTTGACAGGACAGGCAACATCATCAGCAGTGATGAGAAAACCAGTTCAGGCCCTTCAAAGCAGGAGCAGGTGATCCCTGTGCCAGGAATCGTGCCACTGAATCTGGATTGGTGATAGAATGACTTGCTTGACTCTGCCTGCCTCCTTTCCTCGTGCTTTGAATGATGCATTGTCAGGGTAAAGATGAAAGAAACCGGAGTATAAAGGTGCCTTTATCTGTCATCCCTGCTCCCGGTGGATTCCAGCAGCAGAGAGACCCAGCTCTGTGCTCCAGCTGCACGTGGAGGATGAGGATGTTGCTGTGGGGAGGTGCTGGGAATTGAGGGCACTTGTGCACCTTGTGCCACTTCAAATCAAAGCTGCCCCTGTCCCCTTTGGCTGCATCCAGACCTTGGGCTGCAGGGCAGTGAGGGGGTGGGCGAGGTTTTCTTCTGCCAAGTGGCAAAGAGTGAATTAACACAGCAGGTAACATTTTCCTGCTTTTAAGTAATTGTCAAACATAATGGCAGTTACCTGCCTGTTTTCTTGGGGGATTTGTACTGAACAAGGGGAAGAGCTGCCAACAGGATCCCAGGGTTGAGGAGAGATTCGAGTGGAAGGATCAGAAGAATTAAATATGTGACATGTAGCGAGGAAAGATGATAATGAATGGGTATATCTGCCTGTGCTGCTCAGTGCCAGCCACCTGAATGAATTTATTTAGGGAACAGAAGCAAAATAGCTGAATTGCCATGATCCTTCATCCAGAAACATCTCATTTTTTTTTGGTCAAAAATGTCAGTTGGCTTAAGGAAAACCTTCTTTCCTGTCCCATGGGGTTGAATTGTTCACTTAGGAACACTTCTGGGATGATCCAGTAGTCATTTAAATCAATGGAAACCCTTTCTTGGACCAAAATGTTTGAGAAGGAAAGGATATGAGAGAGCTCTGTATGTTTTGGAGGCTGTAAATGTTAAGGTGAGAGGAAGGGGTTATTTCATGTAGTACAAAGAGATCTATTTAGGCACAGAGTTGTACTAAAATAAGAATTTTATATGAGCCATAAGAGTGTCAGATGGCTCAGATAATAATAATATCACATAAAATAAAGTAATTGTATTGTATAAAGGTTGTCAGTTTATTTGCAACACATCTAGTCATAAAGCTGATCATTTTCTGTTAAATTAAAGTTGCACGACTTGCCTCTGAGCAAGAAATAAAGGGCCTGATACTTTTTATTCTGTGTTTGTAATTTGGCTTGCTCTGTTTATTGGATTTTTAAAGTCATTAAGTGAAAGACAGAGGGCCAGACATCTATTCACTCAAAGCCAGTCCATTTCAACAGAAAAAGTGAAGTCAGCCTTAGAATATTGCTTTTAAAAAAGCACTTGGATGATGGGGGAGTGTCTCATGGAAGGCAGAAGGAGCATCATGACTCGGTGTGATAAAACCAGCCAGGACAAGGCAGCAGGAGGGTGTTGGATTGAGAGCTCTCAAAGGCATGGACAAGAACTTAATGGGGCTCTTACCAAGCCTGGGAGCCACTATTAGCAGAAAATTCGCAATGGGAAAAATTAGGTTGGAAACTCTTCATAATGAATGCCAACATATTTCCAATTCTGTGTTCTCAGCAGCAAGTCCTGTACCTCTTCCATCACAGGTCATCAGTCTGGTGGCCTGCATTAAGTTGCACAGCAAATAGGCACTCATATTTTATTTACTCTCTGGAATGGGACATCTATAATTGTCAAAAGTCATCATAAAATCCTTTTTTTTTATGTCCTTGATAAACAGGTTTAAAACTTCAACCCTTCAGATCAGTGAGTGAGGAAGATGAAGTAGTAAAGCAGAGAAGATACTTATTGCCAAATGGATTAGGAATTTGAGAACTCCCTCTATATAGCCTAAAAGTCCCAAATCAGATTTGATAAATCAAGTGATATTAGAAGAGATCTGCAGGGCTCAGTAGACTTAAATATTGCAAGGAACTATTACTCTCATATCCATCTCAACACACAACAATGTGCTGTATATTAAACGGTGATGGATCAGACTCCCTATGCCTGCTACATATTTGAAAGACAATAGATCAGTAACTTAATAAAAAGAAAAAAAAGGCAGTTCAACTGGAATTGCACAAAGGATGATTTCTAGCTATTAATTTACTTGCACACTATTTCTTTGTAGCAAAATTTACTTTCTCTCTATGGGTGCAATACAGCCACAGCTGGATATACCAGAATGGTGCAGAAACATGGTATAGATCTCTGAGACTTGCATGCAATTTTCTATATTTCATTGAAATTAGTTCAGCTAGGAATTAAAGCAGGATTAGAGACTGGTCTCCACCTGCAACGCATTTGAACAGCAGAGTCACAGAATCTGCACTAGATCTTCTGCTCCAAAACCATAGACCAGTTCTATACAGAGTTACAGTCAACACCTTGCTGGGAGTCAAACTCTTTTTGCTTTTGGAGATTTGCTGCAGGTTCATGTCAATTCTTGCACTGACACATATTATGTGTAAAGAACCACTGTGTGTGTGACATGCTGTACTAAAAGTACAAACCATGGGAAAATGACTCAGATGAGATGCAAAGATCTGGAATTTACAACATGCGGCTTCAGAGTTTACAACATGCTCCAGTAAGACTTTGGAGCAGCAGGGAAGGCAACTTTGTTCTTACCTGAGTTTGTGCCTGATACTTCATTAAAATAAAATATGTAGCATAAATCTGCCATGCCTTGTGTCAGCCTGTCACCTCCACCACTGCGCTGGGAGGGAGGCATCCGCTGATGGTGTCATTCTGGCCTCAGGGAAACAAAATGTGCTTTGCAGGAATTCCTCCTCTGAGCATGACACATCCAAAGAAGGCCAATGGCATCCTGGCCTGTATTAGGAACAGTGTGGCCAGTAGGATTAGGGAAGTTATTCTTCCCCTGTACTCGGCGCTGGTCAGACACATCTTGAGTGCTGTGTGCAGTTCTGGGCTCCCCGGTTTAAGGAGGATGTTGAGCTGCTTGAGAGGGTCCAGAGAAGCGCGACAAGGATGGTGAGAGGACTGGAGGACAAGCCCTATGGGGAGCGACTGTGGGAGCTGGGGTTGTTCAGCCTGGAGAAGAGGAGACTCAGAGGTGACCTCGTTGCTGTTTACAACTACCTGAGGGGAGGTTGCAGTCGGGTGGGTGTGAATCTCTTCTCTCAGGCTGCCAGCACCAGAACAAGAGGACATGGCCTTAGGCTACACCAGGAGAGGTTTAGGCTGGATGTTAGGAAGAGCTTTTTCCCAGAGAGAGTGATCCCTCAGTGGAATGGGCTGCCCAGGGAGGTGGTGGAGTCGCCACCCCTGGAGGTGTTTAAGGAAAGACTGGATGAGGAACTCAGTGACATGGTCTAGATGATGGGAGGCTTGGACGGATGGACTGTGGCGCCCATGGCTCCAGGGTTGTGGGTTCAATCCCTGGGTGGGCACTTGTCTGGGAGTTGGACTACATGATCCTTGTGGGTCACTTCCAACTTGGAATAACCTGTGAACTTGTGAATAACCTGTGCTTTTGCATTTCTCCATGTGCCCTAATTCCTGATGATTTGGGGAGTTCAGAGGTGCCATTCAGATGTTGCGTTGGAGAGTAGCCAACTGCACCATGCAATGGGTTCCTCTTCCATGGAAGGACTCACATAGGGCTGATGTTCCTTTCCGTTCATTGGGTTTCTTCTCAGTAAATTTTAAATCAAATTCAAAAGCTATTTTGACCAAGTAAAATCAACTGAGTAATTCTGAGGACACTCCTGTCTATTTATGTTTTTAATGTAGCTACCCTGGGCAGCTCTCTGCAGGTATCCATAGCTCTTGGTAGACAATTTTATCTTCTGAATGGTAGATGCTTTAAATTTCAACTTGGGTACCTGGAGTGCACTAAAGTAGAGGCCACCATTCAAATTGCCTGTGTCTTCACAGACAGTTCAGTTTTTACTCTGACTGGGGTCTGACAGCTCCAGCCCTGTTACCTCCTCTACAGGTATCAAAAATAACAGTACTTATCCCTCATAAACCAAGGGTTATTTCACACCTACCTTTTTTTTTTTGCTTACAGCCTCCCATGAAGTGCAGAAGTAGCTGCTGGAGAATCTGCTCAAAAAAGAAAGTTAAAAGCACTTTCTTCAGCTTAGTCTGTAACTTACCTTAAAACACTCTGTTGAATTATCCCTCGTAATTATGAACATTTTTCATTATTATCACAACCAAGATCTGTTTTACTGAAGATATTCTCTTTAGTAATTTCTTTTTGTGTCATTTGCCAGTTCATATACATTGCAAACACCGATTTTTATGTGACAAGCAGGGATTGGCCAGGTGCAGGGCATTTTTATGTGTAAATAAGAGAATTAGTTTTGGAAACGAACCCCCTATAAAACCAGAGAGATGGTGGTGTGGTGTCCAATATAATTGAGCAGTTGGGATGAAGGGGTTTGTCAAAGGATTCCAGTGAGGCTCCTGAGGAAGGGGATGCTGTCCAATTGGCTCTGAAAATCAGGGCTTGGATGTGTACAAATGTGTAGATATGATGAGCCTATTTAAAGGGAAACTAATTAGAAGTATAGACAATCCACCTTTCTCAAATGGAATTATTGTAGTCTCTGATCCATAAATCCGACATTTATACATATTTATACGCTATTGCTTAATGAATACCTGATTAAGGAATACAGCTGCCAAGTGAATAAATTTGTTGTTAATCAAATGATACCATAAAGACAGATCATCAGACCTATTAGAACACATTCATTCAGCAGATAAATCTGCTCTCTGCAGTCTGTTAGTGCAACGTGTAATGCAAATCAAATTGTTCTTTAGAGCTAAACCTTCAGCTTTGCCAGAATAAAAAACACTTTGCACGGAAGCAGATGAGTTGAAATCCTGTATTTTTTTGGAGGGTGTAAGAGCCCTTGGCATTATGTCTTGTATTCAAAGTAAATTTCACCCTAATTGAACACTAAAGACAGGAATGCTTAGGTCTGTGCGCTGGAGATTTTACAGTGGTACATAATTGCCTCTCTCTTTTGTCGCTGTATCTAATTCAGCAGTATAAATTACCAGCTTAATTTTTTTCTTATTGTGTGATGTACTAATACTATTATTTTGTACTATCAAGAATTAGCAACTGGCATTTACATTTATAGATCCTTTCATCCAGGAAAAATCTAGTAACAACATTGGTCTAAATATTACATTAAAGGGCTGAAGCATGTCGGAGATGAAAAGATAGCTCGAGGTAACTGTGAAATGGCCACAGTGTTTACAGGGATCTGTCAAAACACTACAGCGACTTTCATGAGCTTTGAAATCTTGGTATATTTTTGAATGTGGATTTGAAGTGCTGTTTGCAGGATTGTATTTCAATCTGAACCACGAAAAGTGCCTTTATGCTTCAGATACTAATGGAGGGCAGCCTGGGATGAGAACTATCCAGCCTCCTTCATCCAGGAGCTCAGATTCCCCCAATGAAGAACCCGCCTATGCCTTTCCTCCCGTGCCTTGCCATGTCTGGGCAATATTTGGAAGAGAAATGCTGCATCTGTGGTAACTGAAGTGTTCAGGGCAGGTCTGTAAAAAAGGACATGAGGAAAAAATCCAAGAAGTAAGGAAAAGCTTTTGAGAGGTTCAGGTTTGGGATGATTTGGCCCAAACTCTGGGTGAGAAGAACAGGTACTTCCCGGTATTGTTCTGCTCTCTCTAGCCGTGGAAAATTTGATGGAAAAGTGGAAAAGGTTTGAAGAAGAGCAGGAGGATGCCAGGCTACAGTTTTCTTCCAAGCCACTCCCAATGGAGCTGGGCTGGGGCAAGGGAGAGGCAAGGGATGACAAGTATGTATCCAGGGAAAGGCTGTCCTTATCCTGGAAATGTTTCCAGGAGCAAGGTGAAGGAAAGCCTTGTGACTCCCTTGTTTCCTGGTCTGCTCCTGGCATAGGAGAGCAGTTTCCCACTTTATCTACTGCCTAGAATTGAATGTCAAAATCTAATCTAATGCCTTATTAATTGCATTTATCATGTACTTTGACCATCTTACATGCAAGTTACCCACTAATTTGTCTCTGATGGCTTGACTTGCTCTTAAGAAACCTTTGGAGCTGGTTCAGAAAATGTTTTTCAAGGCAGACATTCTGGGTAATTTCTCTTAAAACTCAATTAAATCTCCTCAGTCTACTCCATGCATTGCCCACAGAAATGCAGTGACAAGTGCATGGAATGCAGGTCAATCTAATTGTGTTGGGAATGTGGGCAAACAGTGGGCAAACAGCAGCAATCAGCAACTTAGAGCTTGAGCCAAATAACCCAATAAATGCAATAGGGAAACTTGAGAACTAAGTGGTCAGGAAATTTGTGTTCCATTGGCCCCTGATATTCTTATCTCTTGATGCAGATGTGTACAGATGTTTAAGTGCACAAACATTGTAGTGCTCGGAGCTGGTCGTGTTGGTTACCCAGTTCTGATGAGGAATAGACTGTGGTTGCCCCATCCCTGGAAGTGTCCAAGGCCAGGTTGGACAGGGCTTGGAGCAACCTGGGATTGTGGAAGGTGTCCCTGCCCATGGCAGGGGGTGGAATGAGGTGATCTTTAACGTCCCTTCCAACCCAACCCATTCCTGTGGTTCTGTGACCTGTTGTTCTGCTCTCAAGGAAACTCCATGTTCATAACTAAACTGCCTTCCAGCACTATTAATGGGCCAGATGAAGGCTTTAGATATTCCCTTGCCCCCTAGGATGTGGTATATTATTATTTCCTCTAGCAAGAGTTCAGGAGTCTTGATGGATTTTATTCCAGAATTTGTATAGAAGCTTTTCTTCACTGTGAGAAGAAAAGTGAGATTCATTTTTGCACTCATCAGCATTTCTCAGGTTTGCCTTGAATAAGTGAAGTGTTGCTGAGAACGACAAATAGGAGTTTTGACAGTCCCAGAAGTTTTGCAAACACTGGAGTCCACCCTCATGTCTCAGTTTTGTCAAAAGGTCGTTTTTAATTTTTTATTATTATTATTATTGACAGAAACTGAGCAGCACTATTTTGTTTGAGAGCACAGAGACTCAGCAGTAAGAAGTTTTGCAACCTGTATTGGGAAGCATCAAATGTGTATAACCTTGGGAAAAACAAGAATTCTCCGGAAAGCAGTGGGAGATAATGGGATCATGGGACAAGTGAGATATTTTTTCTTTTCTATTTTGTACGTTGCGTGTTAAGAGGGAGAAATTGGCTAAAAATACTTATAAAATTCAGAACAGACAGGAGAGGAAAGATTAAGCAGGGGTTATAAGCATGCCAAGAATCAGGTCGTGCATGTGTTTAGGTGATGCACTGCTCTGTGAACTCACATCATTCCCATCCATCTCCCTACCTGTTTATTCCATTCCTTTGTGTCATCCAAAGCTAAATGGCAGGAAATCTATGAAAAGGCCTGTCTGCTGCTTTGCCTTTATATATCATCCAATGCAAAGGATTTCAATGCTGACTGGAGTGTCTGAATCCTGCTGTAATACAAGCTCACCCCTCCTTCTCCATGTACCAGAGTCAATATGCATATAGATTAGTATTCTAGTTTTCCACTAAAGTACATACAATTTGAGTAATTTAATACTTTCAGTTCAATTTTCAGATTCATTTCAGTCCTTATCAGGTCTCATTGTGCTGAGTGGGTCAGAACAGGAGATGGGCACAGGCTTCTCACAGCTCGTGCACATCTGGTTGGAGCAGAGCAGGTCCTTGCTCCATTTATTGAGGTCCTTGTCCCCATCAGTCCCACCTGAAGGTCACAGCAAATGTTTTCCTTTGCTGTCTCCCATGGAGAAGAAAGATGTGTGGGAAGACCTAGGAAACTGCACCAGTAGCAAGTTTGACTAAATGGTTGAATCCACAGTGATGATAGGCATAGATGTGGCAAATGACTGGAATTAATGCACCATCTGAACAGTTCTGTGAGGTTTCCTTTGATGTTCCTCATTTAAAATGAATCTCCCTAGACCTGAAAGCTGTTTGGAAGGAGCTGATGGTGCCTGTAATGAGGATTCCAATCTTCAAGTCTCCAGACTGAAATTAGACATATGTCCTGGCATGTTGACATTAATTTGGGCTGTTATAGCTGTAATGGGTTTATTTGGCTGGCATTTTTAAGGGAATTTCAAGGAAGACAGGCTTTGCTCCATGAGTCAAGTTGGGGAAAGGCCATCAACAGCCACAATTTCAAAGTTTAGTTTAAAAATGCTTTTCCCAACTAGACTTTTCTGAATTGCAAGGTTACTTGAAAATGTGGTGTTCTAACACCTGATACTATGGCTGGAAGGATCAGAATGAGGGATTTTCAGTGAGAATTTCCGGATGTCAGTATGCAATTCCAACTAGACTCTAAGTAAAATGTAATAATAAAAAAATGTAATAAGCAAAAGTGATAGATCCATTCTGCTCCCTATATACAATGTCAATGTGTGGAGCAAAAGCTCAGCTCCAGACCGCAGTTTTCTACTGAGAAAATTTTTAAGTACTGACTAGAATGTCAGTACTAGAACTGGCTGAGTGCTTTCACCGCACACAGGTTGGGTTCAGTGTCTGGTTTCTGTGATGTTTAAATCCATGAAGTAGTTGGATGGAGCCCTGAGCAACCTGGTGTAGTGAAAAGTGTTTCTGTGCATCTCATTGGAATGAGATGGTCTTTAAGGTCCTTTCCAATGCCTCCAATCCAACCTGTGATCCTTAGGAGGTAACTGGCCTTGGGGAACCTTGTCTCCTGCAGGCAGCAGGGCTGGGGGCCAAGTCAGTGATGATGGTGGGGAGGAAGGGCAGTGTTGTGTACCCCTGTGGGGATGGTGATCCTGCAGGCACCTCATTAACACAGCTCCATCACACACCACTTCAGATTCCCCAGGGCAAAGACTTCAAGATGCAGCTGTTTATGGCAAAACTGCAAATGAGAAGCAAAATGAGGTGTGAGCGTGGCTGAGTTAAAATTCTCTGTTCAAACTGAGGTAATTTTGAGGCATTTTCTGGACTGTAATGCTTAGGGGATGGCAGATAATTGGTCACTTGAGACATAGGGTTTTAGTAATTTACTGCGCAGCATCAAGGGAGGAAAAAAAAAGGCCCATAAGGAAGAGAGTGAGATCCCTTGTCCTGACAGTTTTCCTCTGTGCAGAAATCAGCTGCTTCCTCCAAAAATCCCTCTCCCACTCCAGAGATTACCCAATGTGATGGTGAGCCTGTCTGCTGCCCCGCATCCCAAGATGAGCCGAAGTTAAGCTAAAATGATTTGGTTTTTTAACGTATCATTGGAATCCCACAGTCTTTCAAGGGACTTTCTGTGGAGAGGATGTCTGTCCCCATTAGAACAAACTCAGTTTAGGGGAATGTTGCCTTCGAAGGGTAAAGTGTCACTGATGGCAAATTTCTAGCCCAGTGCAATTTAGCAGATATTCAATACTTTTATTTCCTTCTGCTGACTTTATACAGTGGAACAGGAGGCGATTTGCAGAGATTAAACAATATTCTGCTCGCAAATTAAAATCAATAACTTATTTATAGGGCTGCTGATGCTCCCAGAACAAAACAGTCCTGCCAAGTAGCTGTAAAAGTCCTGAATCAAATGTCATGTATCTCCAGCCCATTTGGCTGTCTGTGACTGCAGATAGAACACAATCCATCCAGTCATTCTATCACTTGATAATCACAGTGCATAAATAAATATGATCCTGAACCAAGCAGTGCTGGTGGTTGGTTTCAGATCTATGCACTGCCTGGTTGTTTCCTCCATATATCATTCTTCAGCCTAACATTATTCAACAGGATTTTTCAGGAATCCATTTCTTTTCATGAGAGGGGGCTGGCCAGATGCTACACTGTGTTTTAACCTTCTGTAGATGCTCAAAAGAGCAAATCACACAGGGGTCATGGAGCATGACAGAAGATTGAACACTGTAATTATTTCCTTCCTATTCTTTTTGACAAACCACATTCGTGCAACTAGAAAGTCTCTCAGTTCGCTTCTTTTGGACATCCTTCTGGTCACTGTCCCTCTTCCTTGTGGTGTTTTGACCCAGAGTGACCTTTGTTGGGTCACCAGCACCTCTGGGAGTCTTCACCTCAGATCTACACAGGGCTCTGGTCTCTGAAGGCTGGTCATTACAGCAGAATAGTTTTGAAGAGTTTTATCTGTGGGTTGTGAGATGGACGTCTTGGAAAGGGGAGATGTGTTTTCAGAGCAGCTGTTTAAAATAAGAATTTTATATTTCGGTGATGCTTCTGGTGGGCTTGATGAGGTTTTTGTACCTGGGGTTGCATTAGCATGTATTTCTTAAAGACTGTCATTCTGGTATTTGTCCTGAAGAACCAATCAGTGCTTGAGCATACGGGCCTGGTGGGATATAAAAGTCTCAGATTTTAGACTATTTTCAGGCTGTAACAACTGTACCCAACACTTTCTGTGAGTTGTAGCTGAAGAAGACACATATGCAGGTTCTTGTGCATTAGGCTTTTGTCCTTCAGTCCCTTTATCCATGTGATCTTTAGATTTACAGATCTGCTCCCAGACTGGTAAAAGAGAGTAATTTTGCCACCTTGTTTTCTTCAGAGTCTTACAGCTTTCCGCCGTTTCCTTTTCCTCTCCCTGTGTGGGTGCACTGGGCAGACTTGGTGTCTGCTTCATGAACAGCAGCTCACAGCAGCAGAGCAGGGATGGAGAAATCTCCCTATCCTGCCGAAAAAATGGAGGGAACGGGAATGGGAGGAGAGATGAAAATAGATGCAACACAAATTGTCGTTTTACAGAATGACTTTTTATTCGAGTACTGCTCTGAATACACAGTGACACTGCACAGATGATTCTTGGCCTGTTAAATAACAGTTTTCCCTGTATTTATTGCTCTCGAGCTGTGCCTGACAGCTTTATTGCATCAGACTGGCACATTATGAAAAGAAAAGTAAATAGGTCTGTGGAATCATGGCCACAGTATTCCTGTTTAAGGGGAAAACAACTCTTTGGTTTTACCACATGTTTGAAACAAGGAGACAGTTCTCCCTTGGTGTTTTATGGCAGTTCCCCCTCCCACCTCCCCCTTCTACCTTAAACAGTCTGGATTTGTTTTGCTTGTATAATTAGGCAATAGCAGCTGATTGGCTCGGAATCCAGAGCATTATATCATCAGGAAGGCTGTCTCGATTGATGGACAAGAGGCAACAGCCTGTTTATTTGCAAAACTACAAACAGGCCTGTGCCATGCACACAGAAAACTACATTAGCCTCAGCTTTTTTATAATTCTTGGAGAGTAGATATACTGCTTGGGCACTTGAACTCTATTATGATGCCAAACTTCTGCTGTTTTCTATTATCCTTGGGAAGAAAGCAAAAGAAATCTCATATATGGTTTCAAGAAAGAGAATCTATTCTTTCAATATACGTAATTCTGCTCCCAGCCCTTAATGTGCCATTAAACCTGCCCAGATTAAAAGAACCATTAGCGAAGTCAGAACAGTATTTATTTGTTAAATACTTGCAATAATGGTGCACAGCAACAGTGTTAAAAATGTGTTTTACTGGTTTACCCCCTTCCTCAAATATCCTATAAGGTAAGATAAAGCTATCTTCTTCTATCAGCCAAGATTAGGATTTAATGACTTTCCCTCCTTCCTCCCAGCATTTTCTGTCTGGTCAGTTAAGAGCTGCAACTCCTTTTTTCCCTGTATACCCCCCAGTTTTGCCCTCAATTGCTCACTATTATCTCCTACTGTGAACATCTTCTGCATGAGGTTGTTTGGTCCAACTGGAGTGTGAGGCACCCTGAGGGTGGCTGGATGTGAGGATCTTAAAAAGCCCAAGGAGGTGATATCCCACAGAGCCAGGAGTTTTTCCACTGATTTAATTGAGACTTAGAGACTTCACTGGGCAGTATAAAGCTGGGCTTACTAGTTCAACCATATCCCTTCCAGCAAAGAAATTTGAATTTCCTGTGGAAACTCTCACAGAATTAGGGCTGAATTCCTTCACGAGGGCAGATTTATTTCATGAGGGATGATTTAGATGAGAAATTAGGAAGAAATTCTTCCCCGTGAGGGTGGGGAGGTCCTGGCACAGGCTGCCCAGAGAAGCTGTGGCTGCCCCATCCCTGGAAGAGTTCAAAGACCAGTTTGGACAGGGCTTGGAGCAACCTGGAAGGTGTCCTTTCCCATGGTAGGGGGTGGAACGAGATAATCATTAAAGAACCTTCCAACATAAGTCTGGGATTCTGTGACTGATACACAACAAGGCCTAGAGCTACAATTACAGGGGCTTGTTATTTGTTCCCGCACAGAATAATTTACAATCTGAATTATTAATACACTTCAAAATATTTCTTTCTTTTTGAAGTTGAAAGGCAAAGTGGGATTTGCCTGTTGCCTAACCACTCCCACAGGTGTTTCAATGTCCCTCCAGTCCCTGTGTGGGCCCGTAGGTTTGTGAGCAAGGGAATGAAGGCGGCTCGACCAGCTTGTGTAGCTCAGACTGGACAGGCTCAGGCTCTCCTGGGGTGGATTTCCTGGAGCCTGATAGGAATTGGACTTCATAGCTAAGTGTTTCCAACTCCCTGTTTTCATTTACGATTTAGGAACTAGTATCTTGGAAGCCTGTCACATTAGGTGAAATGGTCCAAGGTCTTGGAAGACTGGGTGTAGGGAAGGGCTCTCTGTTGGAAAAAAAAAGACCATGGGAGCTTGTTTGCTTAAGAAACTCGGCTGAAAATAAGCTTTTCTCCCTTTTATTCTCATGGCTCTTCTCTCTTTATTAGAGCTACAATAGACCCAAGAGCTGAAATGAGTAGAAAGAATGAAGTGAATCTTTGAAAGAAAATCTCTGTAACCGCAGAAGTTCCATGGGTCACTGTGGTTCCCAGCGTCAATTGCTTCTCAGGTCCCTCTTAAAAAAGCAGTTTATTGGTCTCTCACAAGACACTTAAACACTGAATCGGGCAGCAGAATTGTGCAGGTTGTGGTGGGGAAGGGGCTGCAGGGCTTTTCTGGCTGCTGTGTCTCAGGCCAGAGACAGAAAGATGTGCAGGAAGATTAAATTTCCTTGGGAGAAGCTGTGGCTGTCCTGGCTGAGGCATTCGGGCTCATTTTCATAAATATCAGATTTATTGTGACATTACAGAGAGTATTTTTCTCTTGCTTGAGATGGGGGAGATTGAGCCAAACCTCAGCATTCAGCTAAACAAGTTCTTCCTATTCAGCTGTGTAAAATGTACCTGCCACACTTGTAAATATGAGAGAGAAAATGGTGTCATCAGCCTGTAATAAAGTATTCCAGCCTCAGATTGCCATCTGTCAATGATATTTTAGCTCATTTTCTTTCAGGAAAGAAATTGAGCTTATTTTCTTTAATCTCCTGATAAATTACTCCAGTTACTTACAGCATTGGATTTAAAAAAAAAAATTTGCTGCAGCCAAGGGAATTATTTGACCAAATAAGGATGTTTTTTTGCCTTTGTTTTACTGCATTATCTTATTTTAAAAGAGCAAAGAAAACCTTAGCTGGTGCTCTGTGGAGGCTGCTCTAAGTTTTTTTACTTGCCAGTTCTTCTGTCTCTGCAAAAAACCCCAAAACAAACCATGATACAGAATTATCAACTTCACACCCTTTAAAAGTTATAAAACCCAGACAACCCAAGTGACTTTTTTAAAAGTTAATTTTTGCACCATATTTTCATGCTTTTATTTGCTCCCTGTTTTGAGCCTCAGCTCATTGAAAATTCTCTATCATTTGGATGCTCTCAGGATTGAAACTTTCCGAGGGAAAGCAGAGCTTTGCTATCACCTCTAAGAAGAAAGACTCCAAAGTAAGAAGAAAGACTCCAACTCAGGGGCACCAGTTATGGTTCTAATTTTGGGGCAGCTACACAAAAGCAGGACTAGAGAAAGAAAAGTAGTTGTGGGGAGGGAAAGTGACCCCATTCGTCTTCTGCTTCTCAGGGATGTCTCACCACGTGAGGAGTGGGGCGTGAGTAAATACGAGGACATGGTTCAGGCATATTCCCTTTCATCATTTCCGAATCCTTCTCAAGGAGTGTGTTTCTCACTCCACACATACAACCTGCGTTTACCCAACTGAGGCAGGAGCAGGAATTCAGAATTTTAATTACACTCCAGGGACTGTGGTGAGATCAAATCCCACATCCTGATGGAAGGAGGCAGGGAATACACCTGGAGGCAGCCACGTGCAGCTACTGATGTACAGATTTGAAACTGGAAAACATTTCCCAGTAGAATTACTCTTCCCTAAATATTGCAACTTCCATTTACTAAAGGAGCTGTTGCCTGAAAAAAACCTAAAGAATCAGCTCCAAAGCCCATTATTCTTTCCACTGCCAGCTAATGAATTTTCCCTCTGCCTTGCTGCATTAGTTTTCTTTTAGCAAGAGACTTTTTTCATATTATACTTTCAGCTATCTCTGGTGTTGGGGCTTTGATATCTCGTTAGTACAATCTGTAAATAGGGCTGTGCAGGCATTGCTCAAGGGCAGACTTTGACCCTGAGCACTGCAGCAGCTTCTCCTTTAGAATACACATCCACAAAGAGCTGTTTAAAGGCAGGGGCTGATGCTGGGAGTTGGTACTTCAGCAAAGAGTTAATGGGAGGAGTGGAATGTGACGGTGACCAAGCTTATCCCTGTCACACACGGTTGTTTTGGCATAAAAATACTCTATTATGACAAAGTGTTGCCAACCCTCACAGTTTTAATACGGTTGGCACACTATATTTGTTTGGGTTTTTTCCCCTCAAAGTCCTGGCTCCTGGAGTCCAGCCAAGGTGAGAAATTCAGCTTTTCCCCTCAACCCCTGAAGTAAGTTTCTACTTCATGGTTAAGAACAAAGCCTTGAAAATATGGTTTAAATTAATTTTAAAGACTCAGAAAAGCAGAAGATAAATAACTCAACCCCTATTGCGTATTTTTCTAAACCATAATACCTCAAGTTTTTGTAACTTATGACCTTTAAATGTTGGTGATTGGCAGCACTATTATAGTTTATGACAAAGTTTGATTAATTTTTTTGTTTTGTTGTTGTTGTTATCCATCATATCTATGTCTATATTTTATATACATTCCAAAATAAATGCATATATGTAACTCACATGACAGGAATTAGTTTTTGTTTATCTGTGTGGAGGGTTAAGCAGATCGTGGAACCATTAAGCTTGGAAAAGACCTCCAAGAACATCACATCCAACCTTCGACTCAAGTCCACTCAGCCATATTGCAAAGTGACACATTTACTCATTTGTTGAACACTTCCAGGAATGGGACTCCACCACTTCCCTGGAAAGCCTGTTCCAGTGCCTGACCACCTTTTCAGTGGAGAAATTTTTCCTAATATCCAACCTGAGCCTCCCCTGATGCAACTTGAGGCCGTTTCCTCTGGTCCTGTCACGTGTTATCTGGGAGTAGAGCCTGACTCCCACCTGGCTACAACTTTCAGGGAGTTGCAGAGAGTGAGAAAGATTTAAAGATTTAAAGGTTGATTTACCTCGTTTGAAGTTGGAGGTGTGCTCGTGCAGGATGGATGCCATGTCCAGCAGGGAATTAAGGGCTGATGAGCAGCTGTGGAAAAGCAAACAGAGCTCCTCACTCCCAACATCTGCCTCCAGGACTGGGTGGTTTCAGACTTTATTTTGATGAGTTAACCTTGTTAAGGCAGGTCTTGTGCTGAATGAGGTGCATCCACCATAAAACATAAATCTTGGCATCCTCTGCTCAAGGCCAGGCTGGATGAGCCTCCTACCAACCTGATCTAGTGGAAGGTGTCCCTGCCCATGGCAGGGGGTTGGAATGAGATGATCTTTAAGATCCCAAAGTATTCTGTGATTCTGTGATTATAGGGCTTAAACAGCCCTAATTCACTCTTTCCACAACCAGCCAGTCCAGAGGGATGATGGTGCAGGAGTGGCTGGTTTGGCAAACCCTCCTGCTCAAGGGCTGAGGGAGTTCTCAGGTTCTACTCTTGGTGCCATCCTGGCAAAAGGGCTCCCAAAGGAGAGTGTTGGCAGAAGAGAAATAGGATTCAGTGTTTGCTTTGCTTTCCACAGCTCCTCCTCCCTTCAGCCCCCAAAACTTCCCTCCTCCCCACAAAAAAACCCAAACAAAACAAACCCACATGTATCACAGACATCTGCACTTATTGATGCTACTGCAAAGCAGAACATTTTATTATAAAGTATATTTCAGAAAATTGCAGCATTCTGAGCGGGATGTTTGACACAGAGTCTCTTCCATGTTGAAAAGACAAGATTTCCTGTGTGTGGGAATCTTTTGCTCAGTACAACACTTAGCAAGGGGTTTTATTTCAGCAAAGCCTTGGCATTGCAGCAAAATCACATGGAAATGTAGAAATAGTAACAAGGAACTGATCATCTTAAACCCAAATAAGCTGAACAACCTGGGCTTTTGCAAATGGCCTTTGCAATTAACCATTTGTTAATATTTTCTAATCACAGTTCACAGCTAGATTTTTCACTTCTAGGACTTTCTGAAGCCCAACTTCAATATTTTCCTGGTTTCCAAGTCTCCCAAGAGTTTCCCCTTTTCCAATCCTTGTGGCACAGGATCCATCAGCTCACCACGCAGTCCCTGAACCAGCAAACAGGGCAGCTGGTCCACTGCTAATAAACCCTCTGCAAGAGCCAAGAGAGTCTGTCTGGATGCCTGTAGAAAAAGTATTAGAAATTTGATTTACAGCTTTCAGAGCCTCCTAAGGATTCCATCTCAAAATTAAGAAGAGAAAACTTATTTTTAACATCTTGGAGGATGAATAGAAATCAGTGAGCACTTGCTTTTCCTGCTTAACTTACACCTTTGCTCCTCTCTGTCTAAACATAGTCTTGGCACTTCATTATTTCAGCCTGGAAAATTCCTGAAGGTTAACTAGCTGGAAATAACATTTAGTTTAAGTTTTTAGATTGAAAATATTTGAATGTTCATCCTACACTATTAACCCACTTTTCACTGTTGCTCTTCCTTTGTTTCGGTAAAACTCCACCAATTTAATGTCTGTGTGTAAACTTTTGGGCCAATAAAGAATTACTTCAATCAAATAATTTCTTCATTTTTCATTAGAGGCACTTGATTTGTTTCTTTTTTTTAGGACCGATTTTTATGTAAATATCTTAGTTAAAATGTTACATAATTTCAATCCTGAAAAGTAAAACAGTGATTCTGGCAGCAGCTCCTTTTCTGTCATCCTGCACGAGCGTGGCCAAGTCTGCTTTGATGGTTTTTTGGGATTTCACAGCATCACAGAATCCCAGAACAGTTTGGGTTGGAAGGAACCGTAAAGATCACCCAGTTCCAACCCCCTGCCACCTTCTACTAGACCAGGGTGCTCAGTCAGAGCAGGACGTGATCTCGTGTTTTCGTTCAGGACGCCCCATTGCATGGACATGGAATACCAAGAGTTGGTTCCCTACACATCAAACACTCAGCTGGCAACAGCCAAGAGGTTTGAAAAATCCATGCACAACCTAAATAACATAAATATTTGCACTTTAGGTGTTTTGTAGGATGGTTTTTTATAAAGAAATGTTAAAAAGTCGAAGAGTCCTAAGGACTGTTGGTCTCCAGATGTTGGTTATGCAGTAACACGTAGTATCAAAAAGAGACTCATGCCCTTTATTTACCTGATAGGATCTCTAATGCAGCAATGAATACTGAAGGTAACTAACTGTGCCCAGCTCCGTTTGAAGAAAAATTCACTGCTCCAGCAAGGGGTTTCCATCATATTGCTGTGATTTGATAATTTCAGTGTTGCTGGTCAGGGACTCTACAGCAAAAGCTCAGAGAATTATCAGCTAATAGCTCCTGAAGGCTTGCAGCTGATATTAAACTTGAACTTTTATGAAACTGGATTTTCTCCTAAAAAGTGCCAAAAAAGGCATATTGAATGTGTGCTAAACGAGAAAACTTTTTTCTTTTTTTTCTTTGCAGGGGGAGTAGGTTTTTCGCTCCTTCAACACCTGCCCTTCCAAACCTTTGGCTAGCAACTACAAATATTTGACCAGTCCTGTTTGCAGGGCTGGGGCTGTCATGGCTGTGTAAATACCCCTGGGGAGGAGAGGGGGGACCTATGTCCTTGGCTTCTTAATTACATGGATGCAGCCAGAGAATCCCAGAATGGTTTGGAATGGAAGGAACTCCAAAGATCATCTGGTTCCAAGCCCCTGCCATGGGCAGGGACACCTTCCACTATCCCAGGTTGCTCCAACCTGGTCTTGGACACTTCCAGGGATGGGTCAGCCACAGTTTTTCTTAGTGTTGATGTCAGGGCAGCT
Organism: Pitta sordida; assembly: GCA_013390025.1. Lineage (NCBI taxonomy): Eukaryota > Metazoa > Chordata > Aves > Passeriformes > Pittidae > Pitta > Pitta sordida. The sequence continues at coordinate 296,185 of WEKX01017603.1, read as the reverse complement.
GAATATAAAAGGTTTAGGGGAAAAATGTGCCAGCTACAGATGCTGTAGGCGAGAGTTAAAATCAGTAATAGTGTCCCCACAATGGCTGAAGGGCCAATAAATTCTTGCAACACAGAGCTTTGATTCAAGGTTTGATGATGTGAATGAGAGGCTCATAACTTCTTTCAGTAGGCTCAAGGGCAGAACTTGTAATAATGAACAATTTAATAAAGAAACCATAATTGGACAAGGCTGAAGAAATAAAGGGAAATAATCAAGAACTAAAAAGCTGGGGATATATAACCCACACTGACACATTCTTGCACTGAGCTCAGGTACCAAGTAAACAGTGGAGACAGAGTAAGATACACCAGTCACTTGGGTAGAATCACATAACCACAGAATTTTTTAGGTTGGAAGGTACTTTAAAGATTATCTTGTTCAGATTATTTTGTTGAGATTCCCCTGCCATGGGCAGGGACACCTTCAACTATCCCTGGCCTCCTTGTCCTTTCGGACACTGGAAGATGCTCTGAGGTTTCAACACAACTTTCTCTCCTACAGGCTCAATATTGAGACAAAGAAAAACTGTCATTCTTGCTGGCTGATAGACAAATCAGAAAACCGCTTAATTTCTCTCGAAGAAAACTCCCAAAACTTGGTGAGAAAGGCCTTTGAGACAAGACTAGATATTCTGACTGACCTTCTCTTTTAATATATCTGCGGTATATGGAAAGTTGCTTCATAAAAGCATCACCTTGCAAAATCAATTATTTCAGTGCCACACTGTGTCCACTGGCATTTGTGTGCTGCTTTTGTGACTTGCATGAGAATAAATCACACACCACACGGTACTTTAATCACTCACACTTTCTAGAAGAGCTCTTAGCAAGGTAAATGGAGCATGGTGAGCAGCCTTTTATCTACCTTTTAATACCTAAATTCTCTCTCTGGGTGAAATTGCTCAGCCTGCAGGTAGGTGTTTGAGGGAGACAATTTTAGTGCAGAATGAGCAAATCTGGACCAGCTGTTTGCAGCACTGGCATCTCACCCTGTCCAAGCAAGGCCTCCACCACAGAGACTCCATGTCTTGGCTATAGGAAGTCACCCAGAGCATGCAGGAATCTTGGCGGCTCCATGGGATAAATTTAGACTGCAAAGCATGGGGATTCTGGTGGCTGTGATCAATCCACTATTTTATAAATTATGAAGTGTTTGTCCACTCTGTTCAAAATATTAGAAGTATGTGAAGACAACCAGGGAGGCATCTGAACATGGAAAACACTGGGTTTGTCCAGTGCAGGGAAAGGAGAAGAAAATCTCACAGGTTCACCAGGAAGGTCTGTCTGCATCACAGGAGCAAGCTGTGTGTGAAGGCAAAGTTTTGTAGACAGAAGCAATGGCCTCTATTATCTATTTATGCACCAATTAATTCATCTGTGGGAAAAAACCCTGGTGAAATGTTAATTGAGTACAGAAGTTTTTAGCGTGAGGTGTTGTTCCAAGGTACAACTGGGAGAACACTTTCATAGGGAATCCTTTATCCCGTGGGTATTTCGGATGTTTCCAATCAAGGTTAAAAATCTGAGTTAACCAAAGCAGTTTGCTGAAGGTCTTGTGGTTTACAGTAACCCACTAATTGCTCCCAGACAGAGGAGAGAAGCTCAGAAACTTTCAGTTGTGGTTATAAAAACATTTGATTGTATGACAAGGCTAAATCTGATCATAGATTTTCTAATTTCTAGGGGATTTCTAAGTTCCTCAGATCATTATGAAAAAAAAAAAATTATCATCTTTCTTTCTTGCTGGTGTTATTTAAGGGAGAGCCCAGATGGGATGTTGGAATCAACTGTGCAGGGCTGGGGGAGAAGCATTTAAAATTTCTAAAATTTCTGTTTTCTCTTTGGTGTTTTTGCTGTTGTAGAAAAAAAAATTAGTTTAATTTCTATTCTGCTAAAATCTGACTCTTTCAAGTAAAAAGCTGGTTTAGTCTTTTGTGGTGGCATGCATTAAGGGAAAGGTCTTGGCAAATTTGCCTCAGAGCCATGAGGATTCCTGAGCCTGAATAACTCTCCCTACCTTTGATGCAGCTCATGGGCTCATACCCAGTGGTATTTGCCCTTATATGCATTTAATTTTATCAAAAGGAAAGAGGGCTAGAAGGAAATTAAGTATAAATCTAACTTATTCCAGGTCAGCTTGGTTAATTAAAGGGAAAATCAAGCCTGCAGCAAAGTCCAGTAGGGTCTAAAGCACAAGAGAACCAGTGAAGATAAAAATATATTTAAAAGTAACATACTTTTGATCATCACAGAATTCCCATTCTTTAAGTTAAATCCCTCTATCCGATGCCCCAAACAAATCCTACCACCTTCTGTGGGAGTTGGGGTGTTTGAAGCCTTCTCTTATTGCCTTGTTTTGTGGGATGGGAATCCAAGGGGAGGAAGGTGCCTGTGGGTTGTTTTTAAGGGAGAGGAAGTGTAGAGTTGGTAGCAACACAGAAATATGTTAAGTGGGATTTTCCCTGGCCATGGCAGGGGTTTGGAAATGGAAGATCTTTAGGGTCCCTTCCAGCCCAAACATTCTTTGGTTTCATGATAAAAGCAAACCTGAAAAGACCTTGTGTGAGGGGAAATAGAGGTAAGAAAGAGGCTTCTTTCAACCCCCTCTCTTAGTTCTCTTGTGTTTTTTCCCTCCCTTTTACTGCTGTATCTATTTGGTGTTTGTTCAAAGAAAAAGTGGTTGTTGTATTTTAAATTTCAATGCTCTCAGGGGATCTAGGTGCATCTACCTGAAAGCTGCGGCTCACCATGAATCCTCCTAAGTCTAGTTAGTTTGGAAGGTGATTCTGTGCTTTATCAGTCATGATAAAATGGAGAGTTCATTAAAAAAAAGTAGAAGTTATCCTTTGAACTCATGTTTTGACTTGAGGGATTTCGTCTTGCTTCTAAGCATGTTTGGTGGGTTTTTTCTTTCTTTCTTATGATCTTTCTAGTAACGAGAATGCAAGTTATTTAAAAGGGTTTATAAAGGTTGACAGTGAATTATTATTGGTCTACTGGGTGTTTAAATTGCAAATATTATACTCGAAATCATGCTTTACAAGCAAGCTCCTCTTGAAAGATTTATGTCTGCAGTTACATGGGGTGTAATAAATTTAACATTGAATACAAAGCTGTATCAGTCGTGGCTTTCCTTACTGGATTACTCCTTGTGTCGGTTGTGAGAGCCGCTACCTCTTCTTGAGTCTTCAGCAAGTGTGTTGGACTGGCAGGAAAAACCTTTGGAAAACTCTGGAAATAATCACCTGACATACAAGGAGTGAAAAATGTGTGTGTGTGTCTCTGGGGCTCTGCTGGTGGGAGCAGACCCACAAGTTCCAGCCTTTAGAAACCACGGAATTGTTAATGTTAATTGTTAGTGGTGGAAAATACCAAGACCATGGAATCCAACCTTCAAGTGATGCCCTGTAACACAGTTTCTCAGACACACTTGTGGTAGCCAAACCAACGGCAAAACTAAAACCATTTCTAACTAATGTGACATCCATTATCAGCTGTGTGTATTCAACTTATTTTTATTAGATCCCAGCTGTGTTTTTTGGGAGTTTTGATCCTAAGTTGGTTAAATTTACTAAATGCTCTGCACCCAGAACTCACTTGCTCATTGTAGATGTCTTAATCCCGTGGTGGCAGTGGCTGATGGGGTGCAGCAGGAATCACATCCCCACCCCACCCAAAAGATTCCCTGAAGGAGCAGGGACATTAAAATCCTGTCTGCTCCAAAGTTGCTCAGTAGAGTCATATTTCTTACCTTTCCATAGTCACACCTACCAAAAGTAATCAAAGCTGCCATTCTGTTCATTTTGTTTTGTACATTTTGGGGTGTAATTTACAGCGTGTCTCTGGTGCTGTGCTCCATTCTGAAATAATTAGGAGATTATTTTGGTCAATATGACTGAACGATGATTTAATGCTTTTCAATGGTGAGTTGTGTTAGTGACTCTTTAAGGATTAGAAGCTTAATGAAATGCACACATCAGGGTGGTGATTTAATCTTTTCCTCATAAAAATCTTCACAACAAGATAATAAACCATAGGAGTAAAAATCATTTTGACAAACCTGTCTACCTTTCAGACTGAGCAAAGTCTGATTTAATTACCTGTGGGCCCCTTCTGTTGTACCAGGGATTATTGAAAGGGCAACTTCCAGGAAAAAATGTAAAGTTCCCCTGTAAGCAAGCAATTGCAGTTTTAAGCTGGGAAATGATGGGTAAGAAATCTCCCTTCCTTCCATACCAAGAGATATATCCTCAAATATAACTATGTGTGTGCTTGTCAACAAGTGAACTTAAGTTTATTTAAAAGTTAAAACTTGGAAATATTCTGGTGTTATTTTTTAAAAGAAATTCTCAAATATCCTACTGGAAGAAATCACTCTTTTAAATCAACAAGGTTCAAACAGTTTTGAAAATTTAATAAAATAGCTACTCATTAGCAACTTGACTAATCTGATAACTCTTGCCTAGTCTGGCAGCTCTTTTGTCTTTTGAATTTATGTTGTCTCGTTCCTGTTCTCTCTTTGGATCATCAAGCCAGGCTTCTCCAAGGCTGACAGAGCAGGGGAAGGTTTAATCTGGCAGCTATCCAGTGGCCTGTGTGAGAAGTCTGATGTTTCAGTCCAGTTTGCGGGAGACAGAGGTTTTGAGTCCTGGGGATGTGTTTTCTTTTTTTTTTTTTGTGATTGTACTGGGAGCCTTTTTCTCTTATTAACTGGGGAACTCAGGTAACAGATGAACATCCCTCCTGTCACCCATCCTTGCCTGAGTAACCTGTTAAATCCATCACACACCTTGGAAGCACCTAATTTCTGAATGGTGCTGGAGAAGGGATTTATAACATGCATAACTAGTAAATTTAGAGTTACTCATATCTTTAACTTGAAAAAAGCTTCTAACCTCAGGCTGGAGCTCATACGCTGATCTATTGCAAGATTTTCTACCCCACTCTTGGTTTTTATATGGTCCCTCAACTCCCCTTCAATTAGTGCAGCTGGGATCAGGTGCTGCCAGTCTTGGCCTCCCATCTCCATAGGAAAAGATCCCACATCCTTATAAATTCTTTCAGATAAAGTAAGGAAATAAATGAAGGTATTGCACTAGAGATATTGCACATGTACAGAGATGTGTTTACACCTGGGCTTGGAAGCACAGAAGAAAAATGTATTCCAATAGAAAGGCAAATGCTACAGTGAGAGCAGCAGAGTGGAAATTAAATGCAACAACTCGCAATTTTAAAAATAGACTTTAAAATAAAGGAGTAGAAAAATAAGGTGGCTGAAGTTTTTCTCATTAAACAGTGTTCTGGGCTTTTCATGTTTGTTCCTTCTTTGCCTTGAGAGCTCTGAAACTCAATGGAATTGTTTTGTAAATGGTTATAGAACGGGAAGTGCCCCTTAAATGATGGGGTTTTGCCAGAAATATTGTTTAGGGTGAGCACAGTAAGCTTGTATAATTTAATGGCTTTTTTCTGTCTCTTGTTTTTCCCTCCCCCCTCCTCTAAAACATTGAGAAATCTGGGGATGGAAGGGTGCTCAGAATCTCTTTTTTGTTATATTTATGTAACTGTTCAGGGAGGAATGGAACTTGCATAGGGGAAATCTCATTTATCACTGGCACTGCTTCTAAACCTGGACTTCTAAGACAGATGTGAGGAGGATGAACAAGACTCCAGGGAGGTTGAAATGTATTTTCTTACGGGTAATGGCAAGACTTCCTAGAGAACTCCCTTTTGTTTCTGTAGACTGGATGCCCTTAAGCTGCTATCCTGACACCTCTCTCCATATTTCTGTCTTCCTGGTAATCAAAGCTGAAATGATTCCCAGAATTACTACATTTAAATGAACTGCTTGCTAGTACTATGATTCAGTGATGATTTTTTAAATAGTAATTTGATCTTGAAGTCTATTCTGAGCTTGAGTGTAATACAGAACAATCTGCTGGTTAGCCAAGAAAATTCTCATTCGTTATTTGAACATTTATTTGACTTTGTGATTTATTGTGGTTAAAATCAAGATAATCAGTCTTTGAAATCAGATTTAGAAGAGCCAAATAATTTTGGTATCATTTGAAAGAGAGGACATCAATAGATCCCTTTTATCAGGGATCTGTACCAAAGCAAAAAAACTCAGAAGCTGGGGTTTTTTGACTCTGCTGCCATAAAAAGCAAGTGCCACTGTTTGTTTAATCTTCTCTTACTAATGAGCCCAAATGTTGTGACCTGGGTCTGTGAATGTGCTTGATTTGTAATCAACTTCAGCCGACAAGCTGTAATGTTGCTACCCTTTTTTGTTGCTTATTTTTGCAGGGACGTGATGTTTGAAATGGTTCTTTTCATCTTATGAGATTGTACCAGCAACTGTGTGCTCTGCTAACGAGATTATGCAGCCACACTGCCCCTGCCTTTATGTTTGTTCACTGGCAGTCCTGCCAGTTTGATATATGGAATAAAACAGTTAATTCCAACCAGTGTTTTGAAGCCAAGTTCCTGCTTTGGATGGAAATTAAGGGTTGTATGGAGAAGATCTGATGAATAGGCAAGTGATGATGTGTGGTCTGGAAAGGGTAGGGAGGAGAGGACAGAGGAACAAGACGTTTGCTTTTGTAGTAAAATAAACAACCAGGTGAACCTGGTGGTAATGAGGGAAAACACATCTGTGGGAAAATCAGGAGCTTAATATATTCAAGGTGGACTGGTTAGCAGGGGTGGGTAATAATCTCCACAAGCTTCTTGAGAAGGAAATAAGGGCAAGCAGAAATGCATTTTTCTTCAGCATATCTGACAATAAAAGCTGTTCCCTCTTCAGAAGTGTAGTAACCTCAGAAATCAGGAGATGAAAGTAGAGACCTGTGAAGCATCTTGAGAGTCCAACCGGCCACAGACAGGCTGGGACTCATTTCAAGTTTGATTCCAGGTGAGAAGGGAGGGTGGAACTGTAGCTGTGTCTGCAGGGTCCATTTATTTAAAGAGTAGCAGCACAAAGCTCATTATGGAGTGTGCTGGAGGACAGACCTGTCTGGGGCATTAATAATGAAAAATCAGAGGTGATTCCTGGGAGAAAGGAGATTTGTGTGCCTCCAGAACTGTAGAAATTCATACCAGCAGCAGCCAAAATGCTTGTGCATAGACAGCAAGGATTAAACAGGCTAAATGTGCTCTTTGAAAGGTGCTCAAGTTCCTAAGGGGAGTTTACAGTGTCATGAGGTTTTAATTTTCATCTTTCAGCCACTTGTTGAAATTGTAAGTGGCCCAGTGCTATAAATACCTCGAAATCAGATGTTTCTAAAAGCCAAAACTCCTTTTAGTTTCAAATTCATGCCAATAACCTGGAAGTGAAAAGATAAAAAGGCAACTTACCTTGAAAGAAGGATGCCTGGGAAGCAATGGGGAGTTAGTCATCAAGTGTTGGTGTGTGGACTTCCCTTGTGGAAATAAATTAATCCTTTCCAGGGCTGCAGAGCAAAACTAAACATCCTGGTGAATGTAGAACTGGCCATGTGTGCTAACAGAGGATAAGCCATGAGCTTGTCCCTGCTGAGAGGGGTTTGGAGTGACAAAAGACAAAAATTGCTGAGTCTAATGATTCTGAGCCAAAGTCTAGTTACAAGAAAGTAAAATTACATGTGGGGAAAACTTTACAAATAGGTTGTAAGCAAGTGGCAGAGCTCTAGGAAGCCTTGACTTCCAGCCAGGTTTTTATAATGGAGGTTTGCTGTGTTTAGAAACCACTTTATGGCTGAGACACTGATTCATATGGGGACCTCAAGCCAAAATACTAGAAAGTAGAACGACTCAATCTTCAGATATTGCTAAGAGTTAAACTGAGGAAGAATTTTCTGGATCAGCATAGAGGGTGGATAGACATGACTTAACATGTGGGGGTTATAAAATGATGAATTATTTCAGGTTAGGTGGCTCCTCTGTTCTATAGAGACACGAGTTGCTATTTGTTTAGTGTGTGTGTGTGGCTGGAGGAAGGGAACTGATAGGTGAACACTTCCCATGTGAACTGCAGGACGGGGGATAATCAAGGTTGAATGTTTTAACTGTGGTGGGTTATCTCAGGGGAATCCTGGAGTTTACTGAGATGAGGAAAACTTGTTGCAAGGCCCACTTTGTAGTGAGGTTTTCCTCACAGGTTTTCCATATGGAAGAAAAATGAACCTGAACACTTGTTGGGAGGTGTTTTAAAGATGACAAACATATTTTTTTCTCCCTCTTTTTCTCCTGGGCCCGGATGTGAAGTGTTCGGGAGAAGGATGGAGCTGGTAAGAGCGTGTCACTCACAGTAACACATGTGCTAAGCACCAATGTCCTACAGGTTTGTGAGACAAAGCTGGGCTGTTATTGAGATTCCTGCTCTGCTTTCAACATGTACAACACCCAACCTACTGGGAGGTGTGATGTGTGCTCACAAAAGAGGGATTGTCCAAAGTGTGAAATTCTTAAGCTTCTTGTTCGTTGTCAGCATCCAAAATAATGCCAACCAAGATCTCAGGGGAAGCAGCGGCTTCTTTCTCCCAGAAAGTAAAAGTTATTGGCAAACAGTCAACTTCTTGCATATCCATCAATGCTGGTACCCACAGAGGAGCAAGGCTTCTCCTGGCTCTGAAAATGTCTTTTCATTTATGTCAGTAACACTTGTCAAGAAAGCTTTTTATTCTTCTGTCAGAAAATATGCAGGTAACAAAGAACAGCTCCAACAATTCAAGTTTTGAAAAAGTTTAAAATGTGTAAAAAAATCAAAGCAATATTTTTTTTATTGAAAAAACAAGACTGAAAAATCAAATGGCCTGTGAACTTAAATGAGATTTCAACTCTTCCAGCAAGTGCAAGGCATGGGAACCTTCCAGCATGGTTTGAGGAATGGGAGAAAATTTGTGAGGAGAAGTTGCCTGGGCAAAGAGCATAATTACATGTATCTCAATACACTTAATGTGCTTGGTAGAGTGTCCCCACAGAAATGGCTTGTGGGAGGTGTCATTCAGGCTTTTCTGTCACTCTAGTACATGAAATCAAGGTGTTCTGGGAGCTGTGTTACAGCTGTGAAGGGCACTAACCCTCCATACATTCCATTTACTGTGTGGCACAATGCTTACTTTGATCTTGGGAAGGCTTTTTCCTGTGGTTTTCCCCTTCTTTCAGCCCTATGATTGAAAAAGTTTTGTGCGTTGATGGATGTCTCTGCTCTGAGCTATTGATTTGGTTTGTGGAAAATCATCAAATAAAGTAGCATTTGGTTTGGGGCAGACTCAAAACAATCATCCTTTCCAGGCTTTTGGTGATTAGATCCCACTGTGTGCATTTTTCTTTGCACATCCTGCTCAGCCTGGCACTAAAAGCCTTTGTGATGGCTTGGCTGCAAGACCACAGTAAATAGCTCAGTTGTGCTTCTGAGGTTTTTAAAACAAAAAGGAAATCCCTGTTTGACAACCAAGGACTGATACAGTAATCTGACCCTTTGTTTATCCCACTCATAAGAGGAAAGACTGACTTTTAGGTAAAATTAGCTGTTCCAAATATTTTCGGTTGTAAATTTATTTTTTGCCTTCTGAAAAGAAAAATCCTTAACTCTCCCTAACAAAAGCTCCAGAACAAAAAAAACCCCTTTAAACCCCAACCCACTAGATTTTGCTTTTAGCTGTGAGGTTGGTTGCTGTCACCACTGGAGACTAGGAAGTTTATAAGAATTGCTGAATAGTTAGATGGATTATATTTATTAATATAATAAGTTTATTGAGCTTATTGCATTGAGTTAGGTAACTTGAAAGAACTCCACAAAATCTGAAGAAGTCAAACTGAAACTCAGAGTGGGTTCATATTGGAAGAAGGGGAACTTAGGTCTGATATTTTATCTTGTGAAGGTGGGGAGGCTCTGGCACAGGTTGCCCAGAGAAACTGTGGCTGCCCCATCCCTGGAAATGTCCGAGGCCAACTTGGAGCAACCTGGGATAGTGTGGTTGGAACAAGATGAGCTTTAAAGTCCCTTCCAACCCAAACGATTCTGGGAACCTGTCTCTGGACACCTGAGGGCTATGGACATTACATATAAACTCAGGCAGGGCAGAATTGCTTTTTGCCCAGCCTACTTAAGAGCAATGTGGACATACAACCCTTCCTGACCAAGGGATGTGAGAAGTCAGCCTTTTTGGATACAAATTCTGAGGTCCATAGCCTCCAAGAGAAGCTGGGCAGCACTCCCACACTGGGGGAGGAAGGGCTGACAGCTCAGGTTATTTGCAGAGATTGAAGCAGCACTTGGTTCCTGAAGGGCATCACAGGAAAGAGAAATAATTTTTTTATCCCGTGGAGAGCTGCACAGAAGTGCAAACACTGAGAGGAGCTGGAATTCACACCAGAGGATACTTTTACCTCTGAAGCATGAGGAGTAGTTCTAAACTTGGCCAGTAGCACAGTACCAGCTGTGTCTTCTGTCCTGGGTGGCACTTTCTCACAGCAGAACTTATTTAGTGCTCCAAGCAGCCCTTGAATCCCGGTCTCCACCAGCTTAAAGGCTTTGGATTGCGCTTGATCCACCTTAATGTAGTTACATGGGAGTCTTCAACAGCAAGTGCTCTTAACCTTGTGCCTCCTGATAGTTGGAGGTGACACTACACCTGCATTCCTGTCGCTACAATTCCACTTATTTTATGCCTGCACATTTGGAGCCAGAAGTCAGTCATTGTCAGACACAAATGGTTGTTCTTCTGCACTGTCAGCAAAATGCCTCGGTCTGTGTTGCTTTCTTGCTTCTGCTGTTGTACTGAAACACTTCCAGTGGATTAAAGATTTATTATAAAAACAGTTGATTTGGCTTTCACTATAACATTAAATGCTCTTATTCTGTTTTCTGTGAAATAATTTCTTTCCTTTTGTTGTCTCTGCGGAAAGTATTTCAGCAACTTGGCAGAAGAATAAACAGGTATAGCTCTGAAATAACTCAAAAAAGCAAGAATTTTTTTAACATGAGGGGAAACTGGCTATGGGTGAGGGTCATTATTTAACACTTTGCTGCAATGATAAATTGCCCAGTTGCAATGTTTTTATTGTTCTCTTAATGCGATATCGGCCTATTTTTTGAAGTCACCAGATGAAAGAAAAATCAAGGTTTCTTGCAGTTTGCATTGTAATAACCTTTGCTTCATATAATTTCTTAAAGGAACTCTAGTTAATGTATTAGCATAGAAAAAACCAAATGGATTTGAAGCCAAGATATGTTTGATTTGGGTGTTTCTGAATTGTGGCTTGTTGCCTGTAAAATGAGGCTGGTTTTCAGTTGCAGGCACAAATGTCAGTGTTGTGCTGTGTGGGTTAGCAGCACATCGTGCTGCCTCAACCCTGCTTTTCAGAAAACGATCGCTTTATTCAGCAGTGTTGTGTGACTACTTGAGCTCCTGTGGGTAAAAGGTGGGGGGATGTTGGTGTAATTCAGGTCAAGAACTTCTTTGTTAAACACAGTTGTTTAGCTTTGTCCTGGTGACGGGAAAACTGTTAATGTCAGTGTCCTTGGTGCTTCCATCACTCTTCAGACTCAAGAAACTTGAGGAAAGAGAAAAAGGAATTATTACATCAGACAGAAAAATACATCAGAAAAACATTGATGCTGGTGAGAAACCCCCAGTGAGCTGTTGGGCTGGATGAGATGGAAAACAGTTGTGTCTTCCCCTCTTATGCTTTATCAGGACACAAAGAGACACAGAAATAACAACGTTCAACTGGTTATTCCCATCTCCCAGCTTCAGATATTCCCTCATCAAAGTGCTGACTCTGAACATCCATAAATGCTGCTGCTGTGTTTCCTGAGTAGTCAGTTGTGGGTTTGCTCCCTACAATCACACTTTAATTTGCTCCTGGATGGTGTATTTGGGGGTGTTTCCCCGTTCTGGTTTTTATATGTTGCAGTTCTGAGGTTTTGGGGTGTTTAAGTCTGTGTCTGCAGGAGCAGGACTAGGATACTGTCACAACAGCCCATGGGTGAACTAAACCCTCCTTGCAGAGCATGCTGGGGTTGACTTTATTCAACTTAATTATTTCTTAAAAGTTAATTATTAGCACAGCTTTCGTCAGGCAGTGTGCAAGGCACATGAGATACTTCATACATGGGTTAAGGTGCCTTGTGTGCTGTAGGTTTGGCCAGAACTCTTCACCATGGTTTGGCATCTGCTGCTACTCTGCATTTCTGATGTGGGAGATGCAGGGACTGTGGTGGTATTGCATAAGAAACTCCTTTGGCAAATGCAGGGATGTGCTCTGGGGTGCCTTTTTACTCTATATGGTCTGTAACCCACTTGCTCCTAAATCATTTACTTCATTCAAATTGTGTAATTGAACGGATTGGTGAGTGCCAACATATTGAGCTGCAGGGTCTGCGTGTGCTGTCTATACCTGTGCTAAAAAAAAGGCATGAGGAGAGTATATCTTGCTAAAATCTAGGTGGGAGAGCACTAAATAAGCAATATGAGTGCTTGGGATAGTCAGGGCCATTGAGACAGATGAAACTGTACTTTGTGCAAGTGTCTCGGTGTATTTTCTCATTGTAGGGCTCTTCCAAGTATTGCTAAAGTGCTGTTTCTCTGCCATAAATTCCAAGAGTTAAAACCAAGGAAGCAGGCAGAGCCACATCTTCAAGAGACCCTGTAATTATATTTTTGACAACTCAAGGCTGGTGTTTGTCTTCTTGTTGGATGCTGGCAGGTAATGTGTAGCAAAAAGGCTTTTGAAGTTAATGCCTAATTAGGATGGATGGCGAAGGTCACAGCCCTGGTGGTGCTGCTGGTCCTGGCTGCAGTGAGACATCAGTGGGAAGATTTACAGGGAGCTGTTCTGTGCATCCAGGATGGGAAAGGTTATTTAAAAATCAATGGGTAAACAAAAGTCCTGAGTTCTGCACAGGAACAGAGACCAGATGTGAAAGACAAGGGGCTGAGGTTACCTTCCCATCCGAATATTCATGACTATGTTTTTCTCTTCTGATTAAACAAAAGAGGAGGGGTTTGATTCACACAGGGTGCACCCATGACTGGGTTATCAGGCTGTCTAGAGCTGTGGCAGATGTACCCCAGTCCTGAACTGTGCCAGTATAGCTGGATTGCTGCTGGTCCCCAGGGCAGCACAGCACTGCATTTGAGTATAGGATGTGAGCACTAAAATAAGGATCAGGACATGTTCCTAATCCTGGCCTTTCATTGTGTGCTGTGTGTGAGGATACATTGGAAGACTTAGTGAAACCCACATGGAAAGTGATCCCCAGGCCACATGGCACAAGAGAAAGGGAGACACTGGGCAAAGTTTTGGATAACACTGAATTAGTTACCACTTCTCAAAGCCCAGCTTTTTTTGTTTTGCAGTGTGCCTCTAAGACAGAGATACTGAAACAGAGGTCAAACAACCTCACAGTGCTGTTGTGGCGAGGACAGACAGACCATTTCCTAGAAGAATGATGTGTTTTGTGTGAGTAAAGCAGGCATGGGCTAAGGGGTGCCTGAGCTATGGGAATTCCCACTTACTTTTAGGCTGGATATAGAAAACCAAGCTAAAATACATAGTCTTCTTTAGCCTGTGTGTACCTGTGAGGTTTTGGGGAGCAAAGGACAATTTAGTCTTCTTTCTGAATAAAGTCCCTGCTTGGTTATGTTTGCAGCCTTACTGCTCTTTCTTTGCTCCTCTGCTCAGCCTGCTGAAAGCTTTCCAAGCCTCAGGTGAGGTGTTACTGCTGAGTTACAGAAACCTGGTCTCAAGGTGGGGAGCTAGAAGGTGATACCATAATTTAGTTCATTCACGTACACACCAGTATATGTTTTGCACCAGTTCAAAATTCAGGATAACAAGTGAGAACTGTTGGGTAATGACAACACAAAACCTAGTTTTGTCCTGGATAATTCTTTCCAGCTGGAAATGAGGTCTTGGTGCTTTCTGAAGAATAAAAGCACTTTTCAGCGGAGCACTGGTAACCCAGATACAAAGCTCCTTTGCATGGAATGGCTTGGTCATGCCAGAGGGATAGAAGGCATTTCTAGGTCTAGTGGTGGGTGGGATGGTGCGCTAGATGAGAGAGAAACCCCCCCAAACTTCTCCACAGAGCTCCATTTGTGTGAACTACAACCTTGTTTCTTCATGTCAGTTATTGCTGCCTCCTACACATTCCTTAGCACGTTGGCCCTGCCATGGTCTCTCCTGCTGCTTTACAGAGTGAAAAAAAGTAGCTACTTGTGCCTGCAGGAAGAGTGTATGGTTAAACAGGGAAACTTCAGAGATGTGTTAATGAACATGTGGAAAGGCAGGATGGCTGGTTTAGCTGGTAACTCTCGTGTGAAGGTGTGTGGGTATCATAATTGGACTTTATACCAGTACAGAATGGGTATATTCGGTAGCTAATTTCAACTAAATTAAATGCTTTTTGCTGTCTGTGAAAGCAGTTACCACAGCAAAAAGCCAAGATTTGTTTACCATAGGTATTTCTCTATTTCTCTTTTAAAGCTAGTGGGGAAATCCTTCAGCAGTGTTGAAAGAAACAAACAAACAACAAAGAAATGAGGAGGTTTGATAATGTTGTAAGCATGTTATCACTGATTTTGGAGGAATTTCAGCTCGGTTTTAAATTAGTTCCTTTGTTTTACTTAGTCTAGCAGCACCTTGGATTAATTATGGGGAGAGAACTTGTGATTTTGCTATGCTAGAAGAGATTGCTAAATCTCTAGATCAGCAGACCACCGGAGCAGTGATTAGTGGGGAATTAAAATCCATGTCTTTGCAAGTCCATTAGTGATGTGTCTTAATTTTTTTTAGGTCATCTTCAGGAATGGGAGCTCAGCCCTGAATAACATGGGAGAAATTTTTTTGTTTTAAGGTGTTAATGGTTTGGTGTGTTTAAAACTGAATGGCAGAGGGCTGTTGGCAGTTAGTAATCAGACATTGGAAGGTACTTAAAGTAGATCTGAGGATTTCTTCCTGTTTCAAGACCTGGAAAATAGTGATAAGGGTTTCTGTATGTGCATCACTGATTTTTACTGAGCAGACCACCTTTGTTTACATCAGTGTTGCAGCTGAGGGGGAGAGGACACATGTGGGGAATTGTGGAGTGTATTGCCCTGTGTGTTCAGAGTGGGAATGCTGCCAGGAGGATGGAAAGGGAGGAGGAGGACCTTTGGCATCATCACCCAGGGCATATGCTGGGTTTCTGATAGCTGTTTTGGGGGCTGGATCATAGTTCCTTCCATCTGCTACACTGAATGCTCAGCTATTGCCCTATTTTTTTTCCCCTTCTTTTACCCTGAGTGCTGCTGACTCATTTGAAAAAGAGGGAGCAACAAATACATAAACATTTGGAAGAGGATGAGGAGAGCTTGTGCTGAGATTTACATTGGGCATTGAGCCTTCCAGGTGACGCTGTTGGCAGCTTCCAGGAGAGCGAAAGCATCTCCTCTGGCCAGTCTTCCTCTTCCTCCTTTTCCACCCTTCATGGCACACAGAAACATCCCTCTTTATATTCACCCAGTGCATTTCTTGGGCCCTCAAATTAATTGCTCTGAGCCTCCTGTGTTAACTCTTACGGCGAGTTAATCTCAGATGAATGGTGGTTATTGGAGGTGGATATTGAATATTTGGTGGTGAGCTCTGGAATACTGCAGAGAAGTGACATCTGTCAGGGTGTTGCTTCACCGTAAACTTTGCACCGTGTACATGTGAGTGAAGGGTGAGGTGGAGAGATTTATTCGTTTGTTTATTCTGAGATGAGTCAGGATGTGGTAAGGTCAGGCCAGCAGAGGAAAGTCTGGGGGTGACAGAGAATATGTAGAGGTAAAACAGGCTATAAAGAAAGAACAGAACAAAAGCAGCAGACTTTTAAGGGATAAGGAATTTAAGGCAGAAGACAGAACGGGAGTTTAAACGTGTGTGAGGAAGAAGAGCGGGGAAGTGGAAGAGGAGAGTTTTGAAAGCAAAAGAAAAGTTTAATATTTCTAAAGAATTAAAAATGAGGTGGAATGTCTACAGGGGTTGCTACAAGACAAAGCAGTTGTGAGACTGAGGAAGCAGCTA
This sequence comes from Pitta sordida, assembly GCA_013390025.1. Classification (NCBI taxonomy): domain Eukaryota; kingdom Metazoa; phylum Chordata; class Aves; order Passeriformes; family Pittidae; genus Pitta; species Pitta sordida. The sequence continues at coordinate 280,112 of WEKX01017603.1, read as the reverse complement.
CTACAAAAATTGCACAAGGATAGGCAAAGAAGGCCTGAGGACCCAGGAGGCTGTGATTTGGCAAGGATTTTCCTAAAATTTAATCACATATGTAAGATTCCCCATGAGAGTGATGAAATACACATCCTCCCAGGCTGATTAGTCTCTTGAGGACTTGGGAATTGCAGTCCCTGGTGAGGGATAAGGCAAAGCTGTGTCACAGCTCCCAGGTGCCTCATTCTGTCAGAGCTTCCTGGAGAATCCCAACGTTGGGCACCTCGGGTTTGGGGACAGGACAGGCTCTGTGGCTGAGACTCCCTGTGTCTGAAGTTCCTGCTGTCATGGATTTTTGGGGCAGCTGCAGGAGAGCTCCTGAAGTTTTCAGACTGCTTTTGAAATTTGCATTATTTTTCAGCTGATCCAGAGCTATCCAGTGGTCTCGTGTTGAGCTGTGGGACAGTGGGATGGTCATTCTTGAGTCTAACCCAGTTTTTTCCATCTCTTCCTCTGGTTGTGCAGTCCTGTTTTAAACTGCTATTATTAATCAGTTTATTCATTGGGAGGAGACATTTACCACCTCTTTGTAGTCCTGTGCTTTGCAGTTATTTTCTAGTTCAAGCACAAATGTTGCTTTTGCAATTGGTCAGAGGTACCACATTGTCACAGCCTCTTCTTAATACCGTTGCAACCAGGCACAAATGAGATCTCCATTGCTAATATTTATTAGTGTGCTACCCTCCAAAGTACTTTATAGCCTTTCTGTCATATGTTTCAAATGATTCTACTTCAGCCAAACAAATTGTCCAGGCTTAATTTCCAAGAAATCATTGTCAAAATTGCTGAACCAGTTTAATTCTAAAGCACATATTTATACTGAGCTGCACATATCACACGGTCAAGTGAGATTACAAATGGGAGAGAGAAAAGTTTAATCAGGAATGAGATGAAATTTGAAAACATAGTGTTAGTGATTGCTGCTGAGGCTCAGACAGGGTGTAAAGTCATAGATTTTTCTTAGCAGGGCTTAGAATAGCTCACTTGAGGAAGTTGAAGAGCACATATGCCCTTGTGCTGACAGCAGGAGAGTGTGGTGGTGGTGGCCTGAAAACAGGGAGGCTGTTATTTGTAGCAGGTTGCTGCAATGTTGTGTTGTGGAATGGAGTTAAAGCAGGAGGAGGAAAATAATTCAAAAGGCTCGTCCTGGTGCCAATGGGAGACGAGGGGCTGGGACAAAATGAACTGCTTTGTGCTGATCCTCTGGGAGGTCTGACCCTCCTGCTCCCTCTGAGGGCACTGGTGAGGGTTGTCTTGAGTTTTTGGGCAACCCTTATATTTGGGAAGAGGGATTTGGTGGCATTTTTCCATGGATGCAGGGCTTCTGCAGCATTCCAGCAGTCAAGTGGTGGCACAGAGCTTAATGACACCAGGGATGGATTGTAAGTGCTGCCCACCCCCAGTCTGATCCTAGAGTGGCCTGTTTGGATCATTCCTTATGCCAGGACAATTGGATGGAGTGTCCCTGGTAACAGAGTTGTATAAACATGTGTTTGTATCTGCTGTTGTCCTGCACATCCCAGCACCTGGTTACTCTGTGTGAGGAGCATTGGGTGGATGCACTGGAGGAGCAGGAGGAGACAATACTGCACCCAGTGTTATCTGAATGTATTTTTCAGGGGCAGTGTGGGCTTGGCAGAGCTTCACTCCTATGTCACAAGATGTAGCTGTTGATTATTTCAGCTGTAGGAGGAATTCTGAGCTTCAAAACAGGATGTTTGTCCTTGGGGAAACTTTTTTCTAATTTAAACATGGTTTGGTTTTTTTTTTCCCAAGTCATCTTTTGAACATCTCTAAATTGGAAAGAATTGGTATAAACGTGCTGCTGTTGCCACATTCCCTAAGCTTCACAATGCACTGTGGGAAGCTGCAAAAAAATCCCCTAATTGAGCATGAGCAGATCCCTGCCCCCAACACTTACAAGGATTATGAGCTGGTTTATAATCACTACAGGGAGAAGCAAGACATGGCATCAGGTTTTTATGAAATGATCCAGGATGTGCTCAGTAACCTCCCAGCCCTGTATTAAATCTGTGAGACCTCTCTTGAAACTGCAGGTTGATTAGAAGTGCAGCCCAGGAACATTGTTACCTACTGTCAGTTTGATGTGTAACGTAAATTACAGCAGCTCCTTCTAAACTCCTTGTGTTGACTGTGCTCCAAAATGCACATTTTCTGGCCACCAAGGGGGTCCTGATTGTCCTTATTTATTTTTTATGAAGCATTAGTGAGGTAATTCAAGTCCTGCACTTCTGTGACCAGTTATTTCTCTGCTCTGTGGGTACTACCTTCTATTTTCTCTTGCAACACTCTGGTTTTGTCTTTTTCTCCCCAAATTCATTCATCAGGTAGTTCTTTCTTGCTGGTGGGTGTTTTCAGGGCACAACAGAGTGTAAATTAGAGACGGTACCTGGGTTTAAGAGGTTATGACCCTCATTTAAGGGATCTCCCAAGTAGCACCAAGCATCACTGATTCTTCTGTGGTGCACCCTTGCTGTGAGGGAGGACTGGAGAGATGGAGGGATCTATACCTTGGTGGGCAATATCCTCATGGAAAATTAACCCCTAGGGCAGTGCCAAATGGGAGCAATATAGAAGTGTCATAATCCATAGAAGATACACTGATCACTTACTTGGATTAACGTGTCTGGTGATAACAAATGCTGGGAATCACAAAACCTTCAGTAGGAAGTGATGGGGGATAAACGAATCCAAGGGATGCCTCTTACCTTGTTTAAACCTTGGCATTCAAAGTTGTGCTGCTTCGGAATGATCTGTAAATCCAACTGAAAATACCTTTAACCCAAAGCATTTGTCCTGGGAATGGGGTGGAACATCTCAGGAACAGGGAAAAATGTTTTCATCCTTTTTCATACTTACTTGGTATCTTTAAGTATATGGTGTTATTGGTGATGGGGCTGGATTTGTAGCTGCAGGGGATTTCATGTTCAGTTCCTGTGACTGTGTGCAAAGAACTAGAGAAATGGAGTCTGAAGGCTGGGGTGCTCAGCAGGTCTGGCTGCTTGCATTGCAGTGTGATGGTGTGTTTAATTGGTGAAAGAAAGTTCAGAACTGTGGTATAATACAAGAAACTCAACCTTTGCATACAGGTAGCATTGGTCTTCTACAATATCTTCCTTTTATAAGCACTGAGTACCCTGATATTCATAACTTTAAAAAAATCACCAAGAAAAACCCTGCACCTGACTGATTATCTCCATGACTCTGATTTTATTTAGTTTAATACAATGCCAATCAGCCACAACCTAGAATGTACAGCTGGTACTGAGAGCAAGTGTTTTGTTTGGTCCTTGAAACACTGAACAAGCTTTAAGAAACATTTATTGACTTTCAGTATAGCCATGGCAAAATCAGCCCAAGGATTATACTGTTACTTCTACCTCATATAGAATTATTAAAGCATATAAAGAGGTGAGAAGAGCTGAAGACCAATTTATCACAAGACAGACTTTGTGCCAGGCTACTGAAGGAATGATGCTCATGGAGGGTAGGGCAGAAGCATTCCCTCACAAATTAACAAATTGGACAAAGCGGCAGAAAATTGGGCAAATATTAAAGGTGATCTCCAATTAGGGCAGGGGAATGGTGATTCTGAGGGAAGGAGAATCTGGCAGTCACAGCACAGCATAAACCTTGGGAAGGGAGGACTGTGCTGATGAAATAAAAACTTTGTGCTGTGGAGAAATCCAGAAGCATCCCAGAGGGATCCATTAGACAGTAAACACTGTTTGTGGTCCTGCAGTGGAATGGCTGAGATGTGGGGGATGGATAACACATGGGGCATTAAGTTGCTTGATAGTGTGCCCTTAAGTGTAATGATTGCTGCAGTGCTCAAGTGCCACGTGTAAAATAGGCTCTGATGTACTGAATATATTTTCTCTGTAGCTCTAAAGAGGTGGCTTTTCCTATCAGGAAAACTGAAAATGTCAAGAAAAAGTTGAAGTGCTATTACTTCTTAGGAAAATTATTAGCTTTGCGTTGACTGAAAGCAAGAGTTGCTCACCTGTGTGAGCCTAATCCTCTCCTTGGTGTGATGTGGTGTCTTCCAGAAACTCCAGTGTAGGAAGGTACAAATTGGTCTGTAACACAAATGTGAGCTTTTACACCAGGAACGAGCATGGCTCATGATTGTGGAGTGCCACTGCAAATTGGATGGGTTTGAAATAGCTTGGACTGCATGTGGGTTAACAGAGCCATTAAAACATGGCTTTTTGTTGTGCTGCAAACTCCTATGAAGGACACTTATTCAATTATTTTCTTTTCTTTCACTCTCCATAGGAGTAGAGATTCAAAAGGATACAAAGACTGAAGTGGGGGATTGTAATTTTGTGGCATTACAAGGACTTACTTTGTTCAGTTCTTTGCTTTTTTTGTCCTTGATATTGTTTCATGCTACTTTTATTTCAAGTCAGTGCTTTAGCTCCTTGCAGAGGACGCCCCTGAAACAGTGACCTGTGTGAGTTGTTGTCATGAGTTAAATGTGGCAATCAGCGCACAGCAAACTCTGTAAAGAGATTAAAAACTTCGGCTATGGACACAAAGTTTATGAAATGTCTTTTTATAAGAACAAAACAACGCTTGGATCTCAAGATACTTATCAAAAATTGAAGAAATTATCCTTATGCCGTGCACTGGGGAGCTGGTGACAGAGACAACAGCAGTCTGACAGATGTAGGAAAGGCTGTGTGACCAATCCAAACCAGTCCTGCAGCCAGGAAACCAAAGATGAGGGGATTTATTTGAAGAGCCCAGAGGAACTCTGCTACCATTTTAGACTACATATAAAGCAGTATGACATTTTGTTATTCTGCCATTAAAGGAAGTCGTGCCAAGCGGATCGTGTTCGGTTTTGAACTTGTAGCTTCACCAAGGCTGCTATTGAAAAATGAGTCCATCTGACCAAGCAGCAAACATGAGGGCAGCCAACCTGGTGTGAGCTACCACCAGCATCCTAGGAACGGATGTGCTTTTGGGATAAAAGGTGGTCACTCTCAACCTGTCCGAATCGGGTTATTCTGGAGAAACAAGAGACCCTGGGCTTTTGTCTTCTGCAGAGCTGTTTTTCTCTGGTTGGCAGCCAGCAACTTGGTGTGCTACAGTCCTGTTCCTCAGACAAATTAAAGAGCAGGGATGACAGAAGTGCCAACAGCACTAGAAGATGCCCCTCGGAGTCAATTTTGTTTAGTGAACCAGAAGACCCTGCAGAGCCTTATGGGGATGGAAGTGGCAGTGCTTAGCTCTGCTATGACATGATACATCCCCCTCCTTTTCTCTGATGACTAAAGTGGGAACTGGGCTGTGTTCCAGACCTGTAGCCTGTGGCATTGGGCTGAGGAGATAAGAATTCACAGAAATGTAGAGCACCACAAAGTGTACAAGAAAAATCAAAATGACAAAGTTCTTGCAGTAGAACTTCCAAAATTGGAAGCGTTTCAAACTGTTTTGTCCTTTCAGATAAATGCAGACAGCTTTCATGCTCCTCTTATCTTCTTCTGCCATGGATGCAATTATCAAAAATGTTTGTTTAAAAACTTCTCTTGCTTGGATTTTCTGTTCTGTGAGAAATGCTTACAGCCAAACTCAATGTGCATATGGGTGCTATCTCCCAGAGGTCTGGGCATCTTGCTGATGTCTTCTGTCTCCATATCTCAAAAACTAATTGTATACAGTGAAGCAAAACTGTGTTTACAGGAACCTGCAGTCCAGGCAAGCCATGGTCAGTGTGTATGCACAAAACCCACAAGGTTGTTTGGTCTGTAAAGCAAGATAATGCTTGTTGCAAATGGCTGATGGAGAATTTTTTGCATATGTAAACTCTTTTGTTGCCATGCTATTCTGCTAAACAACAGCTTAATTGGTGTGATTTTCTGATGTATGAGGAAAACCAAGATGAGCTGGGAAAACATCTTTATCATCCCTCTGTGATCCTCCCCCTGTGTTTGCTTTTCATTGGGTTGTTCTGTCTTGTAATAAGTTGACAGGATTTTGAGGAAGGAAGTGGCACTTGGCACAGAGAAGCCCTTAATCCTTCAGTAAGGGACTTCCTTGGGACTTCAGCTGTGATGAGGACTTTGCTGCTCCCAAATCTGAGAGAAGGTGCTGTTTTGCTCTCACATCTGTGTGATCTGTGGTGCTCACAGTGGTCCTGAGCCAAGCCTGTGGATTTATATTCTTTTAAACCCCTAAGTTGCTTTCCTTTGTTAGTGGGAAACTTATCTGACTTCTTGTGCCATTAAAAATGATCTCAGTGTCATTTATCAGAATTTCAAAATAGTGTTGCTAACAGATCACGGCTTCATAATAAACTTGGCCAAACAGCAGGAAGGAAAAGGAGTGACCAAGGTGTGATCTTGACCCCAACACCCACCACAGTGCTCATTCCTTTCCTTAGAAAGTAAGATTGTTATCCAAGACCAGCATTTGGGGGTGGCATGTGTTCAGGTTTGTATTGCAACCCTTTCATTATTGTTTTCCTTGGTTTGATCCTGTTGGGCTGGGTAGGATTCGTGGATAGTTTGGAGAGGAACTCAGGAATAAGTGTGTGCATGTATGGTCTCCATCTCTAGCAGCTCTCCTTTGCAAGCAGAAGAAAAAGGAAAGGATAATGCATAAATTTCTTGGATCAGGCAGATCTGATGAATGTCATCAGTCTGACAGAGCTTTTCATGACAATTCAATAGCTGCAATAGATTCAGTAAATTCTCCAAGCCCTGTAGCTCTGAATACATTCCCCACTCAGCTGTTGCTGGACTTGGCCATTGTATCTGCTGACAGCTGTGTGAAGAGACCTGTGCAGTTCTACTGTTATTCTGTGGGGCTGTGATTTACATTTCCAGGTGTAAGTGGTGCTATCTGTTAAAAATACAATGTGATTTTTTGCTTTTCTACCATAATAGGAATAAATCTAATGCTCACAAAGACTTCTGTACTGCACGTGCCCTGTTTTATATAATATATGCATGCACAGTTGTGTGTGCTTTTCCTTTGCACTGCAGAATTCTACAGGACTTTGCCTTATTTAAATCTCCAGCAGTAGAAAAATCACCCAATCAGGTTCATTAGGCAAGGCCATATATTTTTTTGGTAGTGGGAGAGGGTAAAGAGGATGAGGAGCAATGAGGTGCTGAACAACACTGACATTTAGGAGTGAATATATGGCATTAAGTGAATGCTGTACCAAGAGACACAGTGATAGTTTTCTCCTCTTACTGACATTCAGTGAGGCTTTGAAGACAGCAGGAAGCTTTGCTTTGAATCTTGAGCATATCAAAATTAGATAATTTAAATATTTTTTTTGCCTCAAATATACCTTATCCTCGAGCAGTTTTTATTAAGGATGCTAATTGCCCAGACCCTGACTAATGCAGGCTGCGCTGTGCTGCTGGATTACTCCCCTTTACATCTTCTGAAGTCAGGCAAGGCAAAAAATTAAAGCAGAAGATGTAAGTACTCTTTTAGTGCTTTAATATTCCAAATGCCATTGCAAGTGTAATTTAGCCTGAAGCCATGGCACCAATGGACAGCTTGGCTGCTCTTGTAGCTGTACTCCCTCTTAGCACATCTGAAGCAAGAGGGTGCTGGACATGATTTCTTATATGTCAATGCCATCAAGGATCTGGCTACAAGTTTTTGTTCTATTTCTTTAACATACACAAACGTGCACACTGAATTATCTAAATGTAGCTGTGTATCTGAACTGGGTCAGAGTTTTTAGGTATCACTTGATATATCAACTTTATTACTGACATAATGAAATTGTATGGTATGGAGTAGAACAGCCACTCTGCAGCTGATGTCTGTGGATTTATGCCCCTCAAATGTGTGGAGTATGATCCATATTCCAGAGCCAACAGCTGCTTGGCTGGGTTAGTGTGTGTATCTTGGATAAAAGGGACTCAAAAGTCTAAGTGACAGGCTGCTGCACGCTTCCTTCTTTGTTGCTTTAAGGCAGCCTTCAGTTTTTCCTTTTAATTTTCTTGCATAAATCAAATGTCTTAAAATATCAACACTCCCTAATGATTTTTTTTCTCAACCCAAAACTTCTTTCCTTATAACCTTTTAAGAAATCCTCACGCTTCCCAGGCTTATCTGTTCCAAGGATTTTTACGTCTTTCAGTAAATTAACTGTTTGACTGTTTTCATTTATATTTCCTTCATTGATGAGGAAGAAACTATGGATTTTTGGGGGGCAAAAATAGTCTGCAGGGCAGCACTGTTTATGCTGGATAAGAGCCTGGGAATCTTAACTGCTTTCTTCACAGACTGTAAGCACAACTAACTTAATGGCTTTTTATGGATTGCATTGAATTGTAGCTCTTCAGTGTTCCTGATGCTTATTTAGACGATTTTTTTAAGGATGCTGAATGATTCCATAGCATGCACTATATATTTTCATTGTCCTTGTAATTTATATTTTAATGTACTTTTGCTTTTATAAGCTCTGCCAGTTTAACTGGCGACTTATCTTGCTGCTTCTTATATGGAGGAAATAATTAAAGATACAGCAGCAGTCCAGTTTTGCAGCTGACAATACACAGCAGCTCTGGGCATCCACAGAATCTTGTCTGGGCTCCACAGGCAGTTTTCTCTCCCTGGATTTGCTCCAGCATTGCCATTTTCCTGCTGTACCCATCAAAAGCACATCTTGTACTGCTGACTGTTTTTGTTGCAGAGGGGTGACCTGGGAGAAGCAAATGGTGAGCAGTGCCCATAACTGGGTTTTCCAGAAGGAACAACTCGGTCTGGAAAGACCTTGTTTGCCCTTTCAGCAGGACTGTGTGAATCCATCACTGCAGGGTCTATCTGATTAGTCTCATCTCGGGTGGAAGTTCAGGAAGTCAGCAGAAGTTAAGGATTGCCCATCATCCTTGTTAAATTCAATACTTTTTAGAACTTCTTTCAAGTTTAGGAACAGGATAAGCTGTTTTAAAGATTTGGTGACTCTGGTTCTGCTCTGGGTACAAGAAGGTTTGACGTTGGTGCTTTCATTCACAGAGCAGCTTTGCCCTGGGAGGGCGGAGTGGTAAGTGTGTCTGAAATGCAAATTGTCAGAGAAACTGGGATCTATCAAGTACTGACCAAGGTGTAGATTGGCTTCCTAAAGCAATTGGAAATGTAAATTGGCATTTAAAGCCAATTACTGATAATTCGGGTGGTTTAAATGGCTAATGGCAAGCAGAACTTATACCCCTGGTGAGGTAAGTGTAGCTATTGAAAGTAGTGAATTCTAATGGGGCATTCAAAAGAATTCAGAGATACTTTTTTCCTTCCTTCATTATCCACTGAAGTACATCATATTCAAGCCTAAGTGGCTGGGCTGCTACAGGGACTGTTCTCATATTTATCACTAATTCGCCATTTATTTTAACTTCTATATTCTGTGACCTCTTGCAATAGCAGTGCCTCTGACAACAGGCATGTTAAATTGTGCTTTAGAGATGCATTAGAAATACTCCTTGGATCTAGAGAGGTCTACAAACCACTGGTTGGAAACCCCTGCCTGAAACACCCTACAGATTGTGATCCTCACTGCAGCTCCAGTGAAAATGTGTGTGCCTTACAGGTACAGGCTCAGCTGGTTTTACTATGTTTAGTGTCTTTAGAAATGAGAAGTCTTTGTAGGTCAGGTCTGGAGTGCTGGGAACTCTTTCTTATGCTAATATTGATGGTTGGATTACACCTGGAACTTGGTTTGTGCAACATGATAGTTGAAGGCTGAGAGAAAGGAAGGAATGATGTGGATATTTCGTACCTGGATGTTAGCAAAGCCTTTGACACGATTTCCCATGGTAGGCTTCAGAAGAAACTCTGAGTGTGGGTTGGATAGGAGCATTCTGTGTTGGGTTAGGAATTAGTTGGATGGACGAGCTCAGAAAGTGTTGGTGAATGGTGCCACATCCAGCTGGCAGCCAGTCACTAGTGGAGTCCCACAGCTTGGCCTGGCACGGTTTCATATCTTTTTTGATGATATGGATGGGGGAATGGAGTCCATCATTAGCAATATACACTCAACACTGGCCAGGCCACATCTTGAGTACTGTGTCCAGTTCTGGGCTCCTCAGTTTAAGAAGGANCTCATTGGAATGGTCTGCCCAGGGAGGTGGTGGAGTTGCCATACCTGGAGGTGTTTAAGAAAAGACTGGATGAGGAACTCAGTGACATGGCCTAGATAATGGGATGATGGGATAAGGAGTCAGGTTATATAAAAATAAATTAAAAAAAAGATAATGACATGACCCTGAGATTAGCTCAGACAGATAAAACATGATGTTCATGGTACCAGGGTTGTGGGTTCAATCCCTGTATGGGCATTCACTTCGTAGTTGGACTCGATGATCCTTGTGAGTCCCTTCCAACTCAGAATATTCTGTGATCAAGACTAAATTTTGGTGAGAGTACTTGGTATTCTACCAGAATGTATTGCTAAAATTTTCATCATCTTTCTTGGCCCTGTTTTAAATAGATGGGGGATTGGAGAATGAGGGTACATGAACTAGAAATCTCTAAATGTGCTTGTTCAGGGCTTGCAATTTACCCTGACCCTTTCAGATGAAAGGATGCTATGAAAGAGTCAAAATACCATGTAAAAGGAAACAAGACCTGAATGGAAGGTAAAAGATACCTAAGTGAGCTAAACATCTGGCCTGTGTGCTTGCATGAAGCCTTCAGGACAGATCCTCAGCTCACAAGGAGGTTGACCTGATTGGGTTTTGGGGCAGATGGACAAGGGCAGAGCAGAGCTCTGTAGGATCTGTGCAGTGAGTGTGGGTGAACATTGAGGAGTGAGCCCATATGTTCTGATTGCTCTTCATTATTTGTCATTTCTGTGAGCTGTCCCACTGGGTTGGTATTAGCTGTATAAAATATGTCTTCATGGAAGTGTAGAAATGTGTCATAGGCTCCCTTCTGTTGTGCTGCTGAAAGAGCTGCGTGCTGGGCAAAGGAAGACAAAGTAGTGTGTGTTTACAAACTGCAGCAGAGAATGGAATAACAGGATCTTTTATTCTGTATATGGGCTTAGCTGCTTAAGAGAAGCTTATCTAGAAACCCGTTTTGTTCATCAAGATGATAGTAAGCTGTCACTTTTGTGGCAGTATTTCAGCAGACCCAAGATTAAAAAAGAAACAGGTATCTATAAATTGAACAATATGCTATGTTTAAGAGTTAAGCCATGTGAGTTTAGCCTTCAGCTACCAATTCAGCATCCCAAAAGACTATTTCACACTGCTTCATGAGGTATAACTTTTCTATTTCCACCACGCTTAATAATGTTGCTGAGGTTTTATAGTTTGTTTTCATTTTTTTCCTTCGTTGTGGTTGGGCAGAGGAAAAATCTTGCAAAGTTTTTAAACTTGTCCAATCTGGCCTTGCAGACATTGCTTCTTGTTATGTTGTTCTCTATTACATTAAGAAGCTCTTTAGAAGCTGGTATTTTATCCCCAAGGACACACTTGTAATCAAGTCCCTTTCAATCTTTTTGATAAAATAACCAGACTCATCTCACTTACTCTCTCATGTGAGACACTTTCTGGCCTTAAAACAAATATTCTGATGCTTTCCATAGCATCTTGACTTCTTTTGACAATGATTTTTTTTCAACACTGTCTGTGAATGTGGGTTTTAACCATTCCAGTAACACTCTTTTCTGTCATAGGCAATGTTGGGAATAACTGTTGTTCCTGCTTCAGAAATTGTGGAAAACCTTATTGCTTTAAAATTTTATAGGTAATTAGTATTTTATTACTGTGTCTTGTTTTTTTTTTTTTACTGAGCAGTGTGAACCATTAATCCCTTTTGGCTTCTTTCCTTACCTGAATCTCTCATTCCGTAATGGGAATATTCCATTACTTGCCATTTCTAAAAATGGCATTTAGCAAAAGTTGTACTAAAATCCTTTTTGTAGGTGGCTGTGGAAGCCCTCCAGACATCTGGACATGACTGATCTTCCTGATCAGTGTTTACTAGTTCTCCAAACAAATGCAGCCAATGTGTCCATGGTTATCAATGGGATAAACATAACATTATCTGATACCCTGATACCTTGCTGGAGGGCTCTTGACAAAACTGCTTCTGACAACCACTGTGGAGCAATCAACTCCCTGTTGCTTACTCCGTTGTAATTTCCAAAGATCTTGTAATATCTATTAGGAAATTATGTGCATCATTAAATCAAGCATCTTAAAACACTTAAAATATCTCACATCCATCCAAGGTCAGCTTGTCAAAGGGAAATCGACCCAACCTATAAATTCCTGTCCCATAATTCTCCCTCGGTTACATAGTTGGGTCCATTTTTCCTTTTTTTTTCCACCCAAGATTTAGCCCAGAGTGAATCAGTTTTTGTGAAGCTGAGTCATTTCCCTTGTCTTACATGGGTCCTGACATGATGTTATCAGTCTTCAGAGATGCATTAAAATTAGCACCAGCATGTCAACCGTGTCCCAGGGTGCTTTCAGTGAGTTCCTGTTGTTATCCTCTGAGTTTCTCTTGATTGCAGCTGCAGTGTGAAGTACTTTGTCTTTCTCAAGTGGTACAAGTGTATCTTCCTGTTTAGCTCAAAATGTAAACCAGAAATATTTAGTGAACTTTTCTGTCATTATTAATAATTTTGGGCCCATGCCAATGAGAAATACCTCATTACACTTTAGAACATCAATTCTTTATCATACATAACCCTTCTGCTTTGGATTTTCGCTAGTGACTTTTGATTCTTTATCAGTTCTTGTCTCTTTTATAGTATCTTGTGTCTATTGGCTGCCCTCTGTTAGTTTGTAAATGTTTATTTTTGTTTTGAACTGCTCTCTTTAGTTTTTAGCTGAAGCAGGATGGATTTTTAGTCTGTTTCCCATCTCCTGCTGTGAGGAATGTTGACTCTGCGTTTACCAAGTCAGAGAAGATAATGATAAACTTGCTCAGATAAAAGACAACAATTGGGCATTGGTGCAACTCTGTGTGATTGATACATTGTCTGTGATCTAACCATGAAAATCTGGTGCTTATTTTAGAGCAAATAAGCTTTAAAAAACCTCTTTTTAAATGTCACCTAAGGGATTTAATTTTAACTTTCCTGGGATTTATTAGAAGCTTAATGCTGCCTTTGAGTCTCTCTAAACTCCCAGCCTAATTTCTTTTCTCTAAGTGTCATGGATATATGCTTAAGTGCTCTTGACTTTGTATGAGAAACTGACTTCCAAAATCATAACAATCCACTCCTGCAAATTGCTTTTTGTGGTGAACAGCAATTGTGTATCACCTAAACCACATGGAGCAAAAACACGTGCAAGACAGAACTGGATCCTGCCCTGGGCTTGATGTTGTGCTTATCGTTTCCAGGGGGGTAGTTATTTGGGATTTGGGGGAAAGAGGTACTAGACATTGCAGAGGAGCCAGGTTGTACCAGTTAGTGATCACTGGGAATGCTTAATCTGATGTTATTGCTGAGTGAACTGGGTTTTTATGGACTTTGTGGTTGTGCCCTCAAGTTCAGAGGAAATCTTGTCTGTGTATCTGCAGAGGGAAGCAGAGCTGAAGATCTGTGCTTGTATGAGCTGTTTGGTTGCTGTATGACATGGACAGTGAAATTTAATCTTGCTTGCCTACCTTTAAGGCTAAAAATAGTTCACCTCTCATGTAAGGGAAAGCTTGAATAGCACTAACTAGTACTTTGGGAAGGCTTCCGAGGGGTGTCATGTAGCTGAAAGTGGTGGTCTATATAATCTGGATTCGATTTTTTCCCATTTCCCCAGTGGCAGGTTTGTTTAGAAAACTAAAGAGGAAATCATTCCGGCTGGCCCAAGTGTGAGGTGAAACACCTCCTGACTGGAAAATGTTACTATGTGAGATTTCACTAATTATATAGATTTGAGAAGTTGTGATTTTACAATTTTACTTGTTAAGGTATTGTTTTCACTACAGACTTAACAGGTTTATTTCTGACTCCAGCAGAAAGCAATTACTGCGTCTACCAAAACATGGAGTGTTGCAGTAGGATGCTCAGATGGAGAATTTCCAGACCAATTTTTTTCTTCTGCTGAAGCAGAATTTGATCATGCTATACCAAGATGAATTTGATTTGTGGTAGCTTGAGGAGGCAGTTTTAAGGAGGCTATCAAAATGCTTAGAGGGATGAAGCACCTCTTATGTAAGGGAGGGCTGAGAGAATTGAGATTGTTTAGTCTGGAGAAGATTTGGAGTGACCTAATTTTAGTTCCAGTACCTGAAGGGAGACTAAAAGACAGAGAGGAACTATTTACAAGAAACTGGAGTGACAGGACAGGTGGGAATGGTTTCAAACTGACAGAGAGTAGGTTTAGATTTGATATTAGGAAGAAATTCTTCCTTGGGAGGGTGAGGAGACCCCGGCACATGGTGCCCAGAGCAGCTGTGGCTGCCCCATCTCTGGAAGTGTCCAAGGCCAGGTTGGACAGGGCTTGGAACAACCTGGGATAGTAGAAAGTGTCCCTGCCTATGACAGGGGATGGAATGAGACAAGTTTTAAGGTCCTTTCTAACCCAAACTCTTTGGGGACTCAAGTACCACATTCTTGGTGTTGAGGAATCCATTCAGTGCAAGTGGCTCAGGGGCAGCTGCAGTGGAGCTGTGGACTGAGCTCTGTGACACAAAAAAGGGCTCAGGGATCTGTGGCACAGCCAGAAGAGGAGCACTCAGCCATGGCAGGAGCTGAAGAGGAAGAGCTTGTGCTCGGACTGTGGGTGGATAAAAGCCCAGCGTGTTTCTTTTGCCTGGGACTCCTCCTCAGAGGCACCAGCTTGAGGATCTTGTGTTACTGTGGATAAATGGCTTTATGGAACAAGATGTTTGAGACTCTAAGGGAAATCTGAGGTTGAGGCAGTGAGGAAACCTGGTGTGGCTGTCTGGGAAGTCAAGCAGGACCTGTTGTGTCACTGGAGATGCTGCTGAGAAGGGACCTCAGCCCCAGCAGTGACAGTCTCTGGCAGCAGGAATGTAAAATGTCAGAGTGCTCCTGAATGGTCAGACAAAGAAGTTTTCCTTCACATTGGAACAAACTGGGTATTTGGATAGAAATTGAGATTATTCATTAGGTTTTCAGTCCATGAGCTTTGTTTGACTGCTGTGAGCCAGAAGCATACTGACAACATGGTAATCATTACATTTTAATCTAGTTCTGCTGCGTACGTCTTCAGTGTGTTGGGGGAACTTGACCTCTCTGTCTGTTTTCTATCTATAAAATCAAGATAATGATGCTGCTCTGTTCAGTATGAGTATAAGGGTAGGTACGTGAATGTGTATAAAGAGAAGTTAGCTGAAAAAAGGCTAAAAAAAACCCTGAAGTAGCCTATATGTCATGTACATAATCAGAAGAATTTGTGTTCGTCATTATGACCATTGCACTCCCACTCTTCACATTCTCGTGGCAGGAGGGCTGGAAATGAGGTTTGGTGCCTTTATAGAAAACTCTCTAAAATGCTCTTTTCTATTAGGTGGTAAAGCTGATGTGTTTGGGTACAGAGATCCTCGCCAGGTTCCCAGTAGGGGACTGATTCTTCACACATCTGAGTGCACAGCCACTTAGTAACTTCCCAGGCTGAAATGTTTTCTCCCATCAAAAGCTTAAAGCTTTTGTGTTGTTAGTTGTTTTGAGTTTTTATTTTTTTTTAAGAGACACTGTGCAAGTGAGCTGGAAATATCACAGTAGCTGTGATTCAAGTGAAATTCGTGCTGCTAATTACACAGGCTTTTTGCTAAAGGTAGTAAATAGAAATCATTCATGGGCCCTTAGAGGCCTCAAAATCATTCAGTATTCAGGGTAAATATATCAGGGAGCTTCATAAGAGAATAATTTTAAAACAAAGCCTGGTCAGCTGTTTAATAATTTAGTGATGGTGATAGCAAGGAGAATATCTAATAACCAGCAAGATTGGCTTTCAAGTAGAAAATAAATTAGTGTTAGAGGAGTGTTTTTTCAAAGAATCACAAATTACTATTAGAGAAACATTTGGTTATCATATCAGTTCTTGATTGCTTTACAAGCACTTACCAAGGTACTTTGATTATTTAAGAAGCTGTGAAGACAGATTTGGTCACATGACACTTACCTGAAACAAGGAGCTCTCAACAGTTTTTGTAAAGTCCAGCCTTAAAATATTGCAGCCAGTCCAATAACAGATTTTTTTAATCTCATGACTGTCAGTGTTCACTCCTCTGCCACATGAGGAGATGCACCTGAATTTAAAGATGCTCCAAGGGGTGGAACAGGGCTCTGAGGACAGGCTGGGACTGGGGGTGTCTAGCCTGGAGAAGACTCCAGGGAGACATTAGAGCCCCTTCCAGAGCCTAAAGGGGCTCCAAGAGAGCTGGAGAGGGACTTTGAAATGAGGATTTAGGGTGACAAGACAAAGAGGTTTGCCTTTAAGCTGGAAAAGAGTAGGTTTAGATTGGATATTAGGAAGAAATTCTTCCCTGTGAGGGTGGGGACACTCTGGCACAGGTTGCCCAGAGAAGCTGTGGCTGTCCCGTCCCTGGAAGTGTCCAAGGCCAGGATGGACGGGACTTGGAGCAGTCTGGGATAGTGGAAGGTGTCCCTGTTCATGGTAGGTATGGAATGAGATGGGCTTTAAGTTTCCTTCCAAGCCAAAACTTTCTGTGATTCCATGACCTGGGCCAGCTGTGTCCAGCCATTGATCTTTATCTTAAAAAGCTGAATTTAGAACAGCTGCAGGAATTCAGTGAGATCTCCAGACTTGCAGAGACAGACAAGTCCTCACTTTAGGAGATCTTGCATCTGCTGATGGTGCTGACTATGAAAAACCCAGATTACAGCCTGCAGGAGAACATTAATGAGAAAAAAGGAAAATGTGGATATGGGAGCAGTCTTTGCCTCAGGCCTTGGACTTGTTTTGGTCCAAGAGGCTGAAAGGAGCTGGCCAGTGAAGTGGCAGGACCGAGGTGTTTCGTAAACTTGGCTTTACAGAGTTCTAGGCTCTCAGATAGGGAAGACCAAGAACCATCATGTGGGAAACATACAGAGGGATGAGGGTTTGCACCCTTGTCCTCGTCTTGAGGCTTCACCTACAATGGTTGGGTGTGTTCATCTAAACAGCTTTAGATGGCTTGTGCCAAGGGATGGGATGGTCCAAGGAGGAGGGAAAGTTGGATTAAGTAGTGAAGGAAAGGGTGGGTGGGGCTTTTTGTTTCCCACAGGTCCTCTGTTCCTTGCACCAAATCAGCTTGTGGAAGAGAGGTCACTCCTTTGTTTCCCAAGATGATGAAGCTCTGCTGTGTGACACTGTTCCTGCCTCTGCTAATGACACAGCACTGAAAGGAAAATATGGCCTTAATGAACCCTGATGAATACTTACATCTTAAACTGGAGTAAAGTGATATTTCTTGATGAGGGGAGAGTGAAGATCCAGTAATTCTAATTAGGTTTTTTATGGTGCTCTATATTTTCCAAATACTTGATAAAGTTTATGCTCAGCTGTAACACTATAGTAAATTCCTAACAAAAATATTTTCCATCACGATGTTAGCTTATAAATTTCTCTGTAGATTTTATTAGATGAGCTTCATGAGCAATCCATTAAAAATGGGAGCTCTAGAATTGGTAAATTTTCCATGCAGTTTACAGTGAACTTGTTTCCCTGGATGAGTCCATAATGGATGTGGCTCTTTAGTCACAATTCACTGGCATATTGTTGAGGCTGGTGCTTAGCAAGCTGTGCAGGAGGAAAGGCTTCCACCTCCTGCCAATGCTCAGCTGTTTTTCTTTATATGGGCTCAAATCCCTTGGGCACAACTCAGGAAAATAAGTGAACAATTTATGGCTAAGTGTGAGCTAATGCACACTGTCGTAAATTTGAACATAATTGGTTTATTTTAAAATAATTTCTACATCTCCCCTGATGTTCTGGGCTTTGTTCTCCTCCTGGAGAACTTCTAATCACAGAATTAATAAGGTTGGAAAAGGTCTTTAAAGATCCTCAAGTCCTACCATCAACATAGCACCACCACCACGTCTGTCACTAAATCATGTCCTCAAATGCCCCATTCATGTGGTTTTTTAACATTTACAGGTATGGGAACTCCACCACATTGCTGGACAGCCCATTCCAAGGCTTGACAACCCTTTCTGTGAATAATTTTTTCGTAATATCTCTATTATTTCTGGGTCACATCCACATAGATGCTGTTTTACCTGCAAAATGGAAGTGGAAAACCTCTTGTGGGTTCACGTGTGTGATGTGCTGAAGGTTTCTGGATTTTCCTTTTTGATAGCTGGGCTTTCATAAATTTGGCAAGGTGCAGTGGTTGAGAGAACTTTGACCTCCAGACTTCACTGGCTAACCCAAATTACCTTTTCAGATACGTTTTTGCGTGAAATGTGCCTTGTAGATTCTTAGCTTCCAAATTAGGATTTTGCAATTTCTTGGCGGGAAGACAGAATGAGGCAGTGAAAGAAGTGGATGTGATTTTTCATAATGAGCTTCATATATTGGGAATATATATAAATATATAAATCACTTTCAGATATGGTAGCTACAGTTAAACTCGCCATAGTTGTTGATTCTTCCTGCTACCACTTTTACCACTTGTAAAATCTTTCAGAATTTATTCATTCATGCATTTATTTATTCAGTTCCTGAAACTGGGCTGTGAGTAATTTGGCCTCCCTTCTTTATAGCTGATGGATTTGATGGCTATTTCTGAATTCTAATAGATTGAAAACTACAAAGATGGCATATCACTTTCAAATGTCTTTCTTAGGTCTCTTCCTGCAATTGGAATATGTGAGTTGTCTGAGGTAGATGGCAACAAATTTCTCCCCTACTTGGAGAGTTATTCGTGTTTGTTGTGAATGGTGAAAAGGCACCTGCTTCCCATTTCATGGCAGCTTCCTCTGGAAAGTTGTGCAGAACACACGTTTGCAAAACACCTGCTTGATGATGCAAATGTACTCCAGATCCCCGTTTCATAGAGTTAAATCAGGATAATTTTATATCAAGTAACACTTGCATGGAAGCTTCTAATGAGAAAAGTGAGCAGTGTCAAGTATAAGTGCTTGAAACCTATCATGGCACATGAAAGTGATGGAACCCCAAGCAAAACATGAGTTTATACCTGCTCAGTGCTTTGGAAACAGCTAGAAATAATTAGTGGGGAAATATTCCATGCAGAGAAACCTGCTCAGGGTCCCAGTGAGTCAGGAAATGGCAATAATGACACCGACACCCCTTGTCATTGCTTTGCCCTGACAATCCATTCCTGTGGCACTGTCAGGATTGCAAACTTTGTAAAACAGTAAAAGCTCTGATCTGAAAATATTGAACAAAATAAAAGACTGGCTGAGCAATCTCTCCGTGTCCGCTCTGTTCTTTCAGAGTCAGTCTTGTCCTTTCATGGAACAGCAATGGCTTCCTGCAGACGCTGCACCATCTATTCTGGGGGCTCAGAAAAGCCTCTGGTCCTTCCAAGGCCTGGCTGTGGATCTGCTTCTGCTCTGCTTTGCCTTCTCTGGAGCAGTGCCACTGCTGTGGGTTCCCTCCTGAGCAGCTGATTGTTTTGTCCTTGCCAGCTCAGCCTGAACACAGGGAGCACATCCAGGGGTTCCCCTCTCCTAGGACAGGATTGCATCCACCCTGAGTCAGGAGCCAGGTGCCGCCTCTTCTGCAACACGTAGTGAGGTAGAGCCAGGCAAACTAAACATTGTGTATTACAGCTGTCCCTGCAGTTCCATTAATTTTTATCTATAATTTGAGCTGCGCCCATGAAAAATGGAGCTTTGCTTTAGAAAGACACTTGTCAGAGAACTCTGACCCTTATTCTATTATATAGGAAGACAAACAGTTTAAGTTCAAAATTTGCTGCTAATGGAGAAGAACTGTTGGGCCGTTTGACATTTTCAGACTATTTGGATGTTGCCTCCTTGCTGTACCTTTCTTCTTCCTTGTCTGCCCATGGCATTAATATATTATTTTACCATGATCCAGCATTGTTGAGACAAACTGCTGGATCCAGATTTCCCAGAAAGTGTCATTGTGCTTGTGTCTAAAGGTGAACTTGTATTTCTGAATAATTGATGGCTGGTAGTTAATTCCTTTATCTTCAGAAAGGAAGAAACTTATTAATGAGGATAATGCATGGGAGATCAATGCCAATGTGTGCGACATCGATTAATGATTTTCATCTTGCAACCAGATTTAAAAAAGCAGCTGGTCTCTGTATTTGAGCACATAATTAGCTGTAATTGTGCTGATGGCTCAGGGGGGAGTGGAAATACAGATAAGGTACCACTTAAAGGGTACAGACATCTGGGCAGAGGTCTTCTCCCTGATACTCCCCGAGCTGGTTTATTATTAATTCCTCAGCAGTTAAGGTGATGCACAGCTGTGTTATGGGTTTATTTTTCTGCAGGGATGGAATGTCTGTATGTGCAAATATATCTTTATAAGTATGGGTGAATCCTCACAGAAGTGAAGCCAATTCTGGAGAGACAGTTATAATTTTAATAATAAAAATTGTAATGGGGAAGGCAGATGGTGAAGTTGCGAGTGATATCAGGAGAATGGCACAGAGTGTTAAGTTTCCTTTCTTGAACACCCCACCTACCCATGGCAACAAAAGCTCAACAAATCATGTTCTAGGCACAAACTTTCAGTGCACAATGTAAGGAAGTGGAAACTTTAATCTACCCTTTGAAATTTCCCTAAAACTTTCCCCCCTCAATCCTGCTGCCGGGTTTTAACAAGGACGCTGCATAATAGGAAGCTTTGCAATGAGAGCTGCACATTTGTGTGCGTATTTATTTGTAAGTATACACTCATTGCTTGCCTTGGGGGAGAAAAAGTAGTTTACCATACTGAGCAAGCCGATCTGAGTGCATTTGGAATCTCCCAACGCTGAGCTTCTCTTTGAGCACGCACTGCTGTGTGATGCTGTGTACAGGGAACAACTTCTCCTGTATCTCTGAATCTGCCTATATCCAGACAACAGTTTTGGTGACCTGTGCATCATCCAAGAAGCCTGTAAAAGTGTGAAACCGTAATTTCCTGTCCTGTAAAAGAACCACATGGATTGTGGAGTACTCATTTTTAGGAAAAGGAGCTGTGATGTCTGTGGTGGGCAGTGGCAGCCTGGCTATGATCTGAGTCAGCTTTCTGCTGAAGTTGTATTGTACACACTAGAGGGGACTGGGGGAGTTCCTCCACCTTCCCTTCTAGCCTGGTTTATATTTATAAATATCTAGGGTTGGATATTTACAGACTAACTTGTTTGTTAAATACTTCAAAAATGTATATTAAACAAGATCAGCTCATTAAATTATCCTTTTCTTGATTAAATGCATCTCATGTCATAATGTGAAAGTGCCTTCAGTTGTTTAGCACTTGGTTTTCCTCACCAGCAAATGGTACAGCTTGTCCCTGGAAAACAAAGAATTAAGTTTCTCTTTCATGTGACAACAGTTTTAAGGAGTCAAGAAGCCTTGAGCAACAGGCTCAAGAAAACTTCAGAACTTATGTCAATGTTTTCTTTTTTGTGCCACTCGAGAGTTATTAATAACAGCAAAATAAGCTGTGATGTTATTCACTAGGACGGGATCAGACTCGGAACTTTCTGCCATTTTTAGAAAATGTTTTATAGGATGTATTAGCCCTCAAAGGTACAGGGTCTATCAAGACTCTTTTTTAGGGGTTTTAGTTTTCTGTGGTGGCTCAAAAGCCACGTATTAAAAAAGCCTCTCTAACCGTGTGTGCTATTGCTTGGTGAGCACCAGAGTTTTGGATCACAGCTTGTGCCTGTCTGGTTTGATAGTTTATCACTGAACCAACGTTATGGCCCTGCTGGAATTTCAGGAGATCCCCTGGCTGTAAATGAGTTACACTGATTTTACCTGTTTATTTTCATCCCTGATCTGCAATGTGTTTTCTCATTGTCTTTCTTCAGTGGTCTAAATTTTTTTAATAGTTGATTTAATCCCACTGCTGCACATGGAGCCCCCAAAGATGCTGTCATTGTCTGGAAGATTATTGTTGTCCTCTTGAGTTACAAATACCTATTGACTTTGTTGTCAGCCTGTGGTATTAATGTAAAAATTGGGCTTCAACAAGATGTTGAAGCTGACCACTAACTTTGTGGCTTGTCATCCCTGGTTGCAGCACAGTCTTGTCTCTCTTTCAGGGTAGTTTCTTGCTGCACATGTTTACAGGAAATTCTTTTTCTATGTGGTGCTCAATAGGATATTCTGGTGAAACACCAATAGACTGATCGTATTTGTTTTATAAACAGAATTACCTGTGTGTTTTGTGGACTTAATTTTGGTGGTTTTATTAAAAAAAATTGGTTCTTTCTAATTAATATTTAAATTTCTGTGTTGTGTATTAGAATTATTCTGTTGTTTGGCTCTAGAACTTTATTCCTTCATAGTTTCTCCTACCAAAGGCCTTGTAAGTTGTGGGGAGATCAATAGCTAAAGAGTTGATACTGTTTGTTATTCAGCAGTTAAATTATCATCATCCCAGTGTTGTCATTAACTGAAATAATTTCAGGCTTTGGGATTTTGTGCTTAATATCTGACTAATTTTATCCTCTCCTTGCTGCAATCATTCTTCACCTTATCATAATGTTTTACTTTCTTACAAGTCTGATTTCAG
The DNA here is from genome assembly GCA_013390025.1 of Pitta sordida. NCBI lineage: Eukaryota > Metazoa > Chordata > Aves > Passeriformes > Pittidae > Pitta > Pitta sordida. The sequence goes on along the minus strand of WEKX01017603.1, from coordinate 257,430 downwards.
GCAATTCTTGGTAAGGTTTTAGCCTGATTTTAGCTCAGACTAGTGTTCGGCTTTGCACAATTTGATGTCCAAGATGTTTTCTCATGTTAGTCCTTTCCCCAGATTCTTAATAACAATAAAACAATTTCCACTGCTTCAGACAAACCCAAACCCTCATGAATGTAGACCATTTATTTCTAACCTTTCTGCTTCATCTAGTTCAAGGTAAGGATCTTCCCACCCTTCTTCCCCTTGCTTGTGATAGTTTTCTTCTTGGGTTGACACTTCTCCTTGGAAGAATGATTAGACTTCTGTGCCTTCCACTCCTCGAGCTCCTTAAACCTCAGTAAGTCACTTAGTTCATCAAATTTTTGTCATTCTGAACATGAATTCCAGACTTGCTTTTGTTTTTTTCTCCTTTATTTAATGTATGTGGAAACAACTGGTGATCCTCTGCTTTAGTTTTTTACAGCTTGTTCTTTGTTATTGTTCTATTCACTTCTCACCAGCACCGTCTCTGTTTCAAGACTTTCTATTGTCCAAGCAATTTGCATTCATACCAGAATTATTCCTGCAGTTTCTTACTCTCCCTTTTTGCTGCCTATAAGAGATTTGGTGAGGTTTTCTTTGTCCTTGCTGTTCTGTTCTCTATTTTATCTCCAATTGTACTTGCTTGTGATGGTCCTCATGCTCAAGGAAAGATGGAAGAATGCCTTAATTTCTGAAGACATGCTGACACCTAAAGAAAGCACTGCACTTGAGTGGTTTTAGGACTCGAAGGGAATTTGATTTTGAGTGAGATTGGGCTGTCCAGAGGAGCTGTGGCTGCCCCATCCCTGGAAGTGTCCAAGGCCAGGCTGGAGCAACCTGGGATCATGGAAGGTGTCCCTGCCCATGGCAGAGGGTTGGAACTGGATGGGTTTTAAAGTTTCTCCCTCCCGAAGCCGTTCAGTGACGGGGTGTGTGAACGGGAGGCGCCGATCGCTGATCCCGGGCAACAGCTCCCCCTGCGGGCCAGCGCCGGCATCGCCGCGGCGGGAGCGCTCCCGGAGGGGACAAATCCCGCCGGGAGCAGCGGGAGATCCGCCGAGGAAACGGTGCCAGACACCTCCGGAATTCCCGCTGGAAGCTGGGTGGCTGTGCTGGTGGTCACACAGGCGCTGGTGGTCTCGCAAGTGCGCTGTTCGGGTGGTTCTTGCTCGCCTTTTATTCTGAATTCCAGCTCGGATGGCTGTTCCATAATGACCTGTTCCCTATTCAGCGCCCCTCTTTTTTCCCCCTCTCTCCTGTGACGGACATACTCTCTGGGTAAAGACTTATCCATGGAAAGCAATCTTTAGGAGAGAGGCCAGATTGTGTCCCTGCCTGCTTGTGCCTAAGCCCGGGAGTGCCCAGTGCTCGGTGTGACTCGGTGTTAAGCAGTGAACTCCCGAAAGTAAAGTGAATAATGACGGAAGTGACTATTTTCAGCTGTAGGTGCGTGTCAGCTGTTCGTATCAGCCGCCTCATCCACGCCCTCCCCTCCCTGCCGCGTACTCTCCCTTGGCTCTCACAGAGGGTCGCTCCCTCCAAACCCATTCCCGCGCCGCTCCAGCCCCAATCCCACCCCCAATCCCAGCCCTCCGTTTAACGCCATCCCCTGCGCTGACTCTCCATCCGCGCTGGAAGNGGCGGCAGCGCGGAGGGCAGGTGAACTCCGCGGAAGGATGACCGGCGGCGCCGCGATCGTCTTTCTCCTGCAGCTCTTGGCCAGGGCGGACGGACAGGTGTTCCCAGGTGAGTGCTACTTGTGCCCGGCCGGTTCTCTGGGCTCGTCCGTCTCCCCGGAGGGAGATGCTCTGCCCGCAGCCCGAACTCTGCGCTTCATCCCTTCCTCTGGCCTGGCGGGGAGCTCCCGGTGCCAGGCGGGGATGGAGGTTCGCAAGGCGCTGCCCGGCGGAGCGAGGAGCCCTCGGTTCCCGAGGAGCCGGTTCCGAGGGCGCCGGGGGATGCGCGGGGCTCCGCGGGGTCCCGCCGGCCGGAGGGGCCAGGGGGATCTCGCCGCTCCCGAAGTTGCGTGTGGCAAGGGGTGAAAGCATCGCCTTTTTTCTGGGATTCACGATATTTGAGGGGTTTTTTTCTGGTGGTAAACAGCGTTTGCGAGTGCGAGGCTCGCAGGAGTTGGATCTTGCCGGGGAGCCGCTGCCGTTCCCCTCCGCGTTGGAGAAGGGGTCTGGGCTTGGTGTGGGAACTTCAATGGCAGCTGTTTGTCCCCTTGTGTCTCACAGCCCCGGTTACTTTCTCGGGGGGGCTCCTTCCCAGTTGTCCCTTTCCATGTCACTCCAGTGTTAAGGAGTACTTTGCTCCCTGGCATGTGCACGGTAATAGTAGCCGGCTACTTCCCCACTCCTACGAGTGCCTTTAGGCATAGTTGGAATGTCTGGGAGATAACAGGTGCTTATAGGAGCTGGTTTTTTCCCCTTGTGCTATTTTCTAGGCAAACCAAATATATGCTGGTCTTGTTTTTCTCTTGGATGGTGTAATACCGTAATTATTTTCACACTGCAGATTGTCTTTATGGTAAAAAACAAACAGTTGTAACTTTCTCCTGACTCCATTTTAATTTTTACCCCCCCTATCTGTATATTTAAAACAATTTCCCCGGGTAACGATGCTTAGCATAGGGATAAATTTCAGTGCTTGGGACTTCCGGATGTCGGAGGTACAAAACTAAGTTGAGTTCGTCTCCAACAGTGGAAGGTTTTTCTTAGTTAAGACCCAAGAGCTCGAATGACTCTGTCTCGCTGTTTTAAAGCAGAAATAGTGGCGTGCTTGAGATTCTGAGCACTGTGTACCCCTTCCACCCAACCCTTGGGGGCTGCCTGGCTCCCAGACAAGGCTGGGTGAGAAGGGCCAGGCAGACCCTCGGTGGAGGAGATGTTGTCATCAATCCGGCTCCCTTTGACACCGCCAGGATCTTGTTTACATTGCTAGGCAACTGTACAGAGCCAGATTTATTAGAGAGGCTGGGAAATCTAACCTAGTTAAATAGCTGCTGCCTTGACTAAGCAATATGTGGAGCTATTTTTCCCCCCCTTTTCTTTCTCTTCCAACTGTTTTTGTGTTCTCGACACTTGTCATATCAATTGAGATTAGATCCTGAGCTTTTGATGAATCATTTAGCCCGATGCTTGGAAAGAAGAGTGTTCAATGAAAATAGCAAAGTTGTAAGGGGGCAGAAAACACTTTGTATTTGAGGGAGATAATGTAATAGGAGCTCAACACATGTGAATTTAAGGATTAGCCAGATGTTGTCAATTATTTTTAGGAAAGCCATGAATAATGAGTTTTAATTATCAGTTCAATGGCAAAAGTGACTGTGAGGCTTTTTAATAATCAGTATCACCTTCCCCCTTCTGCTGGAGTGTGCTTACTTCGGATGGTAAGAGGAGAGTATTTTAATAATAAAGCTTTCTGAGCTACTTCTGGTTTGAAAATGAAAAGTTTTCTCCTCTTAGACAAAATATCTGGTGTGAAGCGTAGCGGTCAGGGCTGTGTCCATGTGGCTGGTATTTTTAGGGTAGAAAGCAAAGTTTTTCAGATGCACTTTGTCTCTGGAATTTCAGCGAAGTTTGGAGCGGCTCCAGTTCCTGCCATCGGTGCCTTTCCCCATCTTCCATCAGGTGGTGCTCTCTCCATAACTATTACGATGCAAATACCTCCCGTCTCTGACTATTTTCCAAAGCCTAATGCGTTTATTCAGTAGCTCTTTGTTAAACATCCCGAAAAATCACTGTGCAAGTTGTTACCTGCGGGTTTTTTTGACTTATTTCCCTAAATGATAGTTGGGCTAAGAAGTAGGAAAGACAAGTCAAGACAAAATGTATTCAGTTCCTACCCAATTTTCACAGCTGCTGCTCCTGTGTTGTATTATCCTCAGTATAAAATTAGGAATATTACAAGGAGACAGCAGAGTGTTCATGGCTTCTTCCTGGAATTACCTCGTTTCACGTTGAGGGAGCTGGCTAATGCTCATTTCTTTATGTAATTTCTGTGTTGCTCTATTTATAACCCTTCTCCCCAGCAGTTACTTCCTGTTCCCTGCAGCCTGTGTTGATTTGTAACTCAAGGTGTGCTTTGGAGGTTCTAAACTTCTCGGTGGCTTTAGGCTCAGCTATTAACTTAATTCCTTTATTTTCCAAGGAGAGCAACAAAAGTAGCACCAGGATAATTTTGTAGTTCCCAATTCTTTCAGGAGTTCAGAAGTGAAGGAGCTTTATTTACAGGGAAGTTTTTCTCCTGAAAGCTCGTGTGGGACTTTCCTGCTACCAAATATGTGGGGTGTTCTTGCAGTTGCTGTGCACTTTGCTGCCCTCTCTTCTATGAGCATTTTTAGCACGTCAGAGGGACAAATGGAGAGATTAAAGTCACTTCCAGCTGTGAAAAAGCATTTGGGGGAAAGTAGGACAGAGGGTTTACATTGGGGCTGTTGACCAGAGCACCAGATTATTTGACACTTGTTTTGCTTGTGATGTCAGTGTTTGCTTTGATTTTTCTCTCGTATTTCTTGTTTCACCGCGGCAGAGCTGCTGAATGTTGGGTTTTGTGGCCGCTTTCAAAGGCTGCTGCTCCATCCATAAAGTTGTGGCAACTGAGAGTTCACTCCATAGGCTTCGTCCAGGGAGGACAGAAGATGAAAAGGGAGCAAACTGCAAGGAAATTTTGGGGGAGGCTTTAATATAGTAGGAGTTCATTTGCTCAGATTTTCCTGTCAGTAAATTGGCAATGAAAAACGGGCCTTTCTGAGAGAGCTGCTCTGTGTGGCAATTGTTAACAATGCAGCCATTTAACTCAATAATCACTTTTCTCTCCCTCTGGGGAGCTGTTAGCGCCACAATTCCACTTTATTTTTATCCCTGGCTGGCTCGATTTGTTTTCTAATACATAAACAATTAATACTAAGAAGGTGATGTTGTGGAACTGCCACTTTCAACAGTGGCAACGAAAGGTCACTGTGTGTATAAAGGCATTTGTGAATCTCTGAGGGATAATCCTTCTCTTTTACAAATTCGGGAGGGTGGTTGGTAAAAAAGGGCTCTGCAAGTCCCCCAGCTCTGCTTTTCTTGTTTAATTGGACTTTTAAAGCTTGTTATGCTCTGTGTGCAGGCCCACGTGCTGTAGTTTTCATTAATATTATGGGAATGATTTGGGGCTCTGACTGTAGAATATTAGAGTATACTTTTTAGAAGGCACCATCATCTGTTACCATGGAAACCCAAATAGTGGTAAAGATGTAGGTCTGAGGCTTTGAACCTCGAAAGCCGCAGACAAGGGTGGTTTCTTATAGGAACTTTAATTACTTTTGTATATAAAATCCAGTTAAGTGAAGAAAAGAGACGGAAATAAATTGATCTGTTCAGCATTGCACTGACAATGCTTTTGAATAACATCCAGCACAGAAGGATCAGTGTCTCATTCTCTGTGTATGTGTATGCTGGTTTTTTTAAGCTCATTATTTATCATAACAGTTGTTTTATGCCTCTGGTAATTTTCATTGTGATTTTGTAAGTGAGGTGACTGACTGTGTATTGACAGATACTGTTCCTTGTTGAATGGGAAGTGCTAGATGTAAAATGGAGAGGTGTGCAATGGTAGCGCTAGAGGTCAAATATTTTGGGAATGAGCAATTTTGCGATTGACTTAGCATGGACCTAATTAAAAAAAAATCAGCAGATGTTGTCTGAAATCCACCTACTGAGATGTGATTGTTGTATATCAGTTTGCTGAGTGATGTGAGCACCACTAGTTCCCTGTTTTGCCACAGTAATTCTGCAGCCTGGTTAACATTCACACAAACTCTTACGGTGTTTGGGTGACAAGCAGCAGGATGAGTGTTTGCATCGCTATATAAAGCCTTGTGTCTTTTTAGAGAGAGATTCCTTAATTTTTTATGGAAACTGCTTCAGTCTGTTTCCTCAGCATCTTGTAATACACAGATCAAATACGTAACGAAGCTTCTAAAACCTGCTTTTAGGTGCATTCAGAGATGAGGCTTTCCTTGAGCATACAGACATCACCTGCTCCTGTAAACAGACCCAAACTGTAGCCCAGGTTTCCCTCTGCTGCAAGAAACCTTCTGTGCCTCCCCTTGCCTTGGTACCAGAGGGCTGCACTGCCATAAAGAATGGCTTGTGGGCTGATGTTTCTTGGCTCAATGTTCTTGATATTTTTGTGGCGTACTTGGCTCTTATTGTAGTATTTCTTGAGTGTTTTATGGGGCAGTATTACTTGGCTCATGTGTTTGGCCTGGGATCATGGGGTATTTTGTGCTCACATTTATTAGTTTTCTATTTTCTTTAGCTGATGCTCTCCCCTCTTCATAGTGGTGGGTACTACTTGGGTGTCATCTCATTTAGATATTATGTATCTGCTTTTTTTTTTCTGAGAAATCCTTACCTCTTAACCTGTCACCTGCCCTGGGTTGTCTCTTACTTTTGAATACCATGGGCTTCCCCACTCTGCTCTTTCCTCTTTCCAGAGGAAAAGAAGGGACACACACAAAGGTTGTGAGTGTTGGTGATGGCATCAGTAAGGACTTGTTCCAGCCTGGTCCTATCCTTCTGTGCACTTGTAATTACATAACAAGCAATTCCTTCTAGAGTTCATTATTTCAGGCTCTACAGATTATACATCTTTGTGGTAAAGGGGGCAATTACCATGTCTTAATTGGACTATGCATCATGTAATCAGACCCACTTGTTTCTTAATATCCAATAAATACATCCTATCTATCACTGTGGTTCAGACCTGTTGGATACTTTGTAATGACAAGGCATTGCACATTCCAGAGGAAAATGCTGAGAAATCAGTTAAAGAAAACCAGGACCGCTACAGAAAGAAAGGCAAAGTGTTGTTTAATGCCACAGTTAAAATTACATACAGTAATTCTGGGAAGTGTATCCGCCTGGTAAACAGGACAAGAAACCCCAGGATGCAAAAACCTTCTTTGTGCCTGGTCTCCTCTGGCTTTCTTGTTTTCTTTTAACTAGTGCTTTTAAAATCAATTCAAGGTCAGCGGCTTGATTTCTTCTTTTCTCCAGCTAGATCCCTCAGGGATTGAGGCCTTGGGAATTCAAGCCAACTTGGTGAATTCTGCTGCGGTTTGAAGTGGTGCAACTCACACAGTTAAAGAATGATTGAGCTGCTTATGAATTTTGGGAGGATGAGACCTGGCTCTTGTTCCTTGATATTTTTGAGTTCATCTTGCAGAAAAGGCTGTGGGGTTTGACAGCTGATGATGTTGTGTGGGCACAGATCAGTGCTGCAGCCTGAGCAACCTACAGTTACACAAACCTTTGTTCAGCCAGGCTGTTCCCTTTGTGCTGGGAACACTCAGTGTCCCATATCTTGGGTTCTGTTCACTGAAATGTCTTCAGATCTGACTTCACAGAGGAAACAGTTTGCCATTGGGTTTTTTTTTTTCCACATACATCCTTGTCAATCTCAGCCTCGTTCCTGGGTGGTGACTGGTAGAAACACTGGGAAGCAGCTCTTGGCTGTGAATTCAGAGTGTCAAACAAAGTAGGGCTGTTTCACTCTTGTCCTCTGCAGTGTTGTAAAGAGCAACAAAATCCAAGAGTATTACAGCTTAACCCAGAGTTCATCCATTTTTATGTCGAGGGTCAATCCTTTCCTCTGAATTTGAAGAAAAACCTTTATGTGAATGAGCAGAAGTAGGGGCTTCATGCTGTGCTTGGGGGATGGTATTACTGAATGGTTATGCTTTTGACATCAGTAATACTGAATTTCTTGCTTTTACTGGAATTACCTTAATCTGCACACGTGTGAATCTTCATTCCCTTGCACTGCCTCAAAGGTCAGCCCTCAGCAGTAGCGGGGGAAAGAATCCTAAATGGGCAAAGACAGTAATTATGTGCAGTGGGCTTTCAGATTCTTTTTGAATGGAAAGTGTGGAGTTTAGATTGGTAATGATGCCATGAGGTTTCCTTTATTTCAGGAGATAATGATGACTTGGAGAAGCGTTGTTCAGGGGAAAGCATTTGTGTTTGTGATCACCTAGTAGAAGTAGGGCATGAGGATGAGGCAGGGGAGGAAGAAGGGAATTAAAGCAATTTGGCTGCTCTGTAGATGGATCTTTCTTCCTTTAGAAATACTTACTGGAATTGCAGCAGCATTTGCTGGATAAGCAGAAGAGCAATTCTGTCAGCAGGATGGGAAGCTGCTGTGCTTGATAGTTCATTTTTCCAGAATAGGGATTTGCTGTCAACATGCACCAGTTTATGTGCAGGCAGCCCAAATCTTATTCTGTATTTCTAGGTGTGAATTCTGTGCTTTAATGGAAATAGTTGTTGCTGGAAGTGTAAAATGTAATGTGTTTCTACCTCAGTCAGTTATTTCTCAGGGAAATATTTTATGTTTTAATATTTCTGCAGAGGTGTGTTGGAGAGGGTGTATTTACAAAAACCTAAACAACTAAGCCAAGAGGCTTCATATACATAACTCCACATTTGGCTGCATTGGGTTGGTATCAGCAGCTTTTACTACTTGGTTCTCTCTTTATTTCTAAGAAGAGAAAAGCACTAAAATCAATATTAATGAGCTATTTCTAGCATTTTCCATGCATGGCCACCTGTTTACAATAGGAGTAGGTACCTGCATGTCTCTTCTAGCAGGAGACCTGGTTTTTCTAGCCTTTAGCCTGGATGTGTTTGTAAAGTGGCTGAGGAGAAGGGCTTGTGCTCCTTCTCATCCTGGACTTGATGAGCAATTCCCAGTTTGTGATGGTACCAAGCCATCTCCCCTGAGGAGCTTCTTTAATAGAAAGCTCCTTTCTCCCTCTTGATTGTTTGTCGAAGGGGTTACTTGGTTGGGAAACAATTTTGAAACATTTGAAGAGCCAACTGTGCTAAATCCTGCAGAGGCTGAAATTACTTTTTCTTTTTTATTTTTTTTTTTGGTACCCTGAAGGAAGTTTTCATCTTGCAGTTGTACAAGAGAAAGCAGAAGAAATGGGAGCAGCACCCCGAGAGGGTGGCAGCTGACAGGCTGCTGGTGTGTTTGGGTGGGTGTGATGTCCCACCCCCTAAGGGGGAGGAAGCACCTAGAGAAGGAAGGTGATGGCAAGGTGAGTATGGTGAGATGGCAGCAGTAGGAAGAGAAAGGGACAGGTATGAGCAGAAATAGAAAAGGTAAGAGGACTTTGACAGGACAGAAACAGTGAGGAAGCAGACACAAAAAGCTGAGAGGTGAGGTGCTGTTGGATGCTTGCAGGCTGGGAGGATCTGGCACTGCTGTCATCTCCTGTTCTGTGAGCTGGATGTCCACCAGAGTTATTGTGAGAGAGCTTGTTGTGGTTGTTATTATTACGAAAGAGCTGCAAATTTTGATCCTTAGGTCAAAACTTGGGCTGCAGTGCCTGGTTCTTGTCCTTCCTCAGTTTCAAATGTTTTCTCAAACTGATATGATTACTTTGAATTTACTATTCTAGAATTGCTTAGAAAAGCATATGTTGATCTGTTGTATTTGCCAATTGTGAATATTTTAAGAGTTTAAATATGCCAAGGCAGTTCTCTTATTGTTCCTCAGCTCAGCTGGTGTTTCGGAGCTCTGCTCATGTGTTCACACTACAGTTGCACACAGTTTATTTCAGTAATGAAGAAGAATAAGCATGTGAAAGGAAGAGACTTTGATATATTTACCTTCTGAAAAACACTTTATTTGCCTGTAGCAGAGGAGCTCACCAGGACAGCAGCTCTGTGGTACCTCAGTGCATCACTGGACTTGGCTTGGAGCCTGTGCCAGGCAGCCCAGATGTGACTCAGTTTTGTGCAGCAGCCAAACCAAATTAAACATCCAGAATTCAGTCAGTCCAGCAGTCAGTCCAGCAGTCACCTAAAACCAGTCGCTCCTCTTCGCTCCTTCCCTTCAAAAACTTGGTTTTGAAACTTCACTGTTGATCCCGACAGACCTTTTGTTTTGCTGTTGGCTCTGACTATACAGGACATAATCATCTGATAAATTTGACTTTCACATGGGTGTCTTGCATCTCTCTGTGCCCCCGAGGTCTGGCTGTTGTTGCCGGCACTGACTCATTCCCTGCAGGGCATGTGGATCTCTGAGGTGCCCTGCAGGGCTCTGCTCCTGTCCTGCCTGCAAAAGCAGGTAAGGAGGCAGGGAGGGCTGGGCTGCTGCCAGCAATCCAGATAATTCATGGTACTCCTGTGTACAAACACGTGCTTTTAGTTGTTGTCAGGGATGCTGCTGCCTGCTTGAACTGCACCCACTATTTAATTTTTGGGAGGTGGGAATTTAATGAAATCTAGGGCCAGTTGAAAGGTTGCCACAAATGTGATGTGCAGGGATAAAGCTGTTCTAAAACAAGCAGCTCTGTGCAGCTCGTGAGATTCCAAGTATTCCAGCATGAATCAGGGAAAATAAACCTATCTGATCTAGTACAAAGTAATAGGTTTTAAAGATTCTCATAGCTTAGTTTTTAAAGGGATTTTTACCATGCCAAGGGTGGTCAAAACACTCCTCCAGCTTCCTGAATAAATTATCTTTGTTAGCGATAGGGTTTCCTACACAAACAGTAAATATTTTTATGATCAGAACATGGGAGATGGGGTATGCACTAACAGTTAGCAGCACGTGGCAGGAATGATCAGAGAAGTGGAAAGCTTGGGAATAAACACATTGTCCCTGTTGGCACAGGGATAACCCTGGAGACTGCCAAGGCCAGAGCCGGCAAAAATAAGAAAGTATAATTAATTGTCCTTAAATGAACTTAGCATGCAAAAATAACCCTTTTAAAGTACACACTCGTCTTTGCATCTCTTATAAGAGAGGTTTTCCATGTGACAAAGGTTTTTGTGTTCTATAAAATATTTACTAACATTTCTGAGTGTTTAGTGTAAAAAAATTAACATAGGGAGTATAGTGGAAGTGGACATCTGTTTTACCCTTGCACTTTGCTTTTCTAGTAATAATTCCAATTGCTAAGTGTACTTGATGCTAAATTGCTCAAGAGGGGACAAAATGAGTGTTTGGATTATTTAGTGTATGTAACAATTTACTCATGTTTCCTCATAGGGCATGGTGGGAAGATTACACATCAGAGTCAGACTTGAGATGCAATTTCCATTATAATTGAGGAGAAATGTAGAGGTATTTCCTTTAGAGGTTTTTCTTAATGCTGATTAATTTTCAAATTTTCAGCTCTTAAAGTTTAAGTTAGAACTGGAAGTCACAGGCAGAAATTTGCCTGGATGGATCCAGAGGAAAGGTATACAAAGTGATTTTGAGTGGATGAGAGAGATCTGGGAGTGATTAATGCTGAGATTTTTAGAGGGCTGACTGACAAATGATGGTGTATTTGCATGAAAACAAGAGCAGAATATATCACCTGCTGTGTTTGTATTCTAAAAATAGTTGATGTTTTTTCTGTCTGGAATATTCTCCTCAGTCCTGAACGTCTTATTTTCCAAGAGTGATGAATTAATGTAACAAGAGCACCCACAAGTGACAGCAGTTTCTTCTCCTTTGAACAAGGATTTTCAGTACCTAAATACATGTTATTTCTAGACCTGTGTCTGAGAATGGAAGGGAAGGGGAGAGCACCTTGGATGGAGGAGGAAGAAAAGAGAATTATTTAATGTGCACTGGAAGGAACAGAATGAGATTTAAAACAAGAGCCAAATTTAATCTGAGCATTCAGAAAGTCTTGCAATGGATCCATGGGTCTGTGGAATTGTGTCCCAATGGAAATGATGGAAATACTGTTGCCTGAGTCACTTTAATGTAGGACAAAATAATTGACTGTAAGAAGGGAAAAAAGTACTGCACTCTAAGAGAACAAATGGAATAATCCACTGCCGGGGTTTCTTTTCCTTTTAAGTTTTTAACTTCCTTATAATATTGTTGAAGAGGAAAAAAAGGAGGAGGTACAGCAATTAAAAAAGGATGCTGTATTTAGCATATAATAAGTGTAAGTAACAACACATACCAATACTTCTCCACTGCTTTTTAATTAATCTGATTATCTGTTGCACATCTGTTAAATACCCGCTGTTTTATGGTGAAGGCAAGATTCCCCTTCCAAACACGTACCTTTCATTCCTCCCCTCCCCCAAATCTGTACAGAAACTTTATCCAACCTGGGGGCAAATAGAGTGTGGTATTGAAAAAACAAGTAACTGAACACACCACAAGCAAAACCAACAGAAAAGCAGCCCAAACAAAGCAACAAAACCCAATTATAAGTGCAATATATGATTTGTAGGTGCTAGAAAAGCACATAATGTACCAGTCAGGGAGAGGAGGAGTGTTAAGCATGTGATGTCTTATTTCTGTATAAAACTCCTGAGTGCTTGTGGGTGAGTTGTTGAAGCGCCTGGGCAGGGGAGCTCTGGCTGTTACCCAGGGGGGGCTGAGCTGAGGGCTGGGTATTAACACCCAAAAGGACTTCAAATGTTTTAGCTGCAACTGAAATCCGTGCTGCTGTTTTTTCTGCTTGTGGAATTGATGTGGATTCCCTAAAAATCCCTGAGCTTTGAATGGAGAATGCAGTCTTAACATGGGTATCTTAATCTCAGTCCCTAAAGTGAAAGGGTGGAACAGAAAGCTGGGATGTGAGGTGGTGAGTGAACACTTCTGAAGGCTCAGAAATCCTAGAGCTATGGAGAAACCTGAGAGGAAATTAATAATTCTCTCAGTGGAGCTCAGTTTGCATAGTGTGCAGTAAATAATGCATGGGGCTACCGAGCAAACAATAAGAATAAACCAAAATATTGAATAGCTGCTCCTTGAGTCAGCCCCATCCATCTTTCACATAAACAACAAAAGGTCCTGTGGCAGAGAAATGTATGATGAGGTGATCAGATTTTTTAAAGTGAAATCTTCAAGAGGTTTGACACAGAGCTTTGTGGACAACCTCGTGTTGGTGCAATCAGAAAGGTTGATTATGTACTGATGTTAATATTACTTTTTTCTTAGTCTCCCTCTGTGATAGCCAAGCCCTTCACCAGAGATGGTGCTGCCAAAAAGAAAAGCCCTCAAATTAAAAGTAATGTGAAGCCTTTTGCAATAATGACCTTGTGTGTGTGTAACTCCACTGTACATTGCCTCATCATGGGGTTTTTTCTAATACAACATCAACCAGAATTGATGATGTAGGTCTATGAGCAGAAGTTTAGGTATTAGGGCAGAGTAAAGTGCTTTTCCAACCTAAACAATTCTGTGATTGTGTTGTGGAAGGAGCTTATGACAGGCCACAAAAATTTGGGAGAGGTGTGGTGGAATTAATAAATTTGCCTCTTACTGCGATGAATTTAGATTCCATTGACATCCAAGTCACGCAGGAAGGCAAGGCAGTCACCTTTGAGGCTCTGTCTGTCAGAGTGGTGACTCGGTTAATTGTTCAGAGGGAACTCAGGACAAAACAGAACCCTAGAAACTTAAACTGTAGTTCATCGATACGTGTCCTTAGAGCTGTGCACACAACTCCTGTGTAAGGTGATTGCAGGGGGTTGACAGGGGCTGGATTGTGGTTTAGACTTGAGTTGCAAAGAGACAGTTGGACTGTATTTAGGAGTTGAGGTTTTGCAATTGTTTACTGCGTGAGGCTTCAACTCTTTGTTGGAATCAAAATCAGTACCTTGTATGCAATTAAGGTCACCCTGTGCTTTGCTCATTTTAACGGCGATTGCAGAAAGCTGGGTGGGGAAACCAGTGCTGTTGCAATTAAATTGAATCATTTGAATCCCATTAAAGCAAAAAGGAGGAAAGAAAATACTGTTATTTATCAGTCAACTTGAGGGAATTCATGTCTTCTGAAAATTAGCTTGTCCTGTTTCTTTTGCTATTGTTCTCAGCTTTTATATTATTGCAGTGTTAAAGAGAACAAATTATAATGAGATTCTTTAAAACTTTTCCCTTTTTCTTTGTACCCTCAGGCTTCCAATCCATTTTCCTTATTCTGCTCTTTCCTTTTGCAAACCATATATGGGCCATTAATTCCTGCTGTGTCTGCTGTGTTCCTGCAATGCCCACCAGTGTTGTTAGGTGATGTTGTAGGAATTTATTGTGGCACAGGAGCAGGTGTGTCTGTCTGCACTCCCCAACATATGCCCAGTCAATCTGCAGATCAGTTCCTGTTCTGAGGCTGGAAAGGTGGTTGCATTTGTTTAGGAATTATGTAAATTCCCCACTGTAACAATTCTGTTAAAAAAAGTAAAAAGGTGTATCAAGAACAGTGATTAAAAATGTTCTAACAGATCTTTTTTCTACAAGGATTTTTCTTAGTCTTTGCTCTCAAAAGTTTAACTTCTTGCATGTTTGATAGAGGGAAGACTTTGGTGGTGGCTTTGTGCCATGCTGTTGATAGGAGGAGGAAAGCCCAAGTGAAGGGGATCTTCTTGTGTTGTTGGGCTGCCAGGAGCTCATGGGTTTTGTTTTCCTAAGGCTGGGAAAGCTCATCCCAACCAGCCATGAGTGTGTCTGCACAGCCCTGCCAGGGGCTGCAGCTTGTTAAAGCATCTCCTGGTGAGAATGAATTGAACACCAAGGGCCTTGATTTCTAAAAGGTCCAGCCAGGACTCAGGGCAGTGATTGTCTCCTTGTCCTGGGCACTGCTGAGGCACCCCCAGTCCTGGGGTGGGTTTTGGGTCCTTCTGACAAGAAGGAAATTGAGGGGCTGGAGTTATGTCTAGGGAAGGGAATGGAGATGTGGAAGGGTCTGGAACGCCAGGAGAGGCTGAGGGGAGGTGGGAAGGCTCAGCCTGGAGAAAAGGAGGGTCAGGGGGTACCTTCCTACTCTCTCCAGCTCCCTGACAGGAGGGTGGGATCAGGTTCTGCTAGTCAACAAGGGACAGGATGAGAGGCAACAGATTCAAATTGTGCCAGGGCATGCTTAGTTAGGATATTAGGGGAAATCCCTTCATAGAAAAGGTTGTCCAGCCCTGGCACAGGCTGCCTGGGGACATGGAGTCACCATCCCTGAGGGGATTTAAAAAGCGTGTGTAAGTGGCACTTAGAGATACGATTTAGAGATGGCTTTGTTAGAGTCCAGCCAGACTAACCCAGAACTGTCCTGAAGGTCTTTTCCAAACTAAACCGTTTGATGTTGTGGAAGAAGCTTGACGGATTGCAAAGATTTGAGAGAAGCATAATGGGATTAACAAATTTGCTTTTTATTGTCATGGGTTTAGGTTCTACTGACAACTAATTCACACAGGAAAACAAGGCTGTTGCTTTTTAGACTCCTGTCTGTGTAAGAATGGGAATGTAGTTCATTGTTCAGAAATGGGAGAGGCCTTAGGATTTTTCTTTTGTGGGAGCTCAGGACAAAGCAGAAGCCGGGAAACTTAAACTGCAGTTTTTTGGTAGCACATGTCCTTTGTGTCATTTCATTTCTGTGTCCTAAGTAATGGGAGCAGGAACTGTGTACTCAAGCTGAGTATTTATGTACAAATTGACCTTGACTCCTTCTACTCCTATGCCTTTTAATGTATTAAAAATAAAGTAAATACTTACCAAAAATTACTTGTTGTATCGAACACTGTTCCCCTGGAAACCTCTCTTCAGATAATAACTTTGATTCCAAAGATATTAAGGAGGAGGAAAATGTTTATGTTGCTTTTTCAGAGCAAGGCAAATTGAGTACAGGAACAATATCTGTAATCCATGTATAATTGCACAAGGAAATGACTTAATGTATTTGAAGATGAACATGAATCAAGGTCTTCCCCTTCCCCCAGCCCTTCATGGTACTTCACTGTTAATTTTTTCTTTCAGAAGTAAGGATATTACATCCCTCTCTCTGCTCCTGGTTCTCCAGGAAAATCAAAGAGCTCTGACTCACCACATTTGCAGTTTGTAATCTCACAGGTGAGAATGAAACTTTGCCCTTTTTAGCAACTTCAGCTTTCCAAGGTGAAAAAGCAGGTACTGATTGTTGTACTGAAATCATGCAGTTTGAGAGAAGCTCGTTCCCTTCACAGTACTTTTTATACTTCCAGGAATTTGTATATTGTGAGATGCTCCATGAGGGAACAGATGAATCTTTGGTACTGCGCTTAGATCAGGTGTTTAGGGGCTCAGGCCCTCTGTTCAAGCTCTCTCCCCATCCTGTTTTACGACAGGACAAATTAATTTTTCCCACATCTCAATTAAGTCCATTGTAACTGCCATACGTGTTTCTTCTCTATCTCACAGGAGTCTGAGGGAGCTTAATGAGCACTTGTAAAATATTTCAAGATCTCTTGATGAAATGTGATGTGAGTGCAGTGTGTTTTCAGTGAAACCTTCTCTAGAACATTTGCTTAGACTTGGCTGTCATCTGTGAACGTGCGTTGAATGAAATCTGTAGAGCTGCTTATTTTTTACCATCCACGAGTTTATCACCAAGTGGTGCTAGCTCTTCCTTGCAGGATGAGAAAATCATTCAATGGTTTTTGGGACCTCAAAGATCATCTAGCTCCAATTAGACACCTTCCACTATCCCAGGTTACTCCAAGCCTCGTCTGACCTGGCCTTGGACACTTCCAGGGATGGGGCAGCCACAGCTTCTCTGAGCAACCTGTGCCAGGGCCTCCCCACCCTCACAGGGAAGGATTTCTTCCCAGTATCTCATCTAAACCTACTCGAATTCAGTTTGAAGCTATTTCCCCTTGTCCTGTCATTCCGTGCTCTGATTCCCAGTATGTACCTGTGAGTGCTTGTGCTTCTCTCACTTCAACTAAATGGACTTAGGTTATATCCAGCCTTAAATATTTGACTGGGCAGTGAAGCACAGTCGTGTCATTTTAGCCTAGTAGTTGAATGAGGGTATCTCCACCGTCAGTGGATTCCGAGACTTGGCTTTTGGTGCCAGAGATACCAAGGCAGGGCAGACAGTGGTTTTCACACTGCTGGCAAATCTGCCTTTTAAGAAAAAGGGGGTGAGAGCAAATACACAAATTCTGGAAAGTGAAAGGAGTTTGTTATATTTCATTTGAGAGGTTGTTAAGAACGGATTTTCAGGTGAGAATCTTTTCCATCTGTGATGGTTTTATGTCTGTGCTGTAGTAGAGAAAAACTTTAATGCATTTCCTTTGGGCATTGGGGTCAATGTTTTGTCATAGTGACAAATTGAGAGGTGAAGCACAAAGTTTTTCAGATGGGCTGTTAGTTTTTCCTCCTGAGTGAAAACACAGCATTTAATGAGACTTTTGACTTTCTCCCCACCCACTAGCCAATAAGGTGTTCCTATTATCATCTTCAATTGTGTTTTATACGACCAGTGAAGATACCTCCTGTTTAAAATGGCCTAATGGTACTTTGTACCTTCTTTATTTCTAGTTGCTCAAGTAAATGCAGAGAGTTGTGCAACTGTCACCTTAAATGGCATCCCAGAGCTGAACTGCAGAGTGGCTGAGGAGGTGAGGCAGGATCTCTGGAGGTGGCTTAAGCCAAATTCCTGCTCTGTGCAGGATCACCATCTCCTGCAGGATGCTCAGAGCAGAGCCCAGATGGGTTGGAATGTATCTAGGGCTGGAGATCCACATTCTCTCTGAGCATCCTGTGCCATTGTTTGACTTCACAGTAGAAAATGTTTAAATGGAATGTTTAAATGGAATTTCTTGTATTTCAAGTCTTTCGAAATACGTACCAGAAATATTTGGCCTGCTGTTGTCCTTTGACTGGATCTTGTTGAGAGGAGTCTGGCTCTCTCTGTACTCCTGGAAGTGGTTACAGCACCGACCCTGACAGATCAACCCTAATGCAAAACCTGTTTGTACTGTCACGTTTTTATGTCTATTTTAGACTTTTATTTGGGGATAGCTGATGCATAAGGGCCGATTTCCCAAGTGATTCTTGATTAAATTTCACTGTGTGCTTCATCAAATATTTGGCTTTGCTGAATAAATTGGTTTATTATGTTCATCCTGATTTACTGTCTCAGTGCTGTCCACTAGGTACTGAAAGATAATCAGTGTCAGTAGCTGTTATATTTTCATTTATGGGAGAACATGCTAATTTTTTTGAGATACTGACTTATCTGCAATGTATTTTGCTGTAAGCTGAGACTTTTAACAGGCCTTTTGAACAAATTATTTGGCTCTTTTGCAGATCTGAAAATTCTTCTAGTACTTCAACCTCATTCAAGTCTGATGGTATCACCAGGACTAAACTTAGTTTAGAACTAAACTTAGACATGTTTGAATTTTGTGAATAGAAAGAATATCTTTTCTCTTACGGTGTGTTGAATGGGGTTTGTGGTTTAATTTACTTATATAGAAGTTGTGGTGTGCCTTTAGTTCAGCACCCTCAGTGGAGATGTGGCACTTCAGGTCTGACTGGTGGATGGAGAAAACTGCCTTTAATTTGGGCCATAGATTGGAGTTTTTTATATAAGAACATCTGCAAAACCACCTGCCATCCTTGCCTTAAATTAGTGATACTGGCCATTAATCTTGTTTAGGAGTGAAACAAGGGAAGGAGAGTGGCGGAAAGGTCCAAATGTCCAAGTGCAAGGGAACTTGAAGAGCTCAGGAGTTCTGAGCTCAGGCATTGTGAAAGTGGATGTAAAGATGGGTCGTTTGCCTCTTTTCAGAAGGAGTGGCAAGACAGGAAGAAAATGTGACAGTTTTCACTGTGTTATTGCAGCGTTGCTTACTTTTTTAGGGCAACTTTCACCTTTTATATAACAGGATGTAGAAATTAAATCTTACTGATGAGTAACATCTTAATCAATATTCAATAAACACTTGCTGAGGTGCTGCCTTTAGCAAAAAGCATGAGAAGCCTTTGCTTTAATTCAGAACAAAACATTACTTTGGACTGAACAATTAAAATCTATTGATTTTTAACTTGGAGGTATTAAAGTAAGGAAGTTTCATGTCAGCTGCTAAATTGCTTTCTCTTAGCACTGTTTTGTCATACAGATAAAGCCTTGCATGAAGACCCAGCTACTTTTTATTTTCCTAAGCATTTTCTTTGAAATCTCTTCCTTAGTCTGTGCTGAGCTGTGGATAAACACAGGCTGGGGTTTGTCAGAACCTTTCTGCACATGCAGAAATATTCCTGACTTGGATAGAAAGAGAAGTGCTTTTGTGAAACCTCTACCGGCTTTAGGAATCTGGTGAATTTTGAAAAAAGGTTTTGTCATGTTTCCCTGGTCCATGTGCATCTCATCCCTGCCCTGTGTGTTTCCTATTGGAGGGAAAAATATTAAATTGTGAATTTTATCCCAAATCAAAAGTTGAGTCAAGTGATGCTCTTAGGTTTCTTGTTGAATTAAAGGATATTAATTTGCATGAGAACTCTCCAGAAAAGCTGGTAATCCTGAGCCAAGCTGGGAATAACCCCTCTGTTCCCACAGAGACATGTAACCTTCTGCAAGTGTTTTACCACATCAAAATAAGAAGTTGTATGAACAAATTTTTGGGTTGATTTACTTTTCTCCACGTTTTTATGGTTTAAAACTTAGTGTAGATGCCCATAATTCCAACAGTTGTCTCTTAATGCTGCAAGGGTTTTGTGTGTTTATTTTACAACTACAAAGTTTCGGGAGTGTTTATGTATATGTTCTTGTGTACATAATTCAGTGCAGAAGAGGGGACAGAGGCTTATGGAGGGGTGTTCTGGAAAGAGTTCTGTTAATTGTAACAAAGGTGGAAAGCTGATTAGCAGTCCTCTAAGTGAATGCTGGGATTCTACTTTTGGTATCTCTATTAATTATTAAAGGTAAATTACTGTGCTTAAGAAAATGTTTGTGGAAAGATTGTAATTTGCACATAGAGGCCGAAGTAAGCTCAAGTATTGTAATTTCCGGTAGAGCAAAAGGGATGCCTCAGAAAAGGCTTGGAAGGGAGGTTAATTCTGAGAAGGAAAAAAAATGTTTCTGATGTATCTTGCCTTCATTGATGCTGTCCACAGATGAAACATAAGCAGCTGAATTTTGCCTGACTTCAGCCATACAGAGACAGCACTAAGGTGTTCTTTGAATTGTGAGGCATCTAGGTTGTTATTATGCTCTGGAATGTGCTCTTGGTCGCTGTACGGGTATTAGATGGTGAGTTGGACTAGATGATCCTTGTGGGTCCCTTCCAACTCATAATTTTCTGTGATTCTGTGATTTTGCAGTTGGTGCTCAAGGGTCTGCTTTAAAGCCCACCAAAACATGTAGGAAAGCTGCTGTGCATGTGCTGGAGCTGAGCCACAGCCATCCCCTCCCTGCAGTTGTGCTGAACCAGAGGAGGTCCAGCAGTTTTAATCCATCTTTCTTCTTCTGATCTTCTCTTGTGAGCCTGGTATCTCTGTCTGCAGACCTTTGATGGGATTATTACCATCATTTCAGCTGACAGACTGTTCACTGGGAGGGGGTGAAGGTGCTCAGCTCAAGTCCCAGCAGGGACAGAGACCTTCTGCCACTTGGATTGTGAATCCTCACGCTCCGTCAATATTTGGTGGTTCTATTTCTCATCTCTTGGAATATTGCCCTTCTCAGAAAAGCAAACATTTGCTCTTCCCTCCTTTCAGTATTGGCCTGTGAGGGAAAGGTGGTGATTACTGCTTCATACTGAGGGCCTAAAAATCTGACTGCTGCTGGTTTGTTTTTCTTAAATGCCAACTTGTTTTCCTGCCTGGATTGCTGAAAATAATGTGTGTGTAACTAGTCTGTAACATGTGCAGATGGAGGCCCTGACTAAGAGTGAGGTTTTGGGAGTATCTTGGCCCTGAATTAAGAGGGTTTTAATCATATGTGGGAAGTTGTGCCTCTAGTTTCACTTTTGCCAACTGTAAAGCTTCTCTGGCACCTACAGTATCATATTTGGGCTGATGTCCAGAAATAAAAAATGGTCAATAACTATTGCCAGCTACTCTGGCAGAGAACCAATTATCCCATTCTGTTTCCATTCCTCTGTGCACATGTCAATAAATAATCACTCACCCGTGTTCCTCATCAGCTCTCTGATTAAACATATGTGTCCTGAAAGCTTCTAAACTGGAAATGGTAGCAAACATCAAAATGTCTTTACTCATTTGTATTCCTTTCCATCTGTTAAAATACCTATTGAGGCCTTAAATTGTTTGATTACACTTAAAGTAGACTATGGAAAATCAGTTACACATTGAATGGACTGATCCATATTGACATAAATACCATGTTCTGTATGAACTGTGTAGCAGCACCAGGGAAATCTCAGAGCTGAATAACGGGATTTGTCTGGTTTAGAGCTGTTCAACATTGGAAGTTGCACAAAGTGACTTTGTAGTTGTCCTTGTTTGTGAGAAGATTTATAATAAGCTTTTCTGGATGTCAATTATGCATCCTTGAGATTTTCAGATAAATCCAAGGTTAAAATAATTATTTCATAAACATCCAATAAACACAGAGTAGATGTTGATAGAGGTTATTTTGGAGACTGGTGTGGTTTTCACAGAATCACAGAATCACAGAATATTATGAGCTGGAAGGGACCCACAAGGATCATCTAGTCCAACTCACCATCTAACACCCGTAGGGAGACCGAGAGCACATCGCAGGGCATAACACCAGCCTAGATCCCTCACAGTCTAGCAGGCCACTCCGAGCCGGAAGGGGCCCAACGTCATCCAGCCCTACACCTCCCTGCTAGACCATGTCACTAAGCTCCTCGTCCAGTCTTCTCTTAAACACCTCCAGGGATGGTGACTCCACCACCTCCCCGGGCAGCCCATTCCAATATGCGATTACTCTCTCTGTGAAGAACCGCTTCCTAATGTTAAGATTGAACCTCCCCTGGCGTAGCTTGAGACCGTGCCCTCTCGTTCTGGTGTCGTCAGCCTGGAAGAAGAGGTCCACACCCATCTGGCTGCAACCGCCCCGCAGGTAGTTGTAAACAGCAATGAGGTCCCCTCTGAGCCTCCTCTTTTCCAGACTGAACAGTCCCAGCTCCTGTAGTCGCTCCTCATAGGGCCTACCCTCCAGTCCATTCACCATCCTCGTTGCCCTTCTCTGGACCCTCTCAAGCAGCTCAACATCCCTCTTGAACTGGGGAGCCCAGAACTGCACACAGTACTCAAGATGAGGTCTGACCAGCGCTGTGTACAGGGGAAGGACAACCTCCCTGGACCGACTGACCACACTGTTCCTGATGCAGGCCAGGATGCCATTGGCCTTCTTAGCCACCTGGGCACACTGCTGGCTCATGTTGAGTTTCCTATCAATCAGTACACCCAAGTCTCTCTCCACTTCACTAGTCTCGAGTTTTAATGCTGGTTGTGTACAGAGAACAAGTTTGGATTCCCCAGCCCACAACCATGCTCCAAAATAATGTTGACATCAGCACTTTGGTCCATACCAGCTGCAGCAAACAGCATCAGCTTGGTTCCTGGGCTCTGGAAAAGAGAAGCTGTGGCTGCATGACTTCCAAACAGAGGTGGTATTTGTAGCTCTCCAGGTACATGCCCGGGACTGCAGGAATAAAAGGAATTGTAGGGAAAACTGATCACAGGAGTGGAGGTGTTTCCAGGTACCTTTTCTCCTAGTTCCCCACTGCTGTACATCCATGTTAGGACATGAAATATTGTGCCATCCAGCTTTGTTTGGTGACATTTTCCTTTGAGTGTTCAAGAGCAGATGTCCTTCCAGTTGAGGAGTTAACACGTGGATGTTGGAAGAGCTGCTGGAGTAAGAGGCTGAGGCTTTGTAGGCAGAGCCTGAAGTTTGCCAGCAGCACAGTTTAATGTTAAATGTAAATGCAGGGCTGCAGATGGCATCCTTGGGTTTTAAGCATATCAATTCAAGCTGCTGCTGAGATGGGTTTGAATTATCTTCCAGCGTGGAAAAGCTGAAGCTGCATGAATTGGACCTTGGGTTTGCCTTTGTTCAGGGGAGAACAGATTGCTCATTTTATGACTGACAGCATTTTGCACTGAAAAAAAACCAAGTTCTCACCAAGTTCCAGGTGCAGGGAGCCTGGGCTGCAACAGATTTTTCTTGTCTTGATGCTTTGTTTACCTGATTCCAACCATGTTGTATTTCATGCATCAGTGATCCTTTAATTTGTAATGATCCTGTGCTTCCATGAACTTTTTGTGCTCAGTTTTTGACCAAACAAAATTGGCTTTTAAAAAGAAAGTTCTGCTTTCTATTGACTCTTTCAGGAACAGGGGAAGAAAGCTAAATAGTGGTGTTGTACCTGCTTGCATTTATTTCTTTGTGTTGGATGCGTTGGGTTTTTTCAGTCCTTGCTCCACATTGTTGCTGGGCAGCATTGACAACAGATTCCCCTCAGCCTAAATGCTTTTTAGTACAGGATAACACCATCAGATTTGTAAAGGCTTCATGAATAAAAATGCTCAATATGAGAGTGATGTTTTGACAGTGTCACGACTCTAGTAACATTCTCTTGGGGTTTTTTTTCTGCACCCGAAGCTTAGATGTTGATGTTTATTTTGCTTTTCTGGTGCTTATGTATTCAAGGTAAGTTCCTATAAATCAATTATTTGAAATTCTGTAATGCAGAAGGTTCCAGGGTTTAAAAAGAGTGTGTGTGGAAAGGTAAGGCCTCCATGGCAGACCTTCCAGCCTAAAATCCTTGGGTCTCCATTGTGCTGCTCTTTCAGAGGTCATTTGCTTTAATGTATAGTTGCATTTGATCCTGGTCTCAGTTTTAAGGTAGTTCAGCCCTTAAGATCAACCTACTCAGCTTCATTAGGAGTGAGCTTGAATGTGCAAGTTCTGTGCCAAGAAAGTGATATTTATCTAATGGTTCAGTCCAGCATTTTGCACTGATTTGGGACTTAACTTCTTCCTCTCAGTTTCTCCTGAGCTTCTGTCTGTGACAGAATTTGATGTTACTTAGTTCTTACCTGGCTATTTCCAGATGCTCCACAGGACTGGTCTGATCAATAGCTTGAACTGAGTTGCAAGCCCTTTAGATCATACATGTGATATATGTTACATATGGCACGGCCCAGGTTGTGACACATTTACCTGCTCTTTTCTGAATCTGCGTAACATGAACTTCCATAAAACTTACACTGCTGTGCTGAGGGAGTTCTGGAAGGGACCAGATGCTGGGTTCCTACCAATTTTCATGCAATCAAGGCACAGCTAATTCCATCAAGGAAAAAAAAATACATTTGAGCTATACCTTCTCCTGAAGAGTGATATATTTCCAGTGCCTGAAGCCTGAGAACTGATGTGTAACCAGTTGTTTCCCCTCTGGTAGGAGGGATGTGTTAGGGCACAGATGTCAGATGATAAGTATTAATTGCTTAGTACACCAAGAACCTATTTAGTTACTGCTGTGTTGCTTCTGTAATAAACAACATCCATGCAACAGAATTTTAGAAAAATCATTTGCAGAACTGGTTTTCTTTTACTGGGAAAAACTAGAGGGAGAATTGGGTTTGTGGTTTTGTTGTTTAACTCCCTGAAAACAGTTTGGTAGCGCAACAGGAGTTAATTCCAAATGAAGGTTAAGCAAAATGCATGTGGTTCTCAAAGCCCCCTCTGTGCTTCATAAAAGCTAAAAATGTCTTCATGTGTGGTCATTTGGATCCTGAATTTTGCAAACTAGCTGGTGTGTTTGGGACAGAGTTCACTGGCTGTCCTTGAGTTTGGAAAATTCTTGCCAGCTGCAGTAACTTTGCATGTGAGGGGGTGTCTGTGTGTGTCCAGAGTGTTATGTACAAAGTAGTCTAGAGGTTTAAACTTTTATTACTTAGTGGCAAGTTAACAGCAGATGTCACTGCTCTGAACATGGAGGGTTGCATAATGTGAACACACTCTGTGCCAAAGAAAACTTGATGGGGCTGTAGATGACATGATCAATAGAAAAAGAAATATGAACAGATCAATAATTGCAGATGGCTCTTCTGATTCAGAGAGAGGCACGGCATTGATTTGTAAAATAAGAGAATGGATGCAGCAGTTAAAATACACTGTGTACATGCATTAGATAATAAAATAATGTGAAATGCCCTCAGCCTCAATCAAAGGCAGAGAGTAAATCATCAAACAGTAACACGTGTCCCTGTGAAGCAGGAGGCTGTGAAGCATGCAAATGAACACCAGAGCCACGCTGAACAAACTGCCTGTGACAGAGGGAAAATAACACCCAAAGAGGATCTTCATCCATCAGGAAGATGAACAGTCCTGGCTGCATGTTGTGGAGTTGTCCTGCACGATGCCACGTGTGAATTAGAAATGCTGCAGGATCACAGCCATGCAGAAGCAGCATCTGATTTGGTTTGCTGCTGTGGACACCTCAAAGTCTTTAGCACAGCAGTTCAGACAAGTAACTTGGGAATTACTTCAATATATAAAATCAGGAAAATACAGCTTTTTTTTTGCTGATGAATCCTGCTCCTTGCTGACACAAATATGCAGAGAGAAGAGCTGACTTCAATTTGGAGTCATGAGCCAGAATTTTTTATTTATCTTGTTGTTAGACTTGATTTCTATTTATGACTGTGTGCCCTTTCTTAGTCTCAGTTTCATAAACTGATCCCTGTGTTCTGGGGACAGTTGTTGCATATGAACCCCCCCTGTTAGGAGTGAAGGAAGGGGGCAATGCAATAAGATGGCAGAAATAGGTAAGGTTCAGATGTCATGGCTAAGGTGAACTTATAAGGAACTTATGGGTGGGACATTGACCAGAAGTTCCTGTTAGAATTGTAGTAAAAAATAACCCCACCCCATGTTCTAGGGCACTTCAATGCCCCTTCCACTCATCCTTTCACCACTAACCTCAACTATTGTTTTGTTACTAGATAAAAATGTCAGTTTTAATGTGCTATAGTTTATAATAACTCCAGGCTTGGGTGTGTAATGAGCTAAACTAGATGGATTTTTGGTGTGATATGAGTGTGCAAAGGTGAGTTATGAACTGCCTTTCTGAGCATACAAAATTGGGTTTCTGAGACCCGTGTGATACAGCACACCCCAGAATTGCTCAGAATTTAATATTGCAGGGTTTCTGGCAGTTTTTAATTTTGAGGTAGGCAGTGGCAATGAATAATTAAGAGCCATATATGCAGTTGTGGTGTTTAGCAATATGAAAGTGTCTTTCATTTGTGATTTTGGAAGGTGAAGGTTTGTCATCTCAAATGCCTGTCTGTGTGTTGAGCTGAGTGTGTTCTTCACTTGCCTGGGGGGAAATTTATAATATTAGTGAGAATGAAAAGCTGAAGCTTTCTAGCTGTTGAATGCTTTTGCTGGAGAGGTGGAGAGTATGACTGTCCTTAAAAGGGCACATTTTGAAAATGCTTTATTTTCTGTCAGAAGGATACAAGATGAGTGACTGCTGTAAATGAATGCTGCAGAGGTGTGTTCTGTTCCATGTTATTGTGGTGGGGAAACTCTCCAGATGCAAAAATCATACGGATATAAAACTTTTCTTGTCCAAGCACAGAAGGCTGGCCCATATTTAGGCTTTGGAGTTGCACAGTCTAAGTACTGTCTTCATGCTTGTAGCTAAATTAAATTGAACAAAGCTCCATGTGGTGCTGCAGAGTTGGGCTGCTCTGTGCAGACAGAGATGACTCCCAACCCTTTGAAAAGATGGTGAACAGCCTTTTGCTGCAGTCTTTGCAACAACCAAGATACCTCTGTGCAACCCCTGTGAGACCTACCTGAACAGAAACTGTCCTTGAGGCTTTGGAACCCTCTGCGCTTATGTTCATGCGATTGGGAGAGCTGAAACCAAATGAATCCCTCCAAAACAACTTCCAAGCACAGGATTTTATTCAGCCTTGCTGTGCATCTAAATGATGTCAAAGATAATGTTGTAGAGAGATGTTGGAGTACTATAAAAATGTTATTGAATTAAAATGCGAGCAAGATCCAACCCAAACCATTCTATAAATATCTTATTATGAAAGGCTCAGAGATGTTTCTCTTAGCAAATTTAAAATAATCATTAGAATCCTTCAGCAGATTGCTGTTAATTGGATTGAGAATTAAACAGCTTTGTATGAGTGCAAAGTTAATTAATAGCTCATTACTTTTTAATAAGGCAAATTCATTTGGAAATAAAAGAGATGCCATGGAGTTTACCGCAGATTTGAGATGAGATTGGGAATATCAGCCATTCTCTTTGTGGAAGAAAAGATTTATAATTAAGTTGCCAAGGTTGGCTGGCGATGAGGGAGTTGGGATGGTGTGGAATTGATTTTTGTAAGAGCTGGAGGTCCCTCGGGGTGCCCTGTGCTGTGGTGGAGCAGCAGGTCTCATCTCCTGACCCTTTGCTGTGGGGAGCTCAGGGCTCTGAGGGATGAAGCACTGTGGAACAATAGTGGGAAGCTAAGATGCCCCAAAGCATTGTGTAGTTAAGTCAACTACTTAAAAAAATCCTCTTTCAAAAGTGCCTCCTACATATCAAAAAGTTTCTGGCTTTTTCTCTTGTACTTGACAAGTATTTACCTCTCCTCATCTCTTCACCAGAACTAGCTCTTGACTTTTTCTACTTCTTCCTTTCTCATCTCCTACATGCTCTGCCTGCTTCCATCTGCAGACTGACTCGTTTCTATCCCTTTTCCTAGTCTATTAAATTCTCCACAGACCTCTCATGACTTAAAATTGCTGGTTGAGCTTCATCTGAGCAAACTGGGGGATAAAGGAACTGTGCCTCAGTTGTTGTCTCCAGCCCCTTTTGTTTATGCCTTGTAAGCTTTACCAAGGGAGTGTTTTATGCCAGTGATCCCAAGAGAGGGTGCAAAGCAGTTCGGTGGCCCTGACCGAGAAATTCTGGAGAGTGAGGAGATGTTTTCACCATGTAGGAAATGTGGGAGTGGTCCCTGCCCTGACGGTTTGTGCTGTGTTTGCAGCAGCTGCTGGATTGAGCCGCTGTCACCTCATGCCAAAGGAAATGTCTTGTGGAAGTTTGAATTAACTTTGTCAACGCTTCCTTTTGCTGGTATTGGAGAGGTTTTCATGGAAGGGATCCTGTTGGTCTCTCAAGGGCTGTTATTTCAGTCAACATGAATTTACAGGTGCATTGTATTAGTTTAATTCTTTACTAATTGATTTCTCTATAGGCCATTCAGTTATTTTACCTGGGAGTGATGCCAAGCTGACGACTCTCTAGTTGCTCAGGTCCTGTAATTTGTTCTTTAAAAACACATGTATTAAAAAACCTGCACTGCACAACTCTAGGCCAAGTCAGTGCTCATTTTTTAGTTAGCACGTAGAAATAAGTTGCATAAGTTGACTTTTCCCCTGCAAACACACGAGATTTTTGGAACTTTGTGTTCTAGAGTTGTTTCACTCCCGTTTCCACATTTGCAGGAGTGACAATACAGGGCAGAGACTTCCTAAGCAGGGCATGAATTTGTTGCTTTTTCATATGCATAAACACAAAAATCTGTGTTCTTTTACTCTTAATTTTCATTGACTGCAGTTACAAAAGTGGTTTCCAGTCATGTTGAATTATGATTAACATTTTGTACCACTGATTAAACCTTTTTGGTTTTGAAGGTCAGTTTTTCCCTTTCTTTCCTTCCCAAGTGAGGTCAGGATACAATCACCATCTGCTCTCCTCCCTTCCACTCTTTTTCTCCCCTGTAAAATACAACTGATGTAAAACTTGGCCAAGTGAGATTCAATTATGATGGCTATAAAGAAATCTTTATTGTTTCTTGATACCTTTGAGGGAAGGAACTGCCTTATGTGTTGCTGTGCCATGGAAAACCCTTCAAGCTCCTGCTCAGTGGGGTCTGGTCAGACCAAACCCATTGGATAACAATTTACTTTTACAAATAATAACTGGAAACTAATAAAGAACAGAAGCTGATTAGTTTTATGGCTTCTTGAACTATGACTTTTGGGAAATGGTAGGAGATTTGGCCTAGAATAAAAACAAACAACGATGGTTCTAAGTCTGGAGTCCTCACCTGGAGACTTTGGGGAGTATTACAGCTCCTGATAAAAGCTGAGTAGTATTAATAGCAGCTATTTTTAGAATAACAAAGAAAGTAATTTAAATTTTAAGAGGCAGTTTTGTTCCTGAATCAAATAAAGCTTCACTAGAATTCCCCTGTGAACCTAGTGTGTCAGTTGAGGAGTTCCACAAGCTGATAAATACCTACCTGACTGTGTGTTTTTGATTAACTCAGAATCAAATCCTGGGGACTTGCTGTGCCAAAGGATGTCTCTTGCAGATGGACCCATCTGTGCATTGACCCTGAGGTCTCCAGCCATCAGTGGTTTGTCATCTGAAAAATTTTTCAGAGAATACTTAAAGTTAATTATCATCCCATCCCTCAGTTGTTCTATTAATAATATTTTGAGAAGCACTGTTGAAATCCCAGGGCTAGAAATGTAGTGAAGGAATTCCAGTATTACCTGGAGAGAAAGAAGGGGGAGAAATACCCAATCCCCTCTAGGCTCATTTAGAAGTAATTAGGTCAGAACAAATGCCTGAACCACACAGCTGATTTTTCAGTGGTTTCTAGGCTACCTGAACTTATTTCCAGGACAGAGCACCCTATGCCTGTGAATTTTCCAAACTGTGGATCTTCCAGATGAAGTGATGGTCACTGTATTGGTAACCAAATGTCCAAGGCCAGGTTGGGTAAGACTTTGAGCACTCTGGGCTGGTGGAATGTGCCCCTGCCCATGGCGGGAGTTTGGAACAAAATAATAATGAAGTTCCCTTCCAGCTCAGTTCTGTGATCCAAATCCACAATTCTGTCATCCCAGCCAGAACTTTGTTATTAAATGCCTTGAATGGAAGAGTTCTCCTATTGAACCTGTGTCCTTGTAGTCAGCCAGCCAACTTGACCTGGAAGGCAGCAGGATCAGCAGTTTTTCCTTTAATATTGGTATTTTACTATTCTGTGCTTGATCTTACTTGCCTGTCTGGGGTAACTGCCATGTGCCTTTTCCATTTAGCACTTTCCATTCATCTCTACCTCCTTTGCAGCCAGGGGAGTTACAGGAAATCGAGATGTGATAATCCACAGGTCTGTAATGCCTATCTAAAGCAGTCATTTTGGTTTTTTACAAATTAACATGCTTTGCTCCAGTGGTGGGAGAAATGATAGTTCAAAGATTAAGGATGCACTTTCAGGTATCATGGTCTAATTAGTGCATAAAGGAGTCTAGGAATTGCAGTTTGGGATTAAGGACAGCAAACAGGACGCTGATTAGTGCTGTAGGCACTGACAAGGTGGTTAATGCAGCCTTGACTTCTTAATCAAGGAAAAGACCCTGTCTGGGTGTCAGCATCACTCGTGGGCTCTCTGAGGCATCAAAACTGGCCTTTCTCTAAACAGCTTATGTTTTAGTGGCGAGATACTTTAAAATAAGATGAAGATGAACTCATGCTTTTAATGTAGAGATTGCATTCCAAGCTTCAGTGAAGGAGTAGATTTAAAGGAGCTTGAAATAAGTGTGTTTATTCTTGTAATATGGCAAAGAAAAGCACTGGATGTCCAGGAGTACTGAAATGGTGCTTGGCCTAAAGAATCAGGGGATTTGCTACATGGAAGAAAACTATTTAACAGAAATCTATGAAAACTATTTCCAAAGCTGTTTGTTGTTAATTATTTCTGAATTTTCAAAAAAACCCTGAAACAATCTGAGTGCTAAGCTATTGCAGAGATATTTGTTTTGTGGTTTTGTGACCTGTGATGAATGTTGAAGTGAGGATAAGTTGGGCTCATCTTTGTGCTTCTCAACCTCTGCATTGCAATTCCTACTAATTAGAGTAGGAACTGAATCCATGCAAGGTCTCTGAAGACCTCAAATTGTAACTTTTATTGTAAATTAAACCGTTGATCATCCTACAAGTAAATGACTGGGAATTGGAATAACTGATTCTGACAAGTCTACAGAATCAAACACCAAGAGTTGTTTTGACTTTGTTTTTTTAAAGCTTCTGTAATTTTTGTTATTTTTAATTCATACACAAACCATGAGTTGTCCATGCAGAATGTGTTGTACATTGGTGTGCAGATAACTTTAGTTTTGGAAAATGAAACTAAAAGCAGTGTTATCTTGAAATGTTTTTCAAGGGGAATCAGTAACAAATTTGTCATGTGTCTCTCTGCTCAAAGCAAGTGTCTTTGAAAGTGATGAATAGCTGGAAAAATGGAATTTGCACCTTCTGCAGACAGTTTTCTACCACTTAACCTCCAGACACGTATCAGTCTTGCAATATTTCCCCCTCCAGCATTGCTGTTACCTGGCATTTTCATTATGTTCAGGAACGTTTGAGAACAATTGTGTATTATATTGGTGAATGTAGCCAGAAGATGGGCTTGGTCACTTGTCTCCTTGTAGGTAGCCTTGTCTGCTCTGTTTCTGATCTTTTCCATAAAATGCCAGCTTTCATTAATTTCCTTAATACACCCTTTAAATCTGTATTAAGGAAAAAGCTGCTTTCATAAATCCACAGACTTTTGCCTTTATTGCACATGGTCAGCCCTTAGTTGAGGTGCCAGTTACAAAACCCAGTTTTCTCTAGGGAGGTGTAGGTGATGCTGGATATGAGCCTTACTTTCTCATAATTTTGGTGGGGTTTGTATTATGGTGTTTGCTTTCTGCTTCCTTTCCTACCATTTTCTACTTAAGGCAAAGAATAATAATGAGTAATAATAATCATGATTCATGTTGGCACTAAATAAATTAGAAAATAGGAATTCAAAGTTGGACACAGAATCATAGAATATCTTATGTTGGAAGGTATGAGAGGCTTATTTGTGCTGCAAGAGTCTGAGGGCCCAAGGGAGCTCAAACCTTTGGAAATCAAGTGTTGTGCTCCCATTAGAGCTGAGCAAGTGACCACAACTGCCCTGGGATTGGCATCCAGCTGAGATGCTTCCAAATCCCAGACTGATTCCAGCTTTGAGCCACAAGGTGATGTGTAGGACACGGCTGTAGAGTCAAGAAGTTAATTGGATGCTTAAGATCTGTCCTAGCTTCCTATTCAACCTCTTTTCCACAGGAGGGAAATGAGAGCAACGATGCTTTCATGGGGAAAGATGGTACTGGGCAAGAGAAGTTTAGCCTCAAGGGAATGCGCTTGAATAGGTGCTACCTTAAACAACTGAATAATTTATGTATTTTGAGAATAAGGCATAATTTTGTGTTTCAAGTGTACAGTTTTATTCCTTTCTTATTTACTCAAATAGTCATAAATGTTGTGGCTTTTTGAAGGACTTGCAATTTTTGTCTCTTCGGTAATGCAGTGCTGCTTGTCAAAAGGCTTAATTCTGTCTTATTCTGTATTCGCCAAGATTGCTTTCATATCTGGCACTTAAGAAAGAAAACACAGCATAGGTAATTAGTATCAGACTTCAATTGTTGATCCTAAATGTTTGGCCCAGTCAGTGTGACATTACTCCAGCCATGCCTGTACCCAAAGTCTTTGTGGCACTGTCCCCCAACAGCCACAGCTGCCAGTCACTGCTGGATTGCCCTTGGAATCTCGTTTTTTGGGAAAAAAGACCCTATTTATTGCTGTTAATATTCTCGCTATATCTTGAAAAATACCTTCTTTTCTGTGTTGAGATACTTCTGTGTCAAACCCTTGTACTTTGGTAAGTCTTGGTATGTTTATTATTTGTGGTTTTTTTCAAGGATGTGCTTTTAAGTCACATTTTTTTGTACTTCTTCGTGTATTTTGGGTGGTAGAATGCAGGTAACTTAAACTTTACCCTGTGTCAAGGAGAAGCAGAATCCAGACAAAAGTCAGACTTCAAATCACTGTTTCTTGAGTTCTGGGATTTTGAGTGAGGCATGGTTGGTGCTTATGGTTCTCTTTTGTAGGTCAGGGAAGGCATTTTAAGTCCCAAGTTGAACACTTTATGAACTAAATTTTGTACAAAGAAGTGTTGTTTTTCACTGTCACAGGTGTGCTTGAGTTCCATCAGGAACAGATAGATCTGGGGGGACAATTCTAGGTATAAATGAACTTTAGCTGTATGCCTGCAGAGCTGCTTCTGTGCTGTGTGAGGCTTCTCCCACTTCCCTTCTGGAAAGTTGAGCCACACAGCAGCAGCAGCAGCTGGGATACAGGGATGCTTCAGACCAAGCAGCTGTTACTTCTTTTTTTATTTTGCTGGGCAGAGCAGATAATTGGTGATTCACGGGTCAGAAATGTTGCTCTAAATTTTGAAAGCAGAAATAACAGGAGACAAGAGGCTTATCAAATTTTGCACCCTGATTGAGAAGAGTTGTTTTAGGAGAAAAACTGCATAAGCAAGCAGTTGGCTTCATAGAATAAGAGCTTGGATTCAAAATCTCCAAGGACAAAAAAGGGGCATTGTCCAAATTGTGAAGGAATACCTGTCCCCTCCTGCCTGACTGTTGCCCAATATGTGCTGTTTGATATCCCAAGTCCTCCTGTCTCTCATAGTCCTTTTACCCATGTGGTGACTTTTTTTTTTAAGATGCATTTAGGCATTCAAAGCTGAGAAGAAAACAGCTGCTGGATTTATCCCATCTGGAAGGGGAGCTGCCTCCCTCCTCCTGCTCTGCTGAGCTCCCCACAGTGCTGTCTCTGCCTGACTGAACATGTCCATTTATACCTATTTAGCCCCACTGATGAGAGAACCTAACGTGCGTTTGATGGATTTTTGGCACTCCCCACTCCACAGCATCTCATTTCTTCTCTGTTGAAGCCCTTAACTGTTTAAAGGATGTAATCTACCTTTTCTTTCCATGCGGAGCAACTTTATCTCAGTTCAGATCACTGGCACAGCTGATGTTCTGTGTTCTTGCACATGGGAACTGTGGTGCCAAGTGCCACAAACTAAGTGATACAACCCACACTTTCTTTGCATTTGAGAACAGCATCTTACAGAATCACTAATCAAATGATTAGATCTGATGATCTAATGATTCTTAAATGCAATGTGCCTGACACTCTGCTGTTGTGAACCACCTGTGTCAGCTTTGTAGCTACTCTGGAGAGGGGACGAGAATCTTTCAGTCCTGATCTCACTCTGCATCCCACTCAAATGTCTCATGTGCTGTGTGCTGGAGCTCCCCAAGAAAAAGAGCTGCTGGACCATCTCTGGTGAGGGAAGTACAGGAGGTGAGACCTGAGTGCTGAGCAGGGCCCCCAGGAACTCTGGTGCTGGTGGGAGAACCAGAGGGATCAGGGTAGATGGATTCGGCTGCTGCTTTCAGCTCCTGGGTGGCATGGACAACTCTCCTCTCCATCTTAGCCTTGAATTATTCCTGGGAGCAAAACAAAAGCTCTGCCGAAAGAAACATCACATCACCATTTGCTATGGATGGCTCAGGAGGGATACTGTGCTGAATAGGCTTGTAATGTTCATTCCCAAATGGCATTTACTGTTTTGCCTGGCGCTTGGTAGAAAAACCATGAAAAGAATTAACATGGGAAGCTTGCTGGTGTGTGTTGGGGGATGGGGATTAAATTAATGATCCTGAATATAAGGATGTTACTTAGCTTTCTGCTTCTATTGGAGTCTTCAAATAAATGAAATTCATGAGGTTTATTGGCTCATAGTTATAAAGCATCAATAACGTTCCCCTTGGCAGGCTTTTATATGTATGTGTGTGGTGAATAGAGGAAAATGTAATCTCCAAGTTATCAAACTGTTTTACAGTGTTCTTCTGAACTGCAGAAACCCTTGGGAATATTTATGCCTCTCCTGGGTCTTATTACCACAAAAATTATATGTGTGTTTTATGGCATAGGAAATATATTGTACTCCTTTCTGATAATAAACAAAACAGAAATATGAGCTCTTACACAAAAAGATGTAGTAGATGCTTTTGGGCTTGTTTCAGTTCTTACATCTTTGTGATTATTTTCCCTTGATTCTTGACACCCCTGGGACAGTTCTTTGGTTTATTTGCTTTTTTCCCCTTTCGTTACAAGGCGTGAGCTGGGTGTTCCTGCTTGTTCCTGTTTATCCCTCACCAGAGCTCTTCCCCAGGCTGTGTGAGGACAGGCAGCTGCCCAGGAGCCTCAAAGGAAACTCGGGGGTGCAGGGGTAGATGAGACCCAGTGCTGACTTGAGGTTTTTTCGCTCAGATAAATGAGTACAACACCATGGGAAGGGGCTGCAGATCCTCTAGGCTTCCCTGGATAATGAACAGCTTATTGGAATGCAGGAGCACTTCTGTGTGTTTGCTCTGGGCTTTTCCTTAGGTTGTGCATATCCTGCCTCTGCCAGTGAAAGGGTAGTTTAAGGATGTGAGGCTGAGCTGTGGACTGGGGTTCAAGTGCCTTTTTTTCCACAGACTTATTGCCTAACCTTGGGATAACCAAGGACACTTGGAGTTATTGGAAATGCCTCTGTGTTTAGGCACCTGCTTATCTTGACAAATCGGAGCTGTGGGTCATGGGATTTATTTACAGGTACCCACAGGGTGTGAATTCTTTCATAGCTAAAAATCCAGGCAGATTAAAACCAAGACTTGATGTGCCCAGATGCTGCAGTAATGGGTCTGCATGATTAATGTGGATGTAACATCCTGCTGGCAAGTGGCTGTGCACCAGGGATGTGTGTCCCACCCCAGGCAGCACCCAGTCACAGAGGTGACTGAGGACT
Source organism: Pitta sordida (assembly GCA_013390025.1). Lineage (NCBI taxonomy): Eukaryota > Metazoa > Chordata > Aves > Passeriformes > Pittidae > Pitta > Pitta sordida. Next base: position 221,946 of record WEKX01017603.1, on the reverse strand, counting down.
AGGGTTTGGAAGTTTCAATAGTGCCAATGTCTTCGAGTTTTACTCATCTGAGAGAGGTAAATCCCGTGGGAGGAGTGAGGGCAGCTTGGAAGAAACCTGTTCAAGTGATTCCTCTTGATCTGCCACAGGTTTCGTTAGGTGTGTGACCATATGGAGCAATCAAACTGCTTTTTAAGTGAGAGGAGCCTTCAAAAACAGTAGTCTTTGTTTCCACTGTGTTTGATCGAAAATCTGCTGTGTAAGAAACTTGCAGAACTGTTTTCTGTTCAGATCCTAATTATCATCGGCTTTCTAGATTGTTACACTCACTTCAAGATTAGGAGGAAGAGGAAACATTCTCTAGCAGGGTGTTCATCGTTGAGGCAATGGAGCCAGGGGGTAGGAATGTTGTGGCTGGACATGTGTGAACACAGCTCTTGTGTTTTGCTTTTATATGCAGTACCTGACCTATAAAAGTAAAAAAGAGCCCCATGTCTTTTGTTTAAAAAGGAAAGCTGCCATGTACCAGATCAGGAAATAGAGTGTATTCCCTGATAGGTGTTCTGCTAAGTCTTGCTGCTGCGCCAAAGACTCCACCAGTTCATTGTTGGTGATTTTTTCAGTTGATTTTAGATTGTTAAACTGGTTTTCTGTAAATACTGAAAGCAAAAGGGGAGAAAAAACCCAACACAACAAAACAGCAGCACATGCTGTTACGTTTGGAGTGATGCTAGTGAGGAAGCTGGGATGAGCCTTGTAGCATGAAGCAAAATTTGCTTTAGATGAACCATTTATTAAGGAGATTACTTGATTTCTGCCATAATACTGTGCCGTCAGCAGGACTTAAAGGACTCTTCGGGCAGTAGAGGTTAATTTTTCTTTTTTTTTCCAAACTCAATATCTCTACTGTTCAGAGTATCTTTTTTTCTCAGAAGACTCTATTTTTAGAAATTTCTCAATATTTTCTGTACTCCTTTTACCATGCAAGCGCAGTTTCCCAGAGTGAAATACAGCCCTTGCTCTGTGAGTGTAGGGTTACTCTGCATCTGCACTCATTCCCGCTGATTTCTGGCTCTGGAGCCAACTCTGAGTTGTTGCTTCTGATGCTGGAAGATGCTGTGCCAGCAATCCTAATGAGGAGTGCCGTGAACCTCAGTTAAGAACAGAGCACTTAACTGGGACAAACAAATGTGCCAGTGACGGTACAATTGAAGTTGCAGGGGGATGGAGCAGGAATAGTTTGGAAGTGTCCATGAGAAATTCAGCAAAGGCACCCGGGAAATCTGTTACTCTTACACTGTGCAGTAGGAGGTTTGTCCATGGCCATGTGCTGAGCCTTCCAGCTGATTTTAATCTAGTTCCCTTCTGATGGATCCTGCCTCTTGCATCCTCTTCTCTCTCGGTCCTCCTCTGTCCCAGCTGCAGTTGTGGCTGTCCTTGACCCTCTGGTGTCCCCAGATGTCCCCATGGTCCCTCTTGCGTGTGCCATGAGCTGCCTGGTCTGTGTGTATTTGGGGTGTGGGTGAGGTGGATGCAACTTCAGGAATTCAGTGCTAATTAAGTCCCTGGACATGAACTGCTTCACCAGATGCACTTAGAGGATTTGTCTGATTGACTGAGGAACTGGTTAGAAGTGGAAGAACACTTCTTTCCATTAATGTTCAAATGAACTGCAAATTACAGAAATTGGAAGCCTCCATATTTCCTGAAGATAAAAGCTTTTTAAAAAATGGTATTGAACTTTGTTTCAAATCAGAAACAGATGCATTTATATGGGGGGTAATTTTCTGCATGAATAATTTGGAAGCTGCTCACGACTAGTGAATATGGGCTGTGACATTTCAGTCTTAGACTGGGGAATATATATAATTTTTTATTTTCTTTTTACTTTTTATAGACTGGGAACAGATAGAGAGCAAAGAAGTTCCCCAGGCTTGGCAAATGTCTTGGTATCTGAGCTGATTCTGGTGCAGAGTTACTCCCTTTCTGCAGTTGTTGATGTTAACTGTATCTGATACACACCTTGCTATTATGATAGAGTAGAAAATTAAGATGAGAATTGTGAAATACAGATGTTTTTCTTATGGTATAAAGTATCAAAAGGAGCCAACTAAGCTCAAAAGGGTAAGGAATGAGCAGGGCTGTCAGAATCTATTTGGCATGAAAAAAGAGGCAGGTGGGTGTCGTGGATTTATAGTTATGGACTGATGTAAGAGGAGAACACTATCAGAACAGACTCAATTTCTGTTCCATGACCTTGTTGCACAGTAATGGGGTAACTCTTGAAAAAGCCGACAAAAACTACTGGTTTGCCATATTCTTTTTTTTAATTCAGAATATGCATGGAACACTTAGAGTGAATGCTGCTATTCTGTGGTGAAGAACACTTAAGATCAATTCTAAATCTCCAAATTTCCAGAGGCTGAGCAAGCCTCTAGAACTCACTCCCTGCTCTTGTGTAATTATATAAGGAGCAGAACTGCTCCATGTAATACAGGTCTGCCCTAATAATATCCTTGTGTTGTTTCCCCTGTCTGTTCTGCAGCCATTGTATTTCTGTAGGGTTGTAGAGAAGGAATAGAGTCTTTATGTGCAGCTCGTGCGGATACTCTCGGGGGATATAAATATCATGACACTTCCTCTGCAAAGGGGAACAGATGGCACCCAGCCACAAACACACTGGGATGTTCTCCAAGCTGTTTTGGTGCTATCTCAAGGGGGAAAAAAAAATAAAAATTCCTATTCAGCCATCCATGCTCCTCTCAGTGGGCAGAAATGTTGGTGAGCAGTGTCAGTGTGAGGAGCAAAGATGACAGGGAGGCCTTTGCACAGGCTTTTATGTTATGGAAGGAGGGGCCCTCTGACCTCCGGTCCTTGGATGGAAAAGGCTGATGGGCTCTCACAACTACATCAGCACATCCCCATTGTAAAACAAAGATGAAAGGTGTTTCCTAGGGAGAACAATGTTGCAATATTTACTCAGAAGACAGAGAAGCAGATAAAAGGAGCTGCTTTGTTCTTTCCCTACACTCTGTGATGCTGCTTTGTCTTGAAGAATGTTAAAGGAAACTAGCTGTTCAAAACAAAGCCTAAAGAAAAAAGATAATGGGGACTGACTTCCATGGGGTTATTCAGCTTTATAGCTCTGCCTCTCCTTTTCTTATGGAGAAATAATCCCTGGTTTGTACTAAACTAATGTAGATCTACGCTGTGTTAGCCCAATTCTAATTAACAGTACATATTTCATCCACCTTTCAAAGTATTTCAGTTCTTGTGATGTTAATTTAAGTTTATAACTCTTCAGCCCTGGGCCTGGATGTGATCATCAGTCTGTGACCTGAGCGTTGCCGTCTGAGCTCTCTGGGAGTTTGTGGGATGCAATACATGCCTGTGTGCCGTCACGTGGGGAGATTGTGTTTCCAGAGCAATACGGGCTGGGAGGCTGCAGATGAACTGTATTGCACATATTAAAGAAATTCTGCACGTACTAAATAAAGTCATTCTTAGAACATGTTTTGAGTATTCCAAGGAAGTAATTCCAGGTAACAACCATTAGTTAATATTCTTTTTTTTTTCCTTTTGTTCAGTTGGTCTTTTTGACCATTTCCATTTTGTTCAGTGATGCAGTAATTACAGTTTTTGAAAGCCTCTGGTGATGAGAACCTGGGAGCTCAGAGCTATGGGAGAAGCCTATCACCACACCAGCACAGATTTTATGTGTATATAGTGCTTAGCAGAGGTAGTTTAAGAGGCTTTTATCACTTGTCAAGGAAGAGTTAAGGAGGGAAAAGAATCAAAACGAAAGGGTACTGCCTGAACTGTCTTGGGCTGCTTGTAGTGAAGAGGATACGTTCAATATATTCCCTACAATGGTTCAACAAGATCTGGAATGTTTCTCCTCAGGGTAAAAGAGGATTATGTGAGGGTGTGTGAGAAGTTGGTTATTGTCTGTCGTGCATAAGCTCTGAGCATTTCCTTGTGTGTGCATCTGAACAGACCCCAAATCTGGGATCTATGGAGGGGTACAGCAACCCTGGGGCACTGGGGCAGTACTTTAGTAGCTTCCTGTGCTGTGACAGCTTTGAGCTGTGTGCTTCAAGTCAGTGGCTCCTGAATACAAACTGATCTCTCTCTCTGATGAAGAATTAGAATCATGGATTTTATTTAAAGCATATCTGAGGTGTTTTGCCAGTGCTGCTTCCCTGTCTCTGTGAGAGTTACTGGGCAAAGGTTGGATAGACAAATAATTTGGTGGTGTGAGCTGTGAATGAAAGCCTTTGTATGGCTGGGATCTGCAAGGTCATCACAGTGGGTATCAGAGCTAGGAAGATGTGAAGGTCCAGGAGCCACAACCAGAGACATTCAGCTTGAGGGGACTCTACCTCTTCTCTCTGGGCTGGGACTGAGTTGTATGTACAGCTGAGATGCCCAGAGGGTCAGCCTGGGCTCTGCCAGAGATGGGGAATATCCAACAGCAGAGCAAAGTGCCACCAGCCAAGTGTGGAAACTTCTCTTGAAGGCTTTTGTGCAGTTCCTACAGCTCTAAAGGTTAGTCATCCATCTGTGACATAATGTATAGGTAGCATCCTATGGAAAATGAGCTTTCTTCATGTCTAATGTCATCCATTCATTCGTCTGTTGAAAGGAAATGATTATAATAGCAGCTCTAAATGCTTTTAAGAGACTTTTTGTAGTTCCTGTGCAGTCAGACACATCTTTTTCCCCTCAAGGTTGCTAAGGAAAAGCCTAAATGATAAATCTGTGAAGGCAACTAATGGGAAATTATATCGATTGTTCTTTCAGAGCGTAACTTTCTATGCCAACATTGTGTGTCAGCTGCTTGGATCCAGGTTGGGGCATTTGTTTTTTAAACTGGTCCTGTTGAGGGGCCTCAGGGATGTTTGGAGTGATGGTAGGTGGTGCAGGGAGCTGGTAGGAGCTTTAATTGACTTGAAATACCGTGTTTCTGAGAAATAACAGATGAGACACAATCCCTGAGTGTCTCATTTCTGTCTATTAAGGATCCCCAGTGTAAGGGATTTTTCCAGCCCTAAGAGGACAACTGTTTACACTCCTGATCTCACCCTTCTGTGTTGAAGGAAGGAGTGTTTTCTGATGAACAGCTTCTGTGCAGACAAAGCTGTGAGATCTGTCCAAACAGTACAATTGTGAGTGAGATTCGGCTGAAAAATTTCAGCTTTTCTCCATTTCACTGTAGCTCTTGCAAGACCTGACTCCAGCAGGGTGGATCCAAGTCTGTCTGTGAAATTTAGCCTTTGTCATAATGCCACAGTACTCAACGTACACAGTTGGTTTCCAAAGTAAGTGTAAAAGCTGGAAGTTTGCCTGCAATGATAGAAAATTTCTGGTTTGAGTGTTTGCTAAGGAATGAAAATAAAAGCATATTATGCCTTGGAAAACCCACTGGATCTCTCCTTGGGATTCTCCAGCTGTCACACCAGCTCTCATGAGCATGGGGGGTGTTTCAGATGACAGCAAGGAGCTGAGTTTGACCTCAAGCCTGGCTTGTGTTGGTATCAATAAATGCACATGCAGAGCTCTTACATTGACCTTATAGACTCTTCTGGGTGTCTCATTCATGTTTAGGAGCCTTGATCTACTTTGGATGCAACTACAACAGGAGTAGTAAATACTCCTCTGCTGTATTTTTGTTACTAGGTATTACCAATGCACCAGAAAATTCCTGATTTTCTGAGCCCTTGATCAGACAAATTTTCTAAACTATTTGAGAAACTAATTGTACAGTAGCACAGTGTTGTGAAAATATATATGTATATAGATCTCCTGGAATATAAATCCTATGTCTACTTTTAGTGGAATAAAAATGATTACGTTTGTTTGTCATGGACTGCCTGGAAAGAATTAATCTCTTACCAGGACTCCTGAGAAGAGATTGTGTAGCAGTTTTTCGTCTCCTTGAGGTGTCATCTTTAAAAAATCCTGTCCCATTACTCTGGCTGATGTGCTGTGTAGCCACTAACGCTGAAAAGTTGCTACTCTTCGCAATCTCAGATGTTTATCTAGAACATATGTGGTGAGAAAGGAGGAAAAGCCATTGCAGGGAAGAAATAGTCAAGGCTGTTTTGGGTGGGCTGAAAATGTCATCTTAGTTTCACGTTTGAAAATGTCAGAAGCTTTGCCTGAGTGTGGGAGGAGTCACAATATTTGGAGCAGGGTTTTGAGGTGCTTTTCTTCCCCTTTGAAATCTTTGCTCCCTTCACCGTGTGTTTCTGTGAAGGTGTCAACTGACGTTATTACACTTGGCATCCTGAACCCTGGGGTTTGTAGAAAAGAAATTTGAAGTGTACATTTGTTTTCTCTTCAATAAAACAGAGTTTTTGATGTTGTCAGATCTCCAGGGCAGGTTCAGCTGTGTTTGCACACACTGCCTGGTACAGGGAGTACTGCAGCCTTTTCTCAGCCACCAGCAGATTCTTTTGAAGAGGGGGGAAAAATCTGAAAGAGAATTAGTCCAACCTTGTGGCTTCTGGTGCACTTGACCTCTGCAGCAGCAGTTTAATTTCTGATTTCACCTTTTTCCTGTACTTTGAGGTGTGGCCTCACTCACAGGTTATTCTGCCATCCACAGCAGCTGTGGGGAGAGCACGGGGTTGGCATTCACAGCAGCCCTGGGGTTGGGCACTGAACAGGCTCCTCAGGGTTGGTCACTTCCCAAGGCAGCCAGAGCTCAGGGAGGGTTTGGACAACACTCTCAGGGACAGGGGGTGTTTGTACAGGGCCAGGAGTTGGACTGATTGATCCTTGTGGGTCACTTCCCACTTAACATATTCTATGATTCTGTCAAGTTACAGATACCCATAACCTCTGCAATGTGCCCATGTCTGTCTTTGCTCATTTAGAGCAAAAGCTCCTCCGTAAAGGCAGAATAAGTTTCAGGGTAACAGATGGGTGAATGTTGAACATCAAAAAAAAGGTAAATAAAAAATACAACTAATTGCCTTTAAAAACCAGTGAACCCAGGAAATGAAGAGCCAAAGTGCCCTCCAAGAACTGCAGCATGCAGATGTTGTAGTCTGCAGTTGTCTGCCTTGGAGCTGGGTGCTGCATCCGTATGAAGTGGGAAGTGAGGGAGCGTGAGAGCCCCAGTGTTCATCTCTGCTCTGCCCAGACAAGCAGGCTGTGTTTGCAGCTCCAGCCAGTGAATGGCAGGATTGTTGTGGAGGAGCTGTGGCAGGGATCCATGGGACTCCTCCCTGGGGGCTGCCAGGGATACTGGGGGGCTCCTGTCAGCCCCCTGTGTGCAGCTGGGGGTCACTGGGCGCTTCATGTGCTCGTGGAGTTTCCACGTGCTACTATACATTTGAGATAAATGTTCCCGTCCCGATTACACAGTGTTTCTATTACCAAGGTTTAAGAGTACCTTGTGTTTGCTTATGGCCATTTGGCAGGGGTTTGTTTCCTTTCCTCTTGCCTTGAAATTTCATAACCTTGCTTGCTGTTAATGTAGTATCAAACTCCCTCTTTCATTTAAAACTATGAACATAATAAAGCAATTATAATCTGTTTTATCCCCTTAGATCTGTGAATGTTACAGTAGTGGTGTAGAATGTACTTTTAATCCCTTGTTTAAAGTTTGAGTTAATCTTTTATTTATATATGTGTAGACTCAAAAAACCCTAAGCTACTTGAGCATCACTCTCTCCACAGCAAGCACTATTGGATTTCTTTTTGCGTGTGGTGTGTGTAGCTGTATCTCTGTGTGATCATCACTGCAAAGCTGCTAAATTACTTAAAGGAGATTTTCTACTTCAGAAACATGGGTTTAACTTGTGTGCTGATGGAGTGCCTGCCAGCCCCTTCAGTTTTTTATGGCTTCTTAACATGGATTAAAAATCAACCTCTGTGAGGGTCATCACTCACTCTGCCACCCATGGGATGGGGAGAGAATTGGAAGGGTAAAAGTGAGAGTTTGTAGACAAAGAGAAGGAAAGAAAGAGCCACGTACACAAACAAAGCCAACAAGGAATTAATTTGTCACTTCCCATGTGTTCAGTCACCTCCAGGAGAGCAGAACCCCATCACACTCAGTGGTCACTTGGGAAGACAAACCCCACCACTCACAAAGTGCCCTCCTCCCTTTGGTCCCCTGGAGTCCCCTGTCCCTGTTGAGTCTCCTCCAAGCCTCCCATGCACCCTCAGCCCTGCCCAGCATGGCAGGATGAGGAGCAGGACAGACCTTGGCTCTGTGGAAATGCTGCTCAGCAAGAGAAGCACTTCTGTATTTTCCACCCCAAATCCCAAACATAGCCTCAAACAAGACAGTATGAAAAGAATTAACTCTACCCCAGCTCAAAACCTGCACAATGCAGTCACTGGCTGTGAATGGGGTGTTAAACAGTGTTCAACCAGTGACAGTGTTCAAATTTGTGCTCTAATTGGTGCTTCTCTGCCTGCAAAGAAACAGAATGTGTAGGACATGCCCCTGGGTATAAGGGAGTATTTCACTAGTCTGGGCTTTAGGGTGCTGTTCTATCCCTGCTGCAGAATCACTGTGTCACCGCTTCAGTTGGTTTCTAGTGAAAACTGTAAATTGACAATAGGAAAAGATGAGAATGGTCTGGCGAGAGGGAGAGAGAGAGAGAGAGATGAACAGGGGAGCTTTGAAAGCAAGGAGAGCTTGCAGGGAGAAATCCAAACCATTTTCTCTGTTAATTTGGCAGCCAGAGGAATGTGCAGTTGTGCTGTTGTACATCTGTTGTGCTTCTCAGTGAGGCTGAAGAAGAATTAGCAAGCAGGGAAGCTGTGTGTGATACTTTTTAGCTGACTTGTGCAGTCACTGCTTTGATACCCAAGGAAAATTTGGAACCATGAGAGAGGAATTCGTAGCAGAGACTGTAGCCCATGAATGGTTAATCTTATATCCTTTTAAACTTGAACTTTAAAATTGAAACAGACTGTAATAATGCTGAGACTGGGCTCTGTGCTGAGTTTATAGCCAAAGTAAGTTAATGATATAGTAGTCTTTTTCTGCCTCCTCATTCAGAGAACACTGCAAGTGCCTGTTTTGATTTTCTTTCAAAATCAAAGACATCCATACTGGGAGGCACTATGAAGTCTCCACAATAAACAACCACTAAGGGATGACATAAAGTCATTTTCTCTACTAAGAAAAGTCAAGGTCTATAACAACCTTGTGACAAAAGCAAATCTAACATCAGCTATTCAATTTAGCATCAGCCAGCAAATTGGAAATGTGTAACAAGGGAAGCTGAGTGACTCCGCCAGGGAGGGTGGGAGCTGAGCAGTAAATGCCAAATATTAGGAGTTGCAGTATTGACTAGCAAGGGATGACCTTTGTATCTCTGGGGACTGCTGCAGGAGACCTGGTGGCTTTGCCCTCAAGTTACTTTGAAAGTGATATTTTCCAAAACTTTGGCCAGGATTCCTTCCTGGTGGGACCAGAAGGAGCAAAGGAGATGGACATTCTGTACTCACCCAAAGAGAGGACCACAAGGGTCAGGTTTCTCTCTTCCACTGAGAGAGCCTTTGGTTAAAATACTGGTTTGAGTGGAAGTAAATATTTCTGAACAAGCAGATCTTGCTGTCTGAGGGGAATTTATAAAGAGCTTTCCCCACTGTAATCGGGTTATTAACGTTCAGTGGATCCTGACACATCAAAGGGAGTTGTGTGTCTGAATGCATCTTAGTGGAAAGCAAAGCCATTCTGAGGAAAACTCAACAGGGAAGTTCTTCAAAAGAGGGAACATAAGCCCAGGTCAGCCTGTCACAAAGCAGACAAGGATGTTACAGCTTTTCCAGTTGAGTCTGGGGCTCAAATTTTAAGACTTGCACTTTTGCCCTGGATCAATCCCTGTCAGTGCTGTCACAAGGGGATAAGTCAGTAATATTAATGATCTCTCCTTTAAAAAAATGGTTCCTCTTCATTTTCTTTTTTCCCTTTCCTGGAGTGATTGTACTGGTTACCTCGGGGTGGCCCATGTGGGGTTGTACCAGGAGCTGCTGGAGGCTGAAGTGCCCAGCAGGGGTTTCCAAAAGGCATTTTGAAAGTCTTGAGTGGAAGCGTTTTGTAAGAAGGTTTAATAAGACAAGGGCGGATGAGCAAATAGTTCTTTTCTGCAGGTGGCTTCTTGGCCAGTTTCCTTGGGAACTTGGGAAGTTGGGCACCAATGTCTTGCCCTGGGGGGAAATTGGTGGGAATATCTCCCTTTGTGTGGCTTTATGTCTTTAGGATGGAAAAAGTGGGGCTGTAGTCCTTGTGTGCTGGAGTGGGGTCTTTTGGTTGGGGACCTTTTTGGTTTTATTAGCAGGTGGCATTTCAAGGAGAATGGTTAACAGAGGATAGTTTAAGCTTTATTTTCAAAGCCAGAGAAATTTCATGTCCCATTGCAGAACAAGAGCAAAGGAGGATGGACAGAAAGATTTAGAAAAGCTTTCATAGTATTAATGTCTGATACATCTATTTATTCTGCTTATTACCCGATTTTGTCAAACGGCAAAGACAGTAAAAACTCTTTATCAAGCATTTCCAGCACACCATTAACTTCTTTTAGACCTTGTGAGTATTGTACAGCACTTACAGCAGAGAGTCTGTAAATCATCATAAAAAGAATACTGGTTGTGGAGGTGGATAATCACGATTATTTAAATAGGAAATAATTTTGGTCAAATAAAGTGGTAACTTTTTTTCTTTTAAGAAATAAACTCTAGAGAATATTCTGTCTGCTGTATAAATTTAATGAAGGAGATTATCACTTGATTTGCCTCTGTTTCATACTCAAGTATGCAAAGCTGCTAAAGACTTTTTGCCTTAAACAACTCTGGGCTTTTTTGTCCTAATTTATGCTATATTTCCAATTAAGATGTAGTTGTTTAAAAAAAAAAAAAGGAAAAAGTTACATTTTTCCTGTTTTCCCCTGAAAAATAAATTCATCTTCCAGTTGAATAAAGCCCCAGTGGAATCTTTTATTAAGACAAACTTACAACAGTTTTTCTGGAAGAGCAAAATCGACTCCACAGTGAGAAATAAAAGGTGACTCCTGCAGAAGCCAAACATGAACAGTTGATATGATTATTATAGCATTCTTTATCCTAAAAATTCAAGTATGGAACATTTGAAAAGGGTTTATAGTGTAAGAAAATAGCGTATTTAGGCTTTATTTAATGTTTTGGGGATAATTTCACTGCATTTTAACACAGTGAATGGATCCTGGTGTTGAGTCATTGCAGCCCTAGGGTCAAGATGTAGATTTTCCTCAAATGACCAAAGAGCAATGCCCTGGAACCTTAAGGGGAGGGACTGAAGGGTTGGTTCTGGGCACAGGGACTGTGCTGTCCCTCAGGTCTGAGGCCAATTTGCAACATTTCAAAGTTTGTTTTTTTTCCTCAACCTGCACAACTGCAGGAGCTGAGAAATCATCCTTGAAATCTCTTTATTTCTGCTCTCTGGGGCTGAAGTGGTGAATAAGAGGGAATTATGCATCTACAGAACTGAGGAGGTTGTGTGGTTGAGGGTTAAGCCTTCCCCCTCTGCCATGTCCCAGGCAGCTTAAGTTAGGCTTAAACTGAATTTTTTTACATCACCAGCTACTGGTGCATTCATATTCCCCTCCAGGTACAGGTTCCCAGTTACAGGGATTTCCTATAAACCTGTGGGTTTTGGTACATACCTAGAAATGGTGTAAAGTCAAGCCAATCTCTTCCAAGAAAGTTGGCAAATGGCTCTTTTTAAGGCAAATTATGAGTTGAGTCTGTGCTGTCTGAGGTTAGAGAAGGGTGGGATTAAACTCTTTGATTCAAGGATTGTGCCACAGGATATTTTCTCACTGTGGGATTTCCTTTAGTCTGTCCTGGCCTCTGTGTAGCTCTGGCAGAAGCTGCATCATTCTTGGGATCAGTTTCCTCATGAGGGTGCCCTTGGGGCAGTGGTGGGAGTGTGGACACAAAACTGTTCCAATATAACCACAATTTCCCTGTTATTACTGAGTACTTGGGGTTTTAGACACTTGGGCTGTGACTTTGGAGCCTCGTGTCTGTGATGAAGATTTACTGGGAACAATTGGAAAACAAGGGCTGCAGTTCTAGGTGTCAACACTCAGATTTTTTTCCTAAAGCCTGTTTCAAAGACACAACAAAGACACTGAATTTGTGTTCATGCAACACTTTTATGTTGTTTTAAGATGTTTTCAAGAGTGTGACAGTGGGTATACATATTTTTTAAATACGTATAGCAAACAAATAGTACCTTGTGATTTACATAATACTACCAAACATCTATATGCAGAGGAAAATTAATTACTGCACACAGCACTTACAGGAGGGCACTTTCTGGATAATTACAGTATCGCTGCCGAGTAAATATATTGGTGTTCAGCTGGCAATATAATTAATAACATCTATTGAGCAGTTTGACTGCTGTACTTAGTTACTGGTACCACAGCAATTGCCTTGGTGGGGCTGAGCAGCTGCAGGTGCTCAGAGCTGGAACTGGAGCTGTTTGCTCAGGGCCCCTGGAAATCACACCCGCAATACCTGCAGTTTGTGTATTCTCCTTGATTGATGAGAGTTGGGAATAAAGCAAATCTGCTTTTTTTGTAATACCCCTGTTCAACAGAGAGAAAAATCCAGAAATAGAAATCCCCAGTGTGAACTTCTGGTGCCAGAGTTTTTGACAGTTTAGTCTTGGAAGTCACAGATCTGAACATTCTGGTAAAACCTCTGCTGAGGACACACAGTTTTAGCTTTTGTGTTCTGACAGGATGTGCTGTGAGGATTAAATATTAAACCCGTTACTGAAGGAACAAAGCCTCTCTCTCTATTTTGGTCTTCTACCTTCCGTTTTCTGGCTGATGCAATGTCCAGTTTTGCAGCTCTTGAAGCTTTTACCACCCTGTCCCGTGGCGGTCATCTGCCTTTGGCCACCACAGTGATGTCAGGAGAGAGCTCGATGATTGCTTCTGTGCTTAGAACACAAGAAAGGAGAGAGGCAAAAAAAATTCCAGACAAATGTGATCCTACTGCTGCTTTTCCAGTGGCTCCTGTGTCTCTGGATTGGTGCCTTCACTGACCAGAGCATGAGGGTGTTGTGGACAAACTGCCATGATCATATTAGTGATGCTTGGGGTAGTTACTCTGGTTTTAATTTAATTCTCTGCTTTTAAAACTTCTCATTCTCTGCTCCTGTGTGTCAGGGACATTACTTAACCAACAGAAATGACTCCGACCGACCAAAAAAAAATCTCCAACAAATCACACTTCGCTTTGTTGGTCAGATCTGTTAAACTTTAAAGTCATGGCAATATTAATTAATGCCATTAACATTACATTGTCTCATCATGTTTAATGCTAAGCCTCAGGTAATAGTTAATGGTGCTACAAAGTGTATTAATAAAGTTACTTGTAATAATTAAGGAAGAAATGAGGACTATGAGAGGAGTTTGGAAAGAAATGGGAATGCAGCCTGAGGGGATTTGGCTGCTTGCCTCCGTCCCCTCCAGTGTGTGTGGCTCATCATGGGGACACTTGGCTCCTGGTGCTGTGTGAGAGCATCCTCTGCCCCTCACCCCCTATCACTCGGGACTGGACTTTCCACAAAGGCAAGTGAACAATGGATTGACCTGGAAGTGTTAAGCGAGATGGGATAGATTTAATTTTCTCTTAATTTACTTGGCAGAATTAGTCATGGATCATTTGCAGTGTTTTTGCTGCTGTAGAGAAGCAATGTAAAGACCTGAAGATTGATTCCCGCTGCTGCTTTGTAGGAAGAATCTCAAGTGTTTGTATTGTTAAAGTATCCTCCAGCTTTGGACATTTGCTCTTATCAACAACTTCTGGCATCTCAAGCAATACCTGTATGAACTGAGATATGAGAGCAAAGGAGACGTGGATTTTGAGCGCAGCTTATTGCCACTGGTCTGTTCAGTGTCCATTCTTCCTTCTGAGTGCTGTTTTGTGGTCCATGCAAAAATATTGGTACTTGGAGTGTCTGAACTGTCTTCCTGCATTTTCCATTTGAATTGGCAAGATTATCTCTGGCTTTATTTTGCTCTGAACTCCTCCCTGCCTGGGACTTGTGAAGCTGCTGAGGGTTCAGCTTCCACATAAAAGGCTTGAGCTTCATCTCCTGCAGTAACATTCCCAATTTCTGATGGATCCACAGTGCTGGAATGGGACCTCCACAAAGAGCTGGTTCTGCCAGCCTGGGAGATGAGAGCTCTGCTTACAGTGGGAAAACATTGTTTAATATCAAGCTGATTTGAAGCTTTGAGAACTCAAAGAAGTGATCCTGAAATATCAAAATGTGTCATTTTGATTAGAAAGACTATCAAAACACATTATGACAAGTCCTATTTTAGAGGTTAAAAGAAATTCTATTCCTTACCAATTTGCGATGCAGAGAAATATTTTTGTTTGATTTTTTTTCTGACCCAGAAATTTAGAATTTAATTCAATTTGTGTTACAGCCTGGCAGAAATCTCCAGTGTATGTGATTCTTCTCTTCTGTTCATTACAGACAAATGTTAAATTAAGATGAGAATGGTTTTGTTATATCCAGATGGGAAGTTCTTTATCAAATTTTGGTCTCGGAGCAAACAGTCGATGAGAGAATCTTCCAATGTTAGATCCATTTCATCTTTGAAAATGTATCAAGGCCAAAAATCATAATTCAGGTTGTGTTATCCTTCAGTAGCCTGGGAGAGTGTTGCTGTTTAGCAGAGAGAGGAGCAGCAGATGGAGAGGCTGTGGGCTGTGTATTCGGTTGAGTCTTTGTCTGTCTTATGGCTTTTGGGCAAATAAATCACTTCTACCTTCTCCATTTGTGGAGTGCAAGTAATGGTATTTAACTCTCAAGTGCTTAGCGCACTGATCTTTCTACATCTATCATGAAAACAAAAAAATAGTAATGGGCAAAGTCAGATTTAATTTTATTTTCCTTTAGCTTGTCTGTTTAGAGTGGAATTTAAAAGCTGCTGGGTCTGGTCTTAGTTTTTATTCCCTTAAGTAACCCTTGTACTTGTGCCACCTTCGTCCCCACTGGAGCTGAACTTTGTTTCTTGGAAATCTCCCACTTGTAATTTTTTTTAGTTACATAAGGAAAAAAGGTATCTCACCCAAAAAAGTAGAAATGAGTTATATTTTGGTGTTGCCAGTTGTCCTGTGTAATAATAGATTTTAAAAATAATTCCTACAGTTTTGGGGGGCTGACTGGAAGATCAAGTAAGAGAGGAAGGGCTGTGTGTCAGGCTATTGCTGAGTGGGTATTTTAGCAGCTGATACACCCTCATGGCACGGGTAGTAACATCCACTGTTCTCCCTGCGGTTAATGCAAGGAGGATGGGACAGCTGGCCCAGCCTTTCCCCTTCCTTGGAGCTCCTAAATTAACAGGAATTTCTCAGATCAGCAGAGGGGTGGAAAAAAACGCTAAATGTAGGGAACATGGGGGTGCTGGCTTGTTCTCTGCCCTGACACATCTTGGGTGCTGCTCTTACTGGATAGAATGAAGTTTGGGACAAAGCTTTTATTAGAAAGATTAGGGAAAGTGTTAATTAGCTGTGTCTCACTGAAAGGACTGCTCTGGGTCATAAAGAAGGTAAATCCAAATCATGCTGCCTCTGTTCTTGCTGTCACAAATGCTGGATGGTGCAATGCTGCTCTGGATGGAGGAAAAGCTTTGCTTTGATCCTGGGTAACCTCTGAAAGGCTCTGCCATCTGACAGCTCTCTTGTGGCATGTGTGGCAATGATTTATTGGCTCCTGTACTGAGATTTAAAAATAAACACACCTGTTTAGTGCAGTGCTGTTCTGGCCTGCATTCAGTTCAGCACTGACCTGTGGTTTTTACCTCTATATATGGGTTTTTTTGCCTTTTCGAGTATGTGTTCCACCTTAATTTCCTCTTGTTCCTGCTCCTGCAGATGGATGGTTGTGTTCAGTCACAGGCACATTATGCTTTTGTAACCTCATGGAAGTCTGTGCCTGGGGGTACCTTCTGTGCCTGCCACGCAGCAGGAGAAAGTCTGTTAAAGCCCTGGCCAGGGAGTTGCAGATGCCTTTTTGTTGCTGCTTTTCCTTCAGGTGAAACAAAAGGCAGCTCAAGCAGTGAGAGAAGCATTTTTCCTTGTGTACAGAAGCCAAATGCAAACAAGTGACTGTGTCCTAACGGGGACACAGGATTCATCAGTTTTGGGCTTAGTGAACCATGTAACCTGTCTGTGTGGCTCTCATGTGGTGTGAGTCTGAAATACGTGCGCAGTGCTCCATAGGAAGCTTGTCGATGTTTTCATTTTATGAATTAATTTATGGACTGTTTGGAAAAAGATGACGCCATTCACTGCTCTTTGCAGCAACTCCTGAGCTTGGAATTCCTCTTGGGAAGGGAAGAGCCAAATGCAACCTCGTGCTTCTTTGAGAAGTGTTGAATGGGAATTCATTCCACCAGCTGCCACTGTGAAAATCAGAAGTTTAAACAACACAGGACATGCCTACTCTATATTCTGTTTGCACTTCCAAGAGCTTCCCCCTTTTTAATGGCCAACTTGGGCATTATAGATCCATATGCTTATAGACTGTCTAGAAGCTTTTAGAGCTGTAAGGAGGCACTACTGAGCTAAATTTGGAGCCATTAAAGCACAGCTCTTCTCCTGAGAGAAATTTTCCTGAAACAAAAATGGGATTTGATGAAGATGTTCATGTTTGCATTGCAGCTTTCATTCTCTGGGGAGTTATTTCATTTACATGTGACATTCACTAAGGATTTGGAAAGGTGATATTGAGAATGGAGGAAAAGCGAAAATGAAGTTGGGCAGATACAACATTTCTATGTCAGATGGGAAAGAACTGGGCATTAAAAGGAAGTGCTAAAACATGGAGAGGAGCTTGGGGTTATAGTTATATAGGGGTTATATAGAAAAACCAGTTTGTATTTGGAGCCTTCTGTATCTTAAAGGCATCTTGAGTCCTTTCCTCTGACTTTTTGAGATTGATTTGAGAGGAGCTGAATCCTGTGGGGTCCAAGGTCCTCTCCCTTCCTTCCCAGATGCTAAAAAATTAATGCTTACATTCAAATGGAAAGAAGTGTATTTCATCTTGTTCCCCTTTTGTCCTTTACTGGACACCAGTGAGGAGAGTCTGCCTCTATCGTTTTTGTTCCCTCCTGTCTGTGAGTGTGGAGCAGCTGGGCCTGTAACACAGCCCTGCTGCTGCTTCTCAAAACAATCCCTTGAGCAGAACTTTGGTGTCTTAATCCCCTCTAGCTGGTTTGCCTAAATCTGCTTTTTTTTTTTTTTTTTTCCACTAACCTGTTGTCAAATTCACACATCTCTGACTTTCTCTCACCCCCGGCTCATCTTTGATTTCTTTTACCCTGCTGTTGGCACAGGGCTGAGATGAGTGTCCTGTATCTCCATCAGGAAACTTTTGCTTTGTTCCTTTGCTCTGGGCTGTCCAAACCCTCTGGGAGGTGCGGGACCACTGGGAACTGCAGAGCTGCTCTGATCACTAGTCCAGGGCTCACAACAGTCCCCTCATACCCTGAATTCTGCTGAGGCTTTGCAACTTGTTCCTGGTGAATTCATTCCTGGTGAATACTCCTTGTTCCTTGCCTCAGTTTTCTCTCATGCAGAGGTGCTGTGTGACTTATAATTTTTATCAAATTGCTGGTCAAATCTGAGAACAGGTTTAAGTAAATCTATGGCAATTGGTGTGTTAACAAGCGAAAGTGTGGGTGGGGATCAGTCACACCCAGATGAAAATCTGGAGCTGATTTATAATGGGAATTAAAGGCTATTTAAATGCTATAATAGTAGTCAGAATAGTTCTGATCCGAAAGCTCATCCTTCAGGGAGTAGGAGGAGGAAGTTCCCACAGATGAATTTCAGCTTTATCTTCTGTCCTTACCCTGATAATGATTTCTTTATTAACATCTATATAAAAAGATTAAACTTACATTTTAAATAATCAAAATTCAAATCTTTCTCTCCTTCAAAAGCACTGTCTAAATAAATCTGAGTCTTTTGGAGCTGTGACATTACTTGGGAGCTTTGGGTGCATTATCTTGGTAACCTTTGTGAGCTGTTATTAACAGAGCTGCACAGATTCCCAAAGCAGCATTTACAGTTCAGGTGGAGAGAGTTAGGATGAGGACACAAAATCCAACCCACTATAACAAATCAGAGCTCCAACTCCTTAGTCGAAATAGGTGGAGATATTTAAAAAGGAATTGGTAAATAAAATCACTACTCAGAATAAGTAAGGAGGGGAAGTCTCTCCCAGCTTTATTTTCACTCCAGGGTGCAAAATATTTATTGTCTTGCATTTCACAGCACATCCGAAAGCACCTGAAAACTATTAACCCTGGCTGTCTCTGGCAGGTCAGAAAACAAGAGTGTTTTCTGTGGCTGGAAAAGGCAGGTTCACAGCCCTGAGCTGCCAGGCTTAACCTGACAAAATGTCTGCTGCTGGCAGAATTGATGCCCATCCATAGGTCCCTTCCTGGGTTGTGCAGCTGCTTCCTGCAAAATCTGCTCCTGGTCTTCAGTCCTTCACTAGGATTAATAAATTGGTGGTAGAGTCATTTTTATTGGCCAGATGTGCCTAAACAGCTGGAGCTGCCTCAATGCTCCTATGTCAATGTCCTTCCCGCTAATTATTCTGGTTGTCTCATTTACTATTTCCATTATGATGTATTTTTAGCTTAATTAGTGGCAGTGGTAATCTGCCTTTTTGTTTTTCTTGTCTTGGCAGTCGGGGCTGCAGGACAAACACAGGGAAGGTGATGGGTCTCTTACCAAGTTCTTTACAATTGGCAGAGCTGAATTAATAGTAAAGAACTGTGGAAACTCTGTAAATCAGGCCCTCTGCTTTTCAGAGAAGGCTTTTCCTATTTTCCAGGTGTTGTCTCTTGTATGTAGCCAGTACAGTTCTAGAGTCAGGAACAGCAAATCAGCAGAGTCTGACTTCTGTAAAATAAACATAAATCAAAGACACGGTATTTTCCATCATGATTTATAGCAGTTATTTGTCATCTTTAGTGCTGTATTTTTAGCTATGTCCAACACTTGATTCTTAAGAGAAAGGCAATGCTCCTCCCAACAACAAGGTGATCTTTGTGATAAAATAATCCTGTCATAATCTGCCTCCTTCAAGTGCAAATCTGAGTGTGAGTCTGTATTTTCCTGTCTATATTCTATGAGAAAAAAATGACATTTATACCATTCTACTTTGTCACAGTGTTAGATGCAGCCAATTATTTCAGCTGATGGATCCACTTAGTCTCTAGGAGCTGTAGCTCTTTGATATGTACTGGAAGTATTTGCCACTTTCAGTACTTCACATCTTCAAAGCACTGTATAAACACTTAATTTAATAGAAAACCCACTAGGGATGGTAAATGAATGAAGAATGTACAAACTTTCACTTACAGGACTAAAAGGCTTTTCAGGGAGTTGATGGGAAGTTGTTCTTGCTTTACAAGGAATGTTATTTATGCCAATGCTGACTTGTACCTGTGTACTGCCTGCAAGGGACATCTTCCCTGGTGAGATGAGCATAGATTGAAATCTCTCCCTTCCTCCTTCACCTTCTTTGGAGCCATTCCTTTGATCCATGTAGAGCACCAAAACTTGCTCCCCCATCAAATCAAGTGCATACTCTAGGAAGGAAGTTTGCTGGTCCATAAACTTCCAGATGAATCAGGTAAACTTGATGCTTTTAAGGGCTTTTCCAAGCTACATGAGTTTATGATTCAAGCCAAGAGTTTCAACTTTAAAAATTCTGCTGCAGATCTTTGTTCTGAAAGGGACCTTCACCTGTTTTTTGCCATTACCAAGGAGTCTGGTTCACAGTGTTTTGTTACTGTACTGAATGAAGGGTCTTAAGAAGCCTATGACTTAATTCTAGTGGATTTCCAGGGTAGAGTGAATACTTTTTTAGTCTTAAATTATGAGAGCAAACCCAGACATCTGGGAGAACTGTTGCTTTTCTCCTGTGCCTGCTTGCTTCTCCTCTGCCTTCAGTGTTGGCCTTTTCTAAACATTGAGTCTGATCTACCCACAAAAGTGTTTATTTCATTACTGTTACCAAATAAATTGCAAAGCTTGAGAAAGGGGTGGGTGATGAGTGAGCTCAGTATGTTGCAATTAAAAGTGCTGATTCTCAGGCTGTCATGGGGATTAGAAGTGTTAAACTACATATTTTATACAAGTCAATTTACAGAATTCATACCACTGACCAACTTCCAAAGATTTTCTTTTATCTTAATGCAAACAGAGATGTGGAGAAAGACATATGCCCTCCAAGGCAAGGGATGGCTCTGGTGCTCTCCACTGTTTATTAGAGGTGATTATTCTGAGCTATTTCTCTTTTATAGCTTCCAGTAAATAGATACCTATGGAGGCACAGTGAGAGATGTGGCTCTGATGAGTGGTCACAGGTTTTGGTGTGAGCTGGGCTGCCCAGGATGGCGCTCAGGGGGCTGAACTGACATGAGTTCTTCTTTGTGGACGCCTGAAGGCATCTCTTTGCCAGCTGCTCTGCCCATCCAGCTCCCAGCAACACAGTTGTACTTTAAATCAATGAAATAGGGTCACAGCAAGCAACTGTGAGCACATGCCCCCCAGACATGAGACACACAATATTAGTATATACTTTTTTGCTTTGACATTTGATGCTCAAAGGTGCTTCCATCCTCCTGTGAGTGCTGGGTTTGATGTGGTCTGGTCATTAATGCCTTCAAGTAGCTGTTTCCTTATACTGTATTCTGAATTCCTCGTGGGTTTGTAATAAAAATCTAACACAAATTACCTTACTAATCTAGCTTTTGTAAATACCACTGCAAAAGAAGCAAACTTTATATTCATGCATACTTTCATTATTATGGTAATTAATTTCAATTTATAACTGATTAATGCTGTTCTACATGTAACCTGCTCCCTATTAGCAGCAGCAAGTGGGAATCGGTATGAATTGCAGATCTGGTCTGTGCACTGACAGAAACACTACCTGGCAGCAGCCCCTTCGCAGGGACTGATCCTGATGGGAGCTGCCTCTTCCCTCCTGTCACACTTCCCACTGTCATAAACCATGAGGGATGTGTTGAGCTTTTATCAGTGGAATGTGTGAGGAGGAAGGTGAGAAGTAGGAATGACTGGTAATTAAAAGTAACAATTTAGCTGACAGAGTGATCAGAAATACAAACCTGTCTGGTGCAGCAAAAAGAGGGGAGGAGGCAGGGAAATTGTGCTGTGCACAGATGCTCTTTGATCTGGGCTGTAATTCAGAGCAGCACAGTCCTGCTGCAGGTGGCATTAGATAAGAGGATGTATTCCCTGGATAGATTTTGCTGGCACTCTGAAGCAATTAGGTTTTGCTTGTTTGTAAGGTGAACGTAACCAGGTATTCCCTCTTCTTCCCAAAAAAAGCATATTTGAGACTTCCTTGTCTCCCGAATGGATTAATTATGGTTACATCTCCCTGCTGGATCAATTAGAGAAGTCTGTGCTCCCGGGTTTGCTATAGGGGTTTCTTGATCCCTTTTTCCCTTTCTTTTTTCCTCTCCTACCCTGAAAGGTGCTCTTGAACTGAAATCCATCGTAATGGCTGTAAAGCCAAAAGTTGAGAAGCTCTGTAACATTAAAATGAGACCCAGATAGTTTTTGTTCAAGGGGCAGAAAGTTCCTGGCTGGCATGTGTTGATGTTCCTGAAGGTGGAGGGGGAATGGGGTGAGACGCAAGAGAGGGTACCTGAGGGGAGGATAGCTGTCCTTCAGGGCTGCACATCCTGCTCCGTGATACACCATTATTTTCTTTCCAGACTCTTTGTCGTGGAATACAAATCTGTGTGGCTGCTTTTTGTGCTTTGTCCTAACTTTGTGCTAAACGACCCTTGCAAGGGATAATGATGTGCACCAGGAGCTGCAGCTGGGCCCCCACAACAGTAGCAGGAGCAGGAGAGGCAGGTATGACACGGCTCAGGAAGGCAAACCTACAACCCTCTGCTAAAGCCTCACCTTTGTAGGTATTTTCTTGCTTGTGATCTGAAAGCTCAGCTGGACGCAACCAGGGAGGCAGAGGGGAATTGCCAGTCAGGAGCAGAGGGTGCTGCTCTGTCAGGGATCAGCTCTTGGGGCTGGAGACAAGCTCCTGCTCAGCTTATAAAATGCTCATTTAAAATAAACCTCTTTTTTTTCTGTGAAATCCATAGGCAAAGGCATGTGATAGCTCGGGCTGCTCTCTCACCTAGTCCTTATTTTGTACTTTTTTCAAGGCAGATCCAAGAACCTTTGTGCGGCATCCCTTAGAAAGCATTGAGGTTGCATTTTGAGCTGTCACCCAAGTTCTTACCTCCAGCAGTTTGTTAATCAGCTTTCTCGAGATCCTCAGTCATTTGCTGCCTCACAGTGTAATTGTGTGTGACTGTTCCTCATTAGACAGCAATATTTACCCCCAGGGAACGAGGATTTCAGCGGAGGATGAATCAAACTCTGGCAAATGTCACTGCTTTTGTCAGGACTGAAATAAATGAGCTGGCTTTGAGCACCTGGGTATTGTGTCGCTGGGTACTAGTGGGTGACAGAGCTGATGCTTGAAAACTGTTCCTTTCCTATGGAGCAGGGGTATAGAACCTGAGCAATGCTGGAGAGTGTTTTATCGTGCACATTTGGGATGCACTGGGGACCAATTGGCAGGGAAGCCTTGTTCGTATCAGCACTGCACAGGCTGCCAAACTTGTTAGCAGTTGTGTTGTAGGGTATGCACATCTGTGATCCTGACTTGGATCCAAACTATTAACCTATTTGTGCAGGAATGCAAGAGGTAAATTCCAGCTTTAAGCCTGAAGGTCATACTTCTCCATTAAGTTCATCTCTCCAGGGGAAGGTGGGAATTCAATTCCCCCTTGTTACGGGTTTTAACAGAAGGTGGAGGGGGGGAAGTTGTGCTTTGTTCGCTTGATCATGTATTATTTTATAATTTATCTTTTGTTGCCTTTATACAAATCTGTTCCAGACAGTGGGTTCTTATCTCCAGGGTCCAAGCACAAGAAGTTAATGAACCGTTTGAACTGCAGTAACCACTGATGTCTGTGAGCTGAATAACTCGGGCTGCAGCTGCCCGAGCTCCTGAGTGCTGCAGAGGGAAGGTGAGGGGGTGAGAGAGGAGAGGATTAGGTGAGTTCATAGAAGTAAAATGGCCTGAGTATTTATTTACTTATTTCACCAGTAGCTCATACTTTTACTGCCCTTCATTGAAGCAGAAAGAAGGGAAAGCAGGACTCGGTGTTCTTTGCCCCTACAAGGGGAATTTGTTACCTTGGGGCTTGAGGGTATTTATAAAATGTTGGAATACAACTGAGTCTTCCTGGTGATTGCTTGATTTTTTTTTTTTTTTTTCCTCTGGAGATCTAGATGTTCTTCATTNCTTTTTTTCTGTGAAATCCATAGGCAAAGGCATGTGATAGCTCGGGCTGCTCTCTCACCTAGTCCTTATTTTGTACTTTTTTCAAGGCAGATCCAAGGACCTTTGTGTGGCATCCCTTAGAAAGCATTGAGGTTGCATTTTGAGCTGTCACCCAAGTTCTTACCTCCAGCAGTTTGTTAATCAGCTTTCTCGAGATCCTCAGTCATTTGCTGCCTCACAGTGTAATTGTGTGTGACTGTTCCTCATTAGACAGCAATATTTACCCCCAGGGAACGAGGATTTCAGCGGAGGATGAATCAAACTCTGGCAAATGTCACTGCTTTTGTCAGGACTGAAATAAATGAGCTGGCTTTGAGCACCTGGGTATTGTGTCGCTGGGTACTAGTGGGTGACAGAGCTGATGCTTGAAAACTGTTCCTTTCCTATGGAGCAGGGGTATAGAACCTGAGCAATGCTGGAGAGTGTTTTATTGAGCACATTTGGGATGCACTGGGGACCAATTGGCAGGGAAGCCTTGTTCGTATCAGCACTGCACAGGCTGCCAAACTTGTTAGCAGTTGTGTTGTAGGGTATGCACATCTGTGATCCTGACTTGGATCCAAACTATTAACCTATTTGTGCAGGAATGCAAGAGGTAAATTCCAGCTTTAAGCCTGAAGGTCATACTTCTCCATTAAGTTCATCTCTCCAGGGTAAGGTGGGAATTCAATTCCCCCTTGTTACGGGTTTTAACAGAAGGTGGAGGGGGGGAAGTTGTGCTTTGTTCGCTTGATCATGTATTATTTTATAATTTATCTTTTGTTGCCTTTATACAAATCTGTTCCAGACAGTGGGTTCTTATCTCCAGGGTCCAAGCACAAGAAGTTAATGAACCGTTTGAACTGCAGTAACCACTGATGTCTGTGAGCTGAATAACTCGGGCTGCAGCTGCCCGAGCTCCTGAGTGCTGCAGAGGGAAGGTGAGGGGGTGAGAGAGGAGAGGATTAGGTGAGTTCATAGAAGTAAAATGGCCTGAGTATTTATTTACTTATTTCACCAGTAGCTCATACTTTTACTGCCCTTCATTGAAGCAGAAAGAAGGGAAAGCAGGACTCGGTGTTCTTTGCCCCTACAAGGGGAATTTGTTACCTTGGGGCTTGAGGGTATTTATAAAATGTTGGAATACAACTGAGTCTTCCTGGTGACTGCTTGATTTTTTTTTTTCCTCTGGAGATCTAGGTGTTCTTCATGGATGGGTAAAGGATCTGAGTTCCCATGTTCTCTGCACCTCACAAATCCATGTGCTCTTGAGGTTGCCTGGTGTTCGTATCAGGCAAATAACCACCATCTCCTAATGCCCCTACTTTGTAAGAGATTACTGCAGTTCTCTGCTGTCTGATTTACACTTATAATAAATGGATTTTGCCTTGTGGACTCTTAAGTTTCCAGAGGGCAGGGTTAGATGGGATATTAGGATGATATTCTTCCCCTCGAGGTTGGGAAGGCCCTGGCACAGGTTGCCCAGAGAAGCTGTGGCTGCCCCATCCCTGGAAGTGTCCAAGGCCAGGTTGGATGGGCCTTGGAACAGCTTGGGATAGTGGGAGAGATGGAGGCAGATGAGCTTTAAAAAGCTCCCTTCACACCCAAACCATTCTCTGATTGTAATGGAGCTCTGTCAGTTCAAGTTGGCCAAGCAAAGGGAATCTGGTCATGGAAGAGCAAATGACACTCTCAACATTGAGAGCTGACACTCTCAGCATTTTGGTCACATTTCACTGAATGGGTGGGATTTGTCTGGCTTGTGAACGATCAAGAGCAAGGTCACTATTGGGTGTCTGTTGTGGACACCTGCCCTGGAATGAGTCCTCAGCTCCCTTTCGAGGAATAGGTGAATTCTCCAGGGCACTTTATTTCACCTAAATATCTCCATGAGGATAGAGTGACATTCAGAATAAAATTATCAGTTTCTCTTCGCTAACTGCAAAGAGAGCGAGGATGATATGAGTATCTGTTACAAACATCTGATGTGGATGAATCCCACCTGATGTGCTCTATGTTCCTTGCTGAAGCTGGTAGGATTTCAAAGCGTTCAGTTTGATGCAAGGGATATTCAATGCTCACAAAATCAAACTTGAACTGTGTGTGTGAGGTGTGAAAGCTGTTCCATAGCTGTCTTAGACTTCTGTGGATGGTGAATACATTGCTTTTACCTGTCGGATGGAAAACCATTGCTGTTGGNTTTGAGCTGTCACCCAAGTTCTTACCTCCAGCAGTTTGTTAATCAGCTTTCTCGAGATCCTCAGTCATTTGCTGCCTCACAGTGTAATTGTGTGTGACTGTTCCTCATTAGACAGCAATATTTACCCCCAGGGAACGAGGATTTCAGCGGAGGATGAATCAAACTCTGGCAAATGTCACTGCTTTTGTCAGGACTGAAATAAATGAGCTGGCTTTGAGCACCTGGGTATTGTGTCGCTGGGTACTAGTGGGTGACAGAGCTGATGCTTGAAAACTGTTCCTTTCCTATGGAGCAGGGGTATAGAACCTGAGCAATGCTGGAGAGTGTTTTATCGTGCACATTTGGGATGCACTGGGGACCAATTGGCAGGGAAGCCTTGTTCGTATCAGCACTGCACAGGCTGCCAAACTTGTTAGCAGTTGTGTTGTAGGGTATGCACATCTGTGATCCTGACTTGGATCCAAACTATTAACCTATTTGTGCAGGAATGCAAGAGGTAAATTCCAGCTTTAAGCCTGAAGGTCATACTTCTCCATTAAGTTCATCTCTCCAGGGGAAGGTGGGAATTCAATTCCCCCTTGTTACGGGTTTTAACAGAAGGTGGAGGGGGGGAAGTTGTGCTTTGTTCGCTTGATCATGTATTATTTTATAATTTATCTTTTGTTGCCTTTATACAAATCTGTTCCAGACAGTGGGTTCTTATCTCCAGGGTCCAAGCACAAGAAGTTAATGAACCGTTTGAACTGCAGTAACCACTGATGTCTGTGAGCTGAATAACTCGGGCTGCAGCTGCCCGAGCTCCTGAGTGCTGCAGAGGGAAGGTGAGGGGGTGAGAGAGGAGAGGATTAGGTGAGTTCATAGAAGTAAAATGGCCTGAGTATTTATTTACTTATTTCACCAGTAGCTCATACTTTTACTGCCCTTCATTGAAGCAGAAAGAAGGGAAAGCAGGACTCGGTGTTCTTTGCCCCTACAAGGGGAATTTGTTACCTTGGGGCTTGAGGGTATTTATAAAATGTTGGAATACAACTGAGTCTTCCTGGTGACTGCTTGATTTTTTTTTTTCCTCTGGAGATCTAGGTGTTCTTCATGGATGGGTAAAGGATCTGAGTTCCCATGTTCTCTGCACCTCACAAATCCATGTGCTCTTGAGGTTGCCTGGTGTTCGTATCAGGCAAATAACCACCATCTCCTAATGCCCCTACTTTGTAAGAGATTACTGCAGTTCTCTGCTGTCTGATTTACACTTATAATAAATGGATTTTGCCTTGTGGACTCTTAAGTTTCCAGAGGGCAGGGTTAGATGGGATATTAGGATGATATTCTTCCCCTCGAGGTTGGGAAGGCCCTGGCACAGGTTGCCCAGAGAAGCTGTGGCTGCCCCATGCCTGGAAGTGTCCAAGGCCAGGTTGGATGGGCCTTGGAACAGCTTGGGATAGTGGGAGAGATGGAGGCAGATGAGCTTTAAAAAGCTCCCTTCACACCCAAACCATTCTCTGATTGTAATGGAGCTCTGTCAGTTCAAGATGGCCAAGCAAAGGGAGTCTGGTCATGGAAGAGCAAATGACGCTCTCAGCATTGAGAGATGACACTCTCAACATTTTGGTCACGTTTCACTGAATGGGTGGGATTTGTTTGGCTTGTGAACCATCAAGAGCAAGGTCACTGTTGGGTGTCTGTTGTGGACACCTGCCCTGGAATGAGTCCTCAGCTCCCTTTCGAGGAATAGGTGAATTCTCCAGGGTACTTTATTTCACCTAAATATCTCCATGAGGATAGAGTGACATTCAGAATAAAATTATCAGTTTCTCTTTGCTAACTGCAAAGAGAGCGAGGATGATATGAGTATCTGTTACAAACATCTGATGTGGATGAATCCCACCTGATGTGCTCTATGTTCCTTGCTGAAGCTGGTAGGATTTCAAAGCGTTCAGTTTGATGCAAGGGATATTCAATGCTCACAAAATCAAACTTGAACTGTGTGTGTGAGGTGTGAAAGCTGTTCCATAGCTGTCTTAGACTTCTGTGGATGGTGAATACATTGCTTTTACCTGTCGGATGGAAAACCATTGCTGTTGGCTCTATGACAGTAAGAAAAAAATACATTTATGCGTTTGATCTCTGCAGTAAAATGTAACTTGGTGATTTAGAATGAGCTACTGTCCAGTCATATTTGAGCAGAGCTCAGTGTATCAGCTTAAAAGCTGAATAGATCCAGATATTCAGAAATTTCAAAGATCTTACTTTGTTATACTCAATTTAAGGCTTTTTCTAGGGCAGCATAGTTCATTCTGTTCCTCGGTTTCACATGCAAAGCATCCAGTTGAAATACAAATTAGTCTGAAAACAATCCACTTTTTTCTTTAAACTTTTAAAGCTTGGATTTAGCTTTTAGGCTTATTAATATTCACAAACACTGCTTAGTTAAGCTTGCTTTAATTTCTCTGTGTGCTTTGTTAACAGGGATTATAGTGATGTTTGCATTTGCATGCAAGACTTTTAGTGTTGTGCAAATTTTGGTTATTATTATGGAAAAAATGTTGAAAATCTACCTCAGTCCCTCCCGTCCTTTCTGTAACTCTTGTACTTGATGGCTTTGTGAGAGTGTTTCTTTCCATATTTATTAGTTTTGGATTTTGTGTCTTTCTTTGAAAGGTGGTTCAGACTGGGAAGCCCAGAGGAGCAGGCAGGCCTGTGGCTTCCAGGTATGCCTTTGGCACTTGGCATCAGCAAGAGGATATACCCCTTCAAACCTGGAAAGCAGAGGCAGCCTTGGCAGAGTCCTACACATGCACAGGCTGTCACTCAGCCAGGACATTGTCAGCAGTGCTTTACCAGCCCCCTCTGCCTTGGCCAAATGAGCTGGAAGGCACAGCAGCCTTTTCCTAATGATGTTCTGGAGCCAAGGTCTGCTCCCAGCTAAACACCTGTATCTGCAGTCAGTGCCTGCCTGTGGAGGCTCTGGAGTGTTTACAGAAGGATAATCCTTAGTTGCTTTTTTCCCTGCTTAATTCTAAATGCGCTCAGTGTTCTTGAAAAGCGGCAGATTAATAACTCCAGACGCTCCAGCTCTGTCCTGGGAGAGTGTTCAGCTGGAGCAGAGCTAACAGATCCTGGATCCAACTGGGTTGCAGAGCTCCTCAATCCCTGGGCAGGGAGACAGTGAGTGCCCAGTCAATTGGGCACTTAACTACTACGACCAACACTGATGCCACCAGCTCATCCTAGAGGAGCAGCCATAGCTGTTGTTGAGTTGGGATAATTGGAATCACTCTCTGAGAAGCGGGAAAATTTAATTTCCTTTTTTTCTTTCTCATGAGTCACAATTTTAATGTAGAGGTTTAAGGGATTTTTTCTTTTGTTTAAGTGCAGTAACATTTCCAAGATAGTCATATACTGTATATGCCATTCTAGTGCTATCTTAATGCTGCCTTTTAAAGTTCATTTTACCTCCCTAAACCAAGTCTTCCCTTTTGCTCAGTGCCACTGGCACCTTGATCCTTTACTCCTGGTGGGAAGGACAGCTCAAGCCAGCTGTTTTTTTCATAAGAACTAGATGACAGTGTTAGCAACTTGGGCAAAATTTTGACGTTTCTAACTAACAGAAGACGTATTACAGCTGGGCAGGTATGTGTCAGCCCTTTAACCTGGGGAAGACTCACCACTTGCCTGCTGGAATTGGGTTCTTCAGAGTGTCAGTCAGTGAGAGGGAAGAGACATAATACAGAGGGGAGGGAATAATGAATAGGTTGGATCTTAAAGGTACAAACCAGCTCTTCTGAATCCTACAGGGTTTTCGGTGCCTGTTCTTGCATCTAGTACAGCTTATTTTCTTCCCCCTGTCCTGTCAACCTGGCAGGTGTCCTTAGAGACCTCTCCCTCATGTTTAATGACAGACACTTCCTTCAGTCTTTGGAGGACCTTGGCTATGGCCTTTTTGTCACCTCTTTTCTGGCAGCTACATCTGGGTGTGTGACTAACACTAACATGAGCTGCTTCTGTTTCATGCCATACAGGAAAATCAGTGCCTGTGCAAAGACTCTGCTGGAGGGCAAAGCTTGAGCTGAGCAAATATACTCTGCCTCTCATTGGGCTTTTTAGCTTGAGCTTGGGGCACGTGGCCAAAATGAGTGAGAGATGAGGGAAGAAAGAGAGAATAGTTGGCCATGTCATACAGGCAGCTCCCTTGCAGATCAATTGTAGCAGGATACTGTGGGTGATCTAGGGGAGCAGTTCTTCAGTATGTGTAATTTAGGATTAAGTTCCTGCTCCCTGCAAAGGGAGCACAGGTCTTCTGGGGCACATGGGGAGATAATTTTTCTTAAGAGGTTACTGATGCTTGTCTGAACTCCAGGTTCAGTGTAGGAGCTCAGAGTGAGTATTCTCTTTCCTCTGCTCCTCCTCCTCTCCCTGCCTGAAATTTCCCAACTCACAAATCAGCAGCCAAAGGATATTTGTACATCTAGGAATTTGCCTTGCAAACAGAGCTGTTTTTAACCTGTTTTAAATGCATCCTGTATATTGCACACGCCTTTGGCATCTTTGACACCCTGTTCCCTGTAGTCAGTGATTTCATGCATCCCTGTAATTTATCACTCACAGTCTTGGCTTGTGCAGCCAGAGATGCAGCAGAATCTATAAATCAGGTAAAATATTACTGTGTTTGCATAATAAGTACCACCTATATCTATTTCATGTTATGTCTTCAATGCTCTTGAGTGTTGTTGATTGGGGTTTGGGGTGGGATGGGCGAGGAAAAATACCATGGAATTCTCAGAGAGCACCTCTTGCATTTGGACCTGTCAGGAAATAATTGCAAAAAACCCCTCTATTTGGAATGTTGTAGTGGAGGGAGGTCCTGGTGTAACTCTTAAGGATTCCTTTCCCACTCAGCTAGACAGGTGCAGAGAGTTAATGTGCCTAAAGGTTTGCTTATTTATTTATTGAAATTCAGTCTGATGGATTTAGGGTTTTCCATTATCCATGTCAGTGTCTAATCCTTTGAGTCAGTAGAAGGATGCAGTGTTTGCTTCAATTTAATAAATTATGGAAAAATGTTGGAGGGGGGATACATAATAGTTTCTGTATCTTTTTGGATCATGAGTTGCTTCATCCCAGGTGTCATTAAACTAGTCTTTCCTACTCAGAGGTTAGAACTTGGAGGTAACTAAAAAAATCTAAGATACAGAACGAATAATCCCTTTATTTCATACAAGTACCAATTAAAACTTTCGGGTGTAACAGTTCTATTTGTACTTTTGGACATTTTTCTGTTTTCATGAGGGAGACGTATGCATGTTGTCCTTGCTCTTGCCTATTTAGCTGCTTTATAATGTCAAGTTGTGATGCATTGTCCTCTGGAAGGTCTTGTGAATTTGTGTGATATGTCTGTACGAGTGAAGATTGTAAGTGTAGCTTGAAAGCAACATTATTAGTTGTTCTCAGTTAAATTTCATGAGAAGGCTTGACTTTTCTACTCTAATTCCATAAAATAATTGACATTAGTTCACTGCAGTTCCTGCAGTGCCCTGACCTCTCCCACTCTTTACAGACATGTTTCATGAGATCTCTGTGGAGCCTGTGCAAGTCATCATGGAATGTTTTGAGTTAGAAGGGACCTCAAAGACCATCCAGTTCCACCCCGTTGCCATGGGCAGGGACACCTTCCACTATCCCAGGTTGTTCCAACCTGGCCTTGGACACTCTCAGGGATGGGGCAGCCACAGCTTCTCTGGGCAACCTGTGCCAGGGCCTCCCCACGCTCACAGGGAAGGATTCCTTCCTCACATCTAATCTTAAACACCTTCCCCTTTGCGCAATCACCACATGCCCTTGTAAAAAGTCCCTTTCTAGCTCCTTCTAAGTGGTGACAGGTCTCAATGAGGTTTCTTGGGAGCCTTTCTTTACTACATGTTACACAGAGTGGATTTCAGATTGGAATTTTTGTGCTCACGTGAATAAACAGATGCAAAACCTGGTTCTCTTCTTGGCTTTCAGACTGTCAGAACTTTTGAAGCCGATATTGCACTAAAAATCATTGTTTGCTTTAGTGTTGGAGCTTGTCTTTCAGATTCTGATTCATTTTAGAGTTATTGTTTAGTTTTGCTGTTTGAGTAGCTCCAGCAGAGAGCAGTGGTTAGAGATCAGTGCTGTAAAAGGCAAAACACTTTATCTGTGAAACACACACACACACATTGCTTGAACCCTGCTGATTCAGATCAGAGTGCTTTAGATGGCATAAAGGCATATCAATTTGATTTCCAAGATTTGAATTAAAATAGAGAATCTGTCACCCCAAAAGAAATGTAAAACTGCCAGTTAATGATGATATTTTGAAATTTAGCTTTATAGTTTAGGAAAATAAACTTGTTGGAACCGCAAAACCATCCAGCATCACCAATCTGAAAATAGTGGAAGAGGCAGAATCATTGATCTTTCCACAATTTGTTTTGATGCAGCAAACACTGCCTTGCTGGATGGAACTGAAATGAAGGATGTTGAGGCTATAAAAAGACCCTCTTGAGATGTGCTTTCTTCTCTTTCACTGTGCACCTATAAAAGCTGTTCTTACTAAAATAGAAATTAATCATTAAATAACTGATAGCAGTTTTAAGTACCATTTATCTAAGACCAACTAGTTCTTACTCTGTGTGTAGTTTTTGTGTGGAAAAAAACCACTTCTCTAATCCCAGTGGCAAGGGATTAATTACCTGAAACTTTATTGCTACAAAGATTTTCTTTGTTTTAAGTTTTATCAAAGCTTCAAGGTATTATTTGCATCCACAACATCTGAACACAGGAATGACTCTGAGCCTGAGGCTTAAGGGATCTTTGTGGTTCTGTGTGAAGCTTAATGCAGCATCAAGGTTTAAGAATTGTTGTGTTTGTGACACATTAATTTATTATAGGGAAAGAAAAGAAGGGATGTAAGAAAAAGGGAATCCTGTAAGAGCCATGAAAACATCCAGTTGCACAGATCTGTAAATTGTAAAGTTTAGCACTGTAAAGATGGGATTATTGTTTCTGAAAACTTGCTGCTGTAATGAACTCTGCCTTGGAGACAATGATAAGTCTCCTCATACACTTTCTTGTTTTGAGATGAAAAATGCTAAGCAACAGAGGAGTTTGGCTGTGTTCTGGCATTACATAGGAAGATAATAGCAAAATCACCTTTTTTTTAAAAAAACCAATAAAACAGGTTTATATTGGATGTTAGGAAGCAATTCTTCCCTGTGAGGGTGGGGAGGGAAACCTTGTGAAGTATATTATGGGATATGCTGTGTCACATTTTTAGGACCTCACATTTCTAGAGGGCAGAAGTTTTGCCAAAACTGTGTGTGAGAATAGTCCTTAAAACTCACAGTCACAGGAATTAAGAAGAGGAGGAGCCATTTTGTAGTACTGCATTTTCTGGTACTCAGACTACTCATATTCACTCCTTTTCTCTCGTTCAGAGCCAAGAAATGCACTGTAATTCTTACCAAATCTACCTTATCTATGGGCTAATGTGTCTTCTGGAAACTTTTCCTGTCAAATACCAAGGTAGGACAGATCCACTCTTTCCTTTTGCAGTTCGGCCCAGTGGTTAATCACCCACGTACTGTAAAAAGTGACTCCCTTTCCTCTAATCTGAAATTGTCTGAGACTCCCTGGTAGAGCAGCTGTGAATCTGACAGAGCAGTGTTTCATGATCTTTCCCTGAAGTGATCTAATAATATTTAACATCTGTGGACCACTTAGATTGCCAAGATTTTACGAGCCTGCAGCAAGAGAGTTTGCATTATAAAGGACACCTCACTTTTAAACTGCTTTCATGCCAATTTGATGACTTTTAAAGAAATCAGCTGATATCTTGGTGTACAGGAGATCTTGGTGTGCGGGAAGGTGTTCTGTGGGTTTATTGGCTCTGGAGTATTAGTGTAGACCTGCATTTGCTGTGTATCATCTTCTTCCATGCCTGTATCCATTTCTGACTCTGCATTCTTTGTGCTGTCCTAGAAAAAATCATCTTGGACAGAAATAGTAACTAGGTTTGGACAAACATTGCAAGTGTTTTTAATTTTTAGTTTCCTAGGATTAACAGTCTGGAGCATACACTGGTTTGTGCTTGAATTCCAGACTGGTTTGCAAAAACCCAAGCAAATGAACAGCTACAATAGTATCTCTTGCTCTGAACTAAGATTTGCTTCAGGTATGTTTGTTCTGCGTTTCATAAAAGAGAGTTGTGGTGGTACTCGAAATAAGAGCTTGTTGTTTGCTGAAACGTGTGTATTTGGAGGCAGGATGGAGGATTTGTACCTGAAGGTTACAGGTTGTCTCTTCCCGGGTTTGTGAGATACCCCAGAGAGTCTGGGAGGCAGGATGGTGCCAGCAGAGCTCCTTGGAGAGCCTTGGGGTGCTGCTGGGAGAGGTGAACAGTATCTGAGCTCATCAAGATGAAACCCAAGGTTTTTTTGGATGACAGCACAGACAGCCTTGGAATACCTAAGAGCTAAAAGGACAATGCTGCTTGCACTGGAAGCTGCTTAGGCTGAGCACTGTGCTCTGCACTGTTAAACCTGTTTTCAGGTTCTGGGGGCGGTGGTGTGGTCACTGGTGTCGATTGGAACAAGTGCAGGAATATACTGAGAAATCAAAAGGAGAGAATGGTCCTGGGATTTTACTACTCTTAGGATTTCTGCTTTCAGATGTATTTCTCCTGAAGATAATCTCTACAGGCTTAACCTGTCAAGTGCTTTTGGGTTGGTGGCACAGTGGAGCTGGAACAAGATGGTCTTTAAAAAGTCCCTTTCAACCCAAATCATTGTGATTCCATGAAATCCTTGTCCAACTGGGTGTAGAGTGCTCATCTCTTACCTTCTCCAGGTGTACTGGGAGCAGAACCAATGCCCTGGTGTCAGACAGACAGGAGCCTGGGTGTTGTGTGTCTGGAGTCAGCTCTTTGTCCTCCAGAGGTTTCGTGCAAATTTGATTAATATGTCAAAGTTAAGGATGTGGGGAGGTATATAGGAACTTAATACCGGTTTCCAAAAGGTGTTTAGTGATTAGCTCCCACGGGTTTTCAGTAGGAGTTATATGCCTGGCTGCTGCTTTAAACCTTGCTAATTACCTCTTAGAGCTGCAGGTACATTGCTGCACAAAAAAGTGTGTCCTGTGGTGTTTGGATGAGGGAAAAACTGTCATATAATGTATGGGACAATGTTTCTTCATGTCACAATAATGAGGAGGGAGCATATGAGAAATTATGTTCATGAATTCTATAGAATCAGGGACTAAACGTTTAAACTAATCCTTTGAATAGCACTTGATCATTAGCAGTTCACTGCTCATAACCTCAGTTGTTTGGTTTTCTCAGCAATACCTGAAAGATTGCTTTTCATTGGAAAGCTGAATTTTGTGGGAAAAAAAAGCAGTGTTTTGTCTTTTTCTTGCCTCTGGAGCAGTGGGCTATGAACAGAAAATAGAGGAAATTTCAGAGAAATGTAGCTGACACGGGATATTGAGAGAGGAGGGGATGGCTTGAATTAATTTCATCTTGTTACAAAATTCTGAACACTCTCTGTTCTGCATCACCACAATCTCACTGTGCTTCCAGTGGCTTGGGAAGGGATGGGATTAGAGGAGCAATGATTAAGATTATCCCTTTCCTTTTAATGCTTGTGTTGTGTCTGTATTGGAATAGTCACTGTGATTATCCCTGTACCCTGAGATTGATTTCTTGTCCTCAGATGATGGAGCAGGACTGTGGCCATTATGCAAACATTGTGAGTGTCAAACAAATGCAATATTGGCTCTGAGCTGAGAGGATCTGTCCTTAGGCATTGCTGGGAGATACAATCTCCTTGTTCTTTGCTTTTCCATGAAAGATCTGCCTCTGGCCTTCAGAGGAAATCTTTTGGTCCATTCCTGGTCTCCTGTAATGTTTGTTGAAATGGAATTAGTTTTTTTCAGATCTAAAGTGCTGTGCTGTTGGGTACCAGTCCATAATACATTTAACTTCAAATTATGTTATATTAAAGTTTAGTGAAGCTGAATCTGTTTTTATATCTTTGGCATTCAAATCAATATCCTTCATCTATTTGCCAATGGGAGGCAGGAAAAAAAAAGAATGGCTTATGTGGGTGGCAGTGCCTTGATTGGCACACGAGAGGAACAAACAAGAACTGACAAATTGTTTTCCTTTTTTTTTTTTTTTTGGCATGTTTCTTTGTTTTCCAAGTTCCAGGTTTTTCACTAAGGTCTTCAGCAGTTCTCAAAATGATGCAATTTCATCTTCTGAGGAACACATGCTCTGTCAGTGTGTAATTTGTTGTCAGCCACAGGAGAAGGCTCTTCCCTTGTGAAATCATTCAGGACCAGTTGCTGCTGCAGGTGTCCGTCTTCCAGTCGACACAGTCGATTTCCCTGCCAACACCTGGGTACACAGTGAAGAGATAAGTGCTCGGAAAGAAAAGCAGGGGTCCAACCAACTGCTTCAACCTATTCCTGCTTAGGAAAAAATGCTAAGAAAAAACCTCTCCAATTCTAAATGTGATAGCTGTGGGATTTTCTTATTGCTCTTTTTGAGTCAATTAAAGCTGAAATACCACTTCAATAGGCTGTGGAGCAGAGCAGAAAGTAGAATAAAGCTGTAACAGAAGTGGTGGCTGCAGGCACAGCACCCTCTGGAAGCATTAGTGGAGGTTAAGAATTTCAGCAAGTATTAGTGGAGGTTAAGAACTTCAGAAATATGCTCACAGTGCCCTAATTCTCCTTCTGTCAAGGTCAGTGCTGAAAGGCTCCCTGGCATCATTTAGCAAATGTGAGCTAATGAAGAACGCTTTGACAACTCCACGCTGGAAAGGTTGGCCATGGAAAAGCTGCTGGCTGCTCTTTAACCCTGACTCCTCTAAAGTGCTTGTGCTCAGCCAGCTCTGGAGTGCCTTGATCTTTAATTATTAATTTCACATTTCAGTTTCTAAGGATTGTAAAGTGACAAGCAGGATGATAGTCTTGGTTTCCTTTCCTACCTGGTTATTTTCCCAGGTAAGGTTCTCAATGGCTGATAAATCTATTTAAAGTTTATTGCAAGATAAATTCTTAGAGTTGAGTTTTTCAGTGCTAAGGCTTCAATGTAGCTGTAAGCACTTATTTAAGCAGATTTACAGATTGGTGGGGATATTGGTTCCTGATTTTTCTGTATGTTTCTGTCAGTGGGTGAATAATGCTCTGTGTTCATTAGATTTGGTTGTTACTTTTGATTTGTCTGTGTGTATTTGAATTGAAATGGTGAGAAAAATAGTGTTTCAAGATAATTAGATATATAAAGCAGCCTTAAACATATGGGAGAAAATAAGTTTGTAAGATTTTTTTTTTCCACTAAAATACATTTATTAGAGTAACTTGGTAGGTATAAAGTTGAAATAGGTGTGATATGAACCGTGCAGAAACTTACATTCGTTGCCTTGAGCGTGACTTAGATGAAATGAGGGTGGATTTTGCTCTGTGGTTTTGCCATGTGAGGAAAAGGTCAAGGCAGAATGAGCAGGGAACTGAGGGTTCTTGTACTCCCTAGTGCAGGTCATTATCCGGGATTGAGGAACTCCATCATTCTCTGAGCTCGAGGGCTGTTTTCCTTTCACATTCTTTCTCAAGTTAGTAAGCTCTTTCCTAGCAAACTGTAATACCTTGCTAGTCATCTTTAAAGTGTTCTTTTGGATGGATGCGCACTCCAGATTTTTACTTAATTCCCACATTTTCACTCTGCTGGCCTCCTGATCACCGCAAATCCTCTTTATCCCGGTGAATTGTGAATATGGAAAACTTCTTTTAAATAATGCTTGGTATGAGCACAAGATAATTATGTTTATCTATTTCGTGCAAACCCAGCTTTCACACCACATTAAGTCTGAGAAGTCAAGCATTTAGAAAAAGCAGCATTACAGCTGAGCAGCAAATCTGTGGGCTGTTATCACCCTTCAGAAGGATGCTCCTGCCAGCCCTCCTTTTTCCTTACTTCTGCCTTTGATTTTGGTCAGCTGAACTCCAAAGGCCTGGCCTTGGAGGACAACGTTTCTTCTACTGGAAAACAGTTTTCTTTGCTTGTCCTGTTTCCAGTGCTCCAGAGGGACTTTTGCAGAGGGGGCAGTGAAGACCTCAACACTGGGTCCCATGGAGCAAATGGAAACAGGTTGAGGCAGAGACGGGGTGGTTTCCACAGCTTGGAGTCTGCACCGAGGAAGGGTGGGATGAAAACTAGAAACACTCTTTGCCAGCAGGAGAAAAATTGGCTTCTTTTACTGCCATGTCTGGTGTCTTCAGACATTCTTCTTTCAGGTTGTGGGTTTTTATGAGCTGGGGAGTGGGGCCTGCTACCATTTCTCTTTCCAAACCTCTATTCTGCCTGACTCTGTGGATGCTGCACTTTTTCTTTCATTTTGGGAAAGTGTAGAGCCTCATCAGGCTTCCAAATAAAACAGAATATATCTATTGGTGAACTCAGCTGCTGATCAGGAACCGAATCTCTGCTTTTTTATTAACATAGAGCCTTAAGATTGCAGCTGCCATCCTATCAGTTTTGAGTAAGGCTGCTGAAGTGGATTATTTTATACTTTGTGAAATGGCATAAAATGCAAACGCTTAACAAGATTGGACCCTGTAGACACATCAGACAGCAGCTTTACAAAGCTGCTGTGCAGACACTGAAGCAAAAATTACCATGCAAAGGCCAGACATGCTTTTGAGACAGATAAAACCAGTGTTGGTTTACAAATGGGGGCTACCTTTAAGTTTTGAGATGAGCATCTGGCACAGGTGTTGCTGTGCCTGGTGAAGAAGAGGAGCTCTGCCCTTTCGCTGATAAATATACAGTTAATAATTCAGGCTCATTTCTGCTCCTAAAATCAATCAGTAGGCTTTTACTCTGCCTTGTTGGTAAATTCCTACTCCTTACTGAGCAAGGCAGCCAGGATGATAACTCTGGATGAGCATCTGTAACCTGCTTCTTGTGGTGGTCATTCATAAATTTAATTTTGCTCTGTATAATAAAAACAGAGTTGGGAGTGTCTGTGCCCCTTCAGGTGAGAGCAGGTGGATACTAATAATGTGCAGAAGGATATCATGGGCCAGTGCTGCTTTCGTCTTACCTTGGAGGGAAGAATGTGAGGGCACAGGCACTTTGTTCTCATCAACAACTCGAGTTGCTCCTGTTGTCAGTAGAGACATAGAACCACTTATTAAAAACGTAAATGTAGACACCTGGATTTCTGCTGCTGTGATGAAGCAGAATGTTGTCCTCTGGATTTAGTTTCTGTGCACTGAGCAGAGGCTCAAAAACTTCAGATATTGAAACTTTATTATATTTTTTCAGAGGTGCTCATTTGCCAAAAGCTAACCAGGGAAACATGGGAGGAGGTTAGAGCCTTTTCATGTGCCTTCAGGGAAGGGAACCCATCCTTATGTAAGGAGAGCACTCAAAGCTCACCTGGAGACTTAGGAACTCTGGGAAAAGACTTCCTCTGGACTGGCAGCACTTTTTTGTAGCTCATACTCCTGTAGTCCAAGGTCTGGGGACTGAGAGCTGTTGGTATTTCTGAAATGTGAAATCCTGCCTCACATTTTGAGTTGAGCCAATATATTTAGTTCTCCTCATGTGTATTTTTTTATTAACAAGTAAAACAGAGTTTACATTGTGTTCTTTGTCTGCTGTTGCGTTTACTGGATTTCAAACTCCAAATTGTGCATCAAAAATAGTGGCAAGTGTTGACCCAGCACCTCCTTCTTTTAATTTCCTGCCTTTTCCCAGGACCTCAGGGGTTGTTTTATCAACCCCTGCCACAGTAGCCTTGACCCAAAGACCATTGCAAATGATGTTCCCTCTGTTCTGCCAAGTCAATATTTTCTGTCTGCTGTTCTGTACATACCTCATGTTATTAAGTCCTTTTCCTTTATTACATCTCACTGTGGCTCACCTCCTGGGATAGGGCAAATATTTGCCTCCCTGGAAATGCGCTGAGACTCGAATACAAAGAAGCACCTCCTAAGTGATTTTTCCCTGTGTCTAATTAAGATGGCTTTTATAGGTGTTTTAGAAAGCAGCCTAATTAGCCATATCATCCTGCACAACATCAGTCTTTCTCTGTTTAATTGTGTGGCTCCTTCCTGTGCGGTTGTGGAGGTGTCCTGATTGTCACTGGATTCTTTCTGGGTCTAGTCAATGATGTGAATTTTCTAGTTATGTCTGAATATTTTAGGTGCATGGGAGTTCTAGAGAGAGCACTTAGTCTCAGTTTTTGAGAATGTGTGTGGTTGTGGGATATTTCTGTCCTGGAGATACTCATTGTGAGGATCAGCCTGTGCTAGGTGGTCTTTTATTGAAACAGAAGTGAACTAATGGATGCATGGCTGGGCATTGAAAGTGGGATAATGACATTTATCCTCCTCATGTCCTTGCTCTGCAGTCTCATCTCTGCTTCCCAACATATAATCCTGGAATGGTTTGGATTAGAGGGCACCTTAAAGATCATCTCGTTGCAAACCTCTGCTGCAGATGGGGAAAAAGTAATTAGAAGGAAATTAAGCAAAGCACTTGATTCCTTTATAATTTTCATGCTATTGAAATCCTAGTTCTAATATTAGAGAAGACTTACCTGGGGTCTGTTGTTTTAAGTGTCTTAGTACTGAGAACAAATTTCATCTTTGCCTAGATGGTGTTAGCAAGAATGGATCAGGCACATGTTTTATTATGTGACCTCCCTCATTTCAAAGATTATTCACAATAAACCTTTGTGTGTCTTGAGCCTGTGATAGATTTCTCTGCTACACTCCCCAAATCCAGTATCCTCCTGGGGATTTATTCTATATTTGTCTTGTTCACAGTCTGCTTATTTCTTTTAATTAAGGAAGTCACAGAGAGTCTTTGTCTGTCTTTACTGTTCTTCTATTGTTTTCTGTGTATCTGTATCTAAGAAATAAAAGGCCATTCTAATATAAAGTGAAGGATTTGTCATTTCAAGTCTTGATTGATGGGTTTGTCTCACCTGCAACAAAGGGCCCTTCACTTTGGGAAAAGCAGGAGCTCAGGATTTCGAGAAAAGGAAGAAACCCCGCTGAGCCTCGTAACCTCTCTGTGATGCTGAGATGTCTCTTGGCTTTAAACTTTATACATCAGTTAAAAGAAAACCACTGTCCTCATTTAGGAAGGATGTGTAAGACTGGGTTATGGATGATGTCAGTTTGGTTTTCTCCAACTAGCTATTAAGTAAATGATATAAATTCATATGGTGTTTTGTCCTACGGAATGCAGGAAACTTTTCTGCCTTTTTTAAGAGCTTGAAACACTAAATCTGTGTGAATCAAGTTGGTGTGACACAAGTCTAGGTGTTCAGTAAACTTCCTTCAATGGCTACTCAGATATATTTGGGTGAAGGCTTACTAGCTGCATTCACTTTATTTGCTTTTTTTCGTCCTATGCTCAACGAAAGTGTTGGCAGACTTTGCCTAAAGCAGGGAAACTTTTAAATGGCTCTGATGGGAAATAGAAGCTTGAAATAATCATGTAAACATTTAGAAATGCTTTAAGCACATCACCCTTTTTCCATTTGGGCTAAAATACAAAAAATAAATCATAAGCTTTCTGTAATGGGAATTTTAATTATACCTCTGTCTTTGGAGCAATACTGAATTGGAGATTTTGTTGCTGGATCATACCCATGGGAGTGGAGGGATTGTTTTGAGGGAATATTCACCTCCTGTTGCTCTGACAAATTCCTCTGATCATTCTTTTAAATGGACTGTCCTGGAGTGAAGTGTGTGCTCTAAATCAGAACACCCTCCAGAAAGTGACACTTCCACATTAATATACGAATATCTCTCCTCTTGAATGTTGACACTATAATGACAGAATGAGGGAGGAAGAAGTTAATTCACAAACTTTGCAACAGATTTGGCACAAGATTTAAGGTTAAAGATGCAATATTTGATGATAAGGAGTAAGTACTGTACAGCACCTTCTTGCAGAGTAGATTTGCTGTTGAAGATGCATTTTGCGGAATGAGTTGCTTGGCTCTCTGGTTTCAGTGCACACATAAGGGTGTTAAAGTTGAAAATTAACTTATAGCTATTCTTTAAAGTTTAGTGGATCAAAAGTGGGTTCAAAAGGAATTCTTAATGTCTGTGTGGCGTGGGAGGACTATTCTTTTTGGGTTGTGGGTTTTTTTTAAGCATAATTTCTCTTACCTCCTTTGAAAGTCTCATTTGCTGGTGGCAGGCACTAAGGCTCTCCCACTCCTGTTGGCTGGATCCTGCTGAGTGGAAGAGGTGCAATGAAAGAATGAAAGAAAAGCTTTCATCTTAGTATGTGGAGCATCGGCTAATATCTAAGAAGTTTGTACACGAATAAAGTTGCTCCCCTATATTTCGTATATAATGTGTGAGTTCCAGAACCTGGAGTCTGTTTTTCTTGCGTTCTCAGCCCACCTTGGTCTCTTGCTAAGTTCCATTCAGTTAAGTTTGTTTGCTTTGTGGTTCCAAGACTGAACCCTTTGGCAGGATCCTGTAAGGAGCCATAGAGCATTTCCCTGTCTGCTGACACGGAGCTGGGGTCAAGCAACTGGCTTAGAAAGGGAAAATGATTTTTCACTGTTAGCACTCTAGAATTTCGTTTAGAGTATTTTCTTTTGAGTGGCAGACAGGGCAAAACCCATGACAAAACAGCACCATTCGTGAGGTGCTGGAGAGGAGAGAGGCAGGGTATGTTGGTGTGGCATTGAGTCGGTGCAGAGAGAAAGGAACCGCAGGGAGTTGTGCTGTGCCTTTGTGTCTCAGGGAAGAGAGTCTGGCAAAGGACAGGGGGATGTGGAGAAATGTTAATGAGTAAAATGTCACAAAATGTGAAAGTCATCATTGTCTTCCTTCCCTGTGTACCAAGGAACTCACAGGAGTGTTGGATGGTTAGCAACTCTCCTGGTAAGTGGAGGAGAGAATGGAGAGTTTATCCTGGTCTTGTAGTTATAGATGGGGGAAAAAAAGCAGCACTCTTATCACTGACTACAGAAAATGGGTTTTTTTATCCTTGTTCTTAAGTGAGATTGCACATCTGCCACTCACATGTCACTTTTCATACTTTTTGCATCTGACTTATGATTATCTTGCTTTCCTGGACCTGTTCTTACAGGAACAATTTTTTACAAATTACTTGAATTAGGTATTCTGTGAGTTTAAAACTCAACAGACAGTATGTATTTCCTTAACATATCCATCCTATTTACAGTTACCATCAGTCTGTCTGCTTTTCCCTTGTTCAGGTGAGGCATTAACTTCAGATTTAAACCCCAGCAACAGCCCTTTTCCATTCTGGCCCAATGTGGAGGCTCTTCTTGGTCAGCTCCTCAATGCGGAATTTTAATTAACTTGAGCAACAGGGCTTCTAAACTTGCACTCTAGTGATCTCATTAAAATCTGTGTTGTTCACTTTTTTTACCGTCTGCCTCTTTTCTAATACTCATATAAAAGCAAAACACTGTCCTGGGAAAACACACTCCAAGGAGAAGATGAAAAAAATGAAACTCCAGTGACAGATGTTAATCATGACACTTAATGCTCTGCTAGAAATACAACTCTGAGGGCTGGATGAGAACCCACAACTGCTGATTTTCCTCTGCATACAGGGATTGAATGTGTGCAAGGTGTAATTAATGTCAGCAGAGTGGCTCTGCTCTGATTTACACTGATGTTATCGAGCTAAAAAAACATGCCCTTAATCATATTTGGAGTCTGGCAAACTGGAAACTTCTCACAAATGGCAGTTGCAACATTTAAATAAAATCAGAAATCTCTCTTGCCCCAGCTGCTCTTGCTGCCCTGTCCTTTCAGGTTTCCAGGGACCTGAGGGGGCTCCTTTCATCTCCTAATTGAGGTAAATTAGGGATGCTTTTTCTGCTGAATTTTGGTTTTAGTTGCTTAAAATCTCTTCCTTCAGGCAAAAGTCTGTGCAATACTCCATTAATGCCAAGTGGCAGAGGTTTTCCTCCTCCTTTACTTCAGAAAAAAGGAGAAATAAGGAAATTAGCAACTTTTATAGAACTCTGGAAGTGGATGGTAACTTTCCCATTTTCATCTAAGCCTATTGTGCATATATGAATTTCAGGAAAGCTGATATTTCTTTAAGTTACAGAGTAGGTAATACAGGATAAAATAGCAGAGATTGAGTTAAACCAGACTTATTAGTGTGGTGAAATACTGGATCTACTTTTAAGTTCCTTCCATTCTTAAACCTTTGGGATTTACGCAGCTCACAAATAATGCAGAATGCACTTAGTAATTCCTTCTGGATAAACTGTTTTCCTCTAAAATCCTTCACGTTCAGTGAAAGGATCCAGCACTTGTGCTGTGAAATTTCTGCATGTTTATAGTAAGTACACCTTATGTCTGAGTTTGACCTATGGCCATCAAGAGTTTGGGAAGAGCTGCTCTCTTCATCTCCATCTGGAGCAGCATCTCCTGCCCTGTTGAGGCAGATGGATCATCAAAGCTCAGCCCTGCAGTGTTCTGGGAGTCCAGCAGGAGCCAAGGACAGGGAATTCTGGAGCTGGAGGCCATCCCATAG
Source organism: Pitta sordida (assembly GCA_013390025.1). Lineage (NCBI taxonomy): Eukaryota > Metazoa > Chordata > Aves > Passeriformes > Pittidae > Pitta > Pitta sordida. The sequence continues at coordinate 177,753 of WEKX01017603.1, read as the reverse complement.
AAAGAATTATGTTGTGCCCTCACAGACACATCTTTGCTGCTGCTGTGTCTCAGGATGTCAGCACAGAATCTTGAGAAATTTCAGCTATTCCCAGGAGACAAATCTAGTTTTCCTTTTAGCAGGCAAAACACTTTGTTTGTCCCAAAGCCCTGGAGCACTGCAGACTTCAATTTAGAGAAACCTGTTTCCTAAACCAAAATTAGTTAGAAGTCATGAATTTTGCAGAACTTGGGAATGTCATAGTGCACGAATAAAGCAACAGCCCTGAGTTGAAGGAGGTTGACTGGACAGGACCAGCAAGCAGGTTTTCTGTGAAATTGTGTGGAGCTTGCCTTATCTGAACGGAATAATTCAGCAGCACAGAGCACATTCGTATTGAAAGTTCCATTTATGTATTCCAAGTTACTCCCTGCCTACCCTGTTTTATTGCTTCAGAAAAGTGTGGAAGAAGTCTTCCATTGTTATAGATGGGGAATGGAATTGCAAAGTGACTTGTTTAAAGCTGTAAGGATGAGCTTTATAAGTACTTGAAGATGTGAATACATATTTGAGAATTCCTTGACCTTTGCTTAGATTTCCAGAAACCAAGTCCTGTCCAAAGGGATGGGGGGGCCAGGGGCATCCTGGCTTGAATTTTGTTGCAAGTGTTATTGTTCGTGTCAATGAATTTTGCATCAAGTTCAAAGGATGATGTGATATGATACATTGAATTTTCATTGGTTTTAGATTTTTAAACATATTCTCGGGGATGCATAAGTGATCTTGCCTGTCTAGGAAGGCATTTTTATATGTAATATCTTTTAGAAGTTAGGTAACATTTGTATTAGGAAATAGCTTGGCTTTGCAGCGTTGATTTTGAAAGCTGTCTGGGCATTTTCTAGCAATTTTAAGTGCCTTGAAAATCTACAAATCCCCTTTATAAAAGAAAGGAAGATAGAAACACTGTGTATGCCAAGTCTGAAGAGATGATAAAAAAATGTCCCCTGATCTAACATGTGTCACTTTGCTGGCTTTGTGGTATAGCATTGGTGTGCAAGTGCATGCCCCTTTCTTAATCCATAGTCTTTCACTCCCTAATTAAAACTAAAACTATTAATGCCAGGTGTTTCAGGTGAATTCTCTGTTGATCTTTGCTGTTGCGGAGACCACTGTAATTTTAATCTTAAAAAGAGTGACCATGGAAAAAAAAACAGTGGAGTGTCATGCAAGTATAGAATTTCTTAAATTTCAAAATTTCTTAAATTGTGGTGAGTCCACCAAGTTCTCTGCAGCAGCAGAAATTGCCCTGGGGTTTTGCAAGAAAAGGTACTTTGCCAAGGACTTTTTCTCTAGTCCACCTGTGAATTCTTATTTGTGTTAAGTAAGATCTAGGAGCTTTAATTCTGGTTTTTGGGAGTCTCTCTCTTTTTTGGTCTTTCAAAGCTGAACTTCTGGCCAGTCCTTCGCTATGTTTTCTCTGATAAAGCTTAAACCGAACCTACCTCCTCATGTTATGAACATTAATTTTGAAACAGCTTTATTGAGAAAGTAAAGTTGATCCTAAAAGTGGAGTCTTGCTGTACATGTGTTGGATGTTTTTCCATTTCTCTATGTACGTGTGTTTATAATTTCTTGGAAGATGTGCACAAGACAGTAACGGGAGATGACTCACCCTGTGATGTGCATGGAATGTTGTTTGAGGAATTAGTAGCCAGAATGTGCTTTTCTGTTTTCTGGTTACAGTGAAGCGAAGTAATGTAAATATAAACATAATTACAGAACGTAAAAAGCGGGACAGGTCACTGAAGGACAACAGGGAGAAGGAGCAGAAAAGCTGAGTCTGTGTGGAGACATTTGACAATAATTTGTACAGATCAGGCCTGGACATTTCTTGTAACCTGGCTGTTTGCTGTTACCTAAATGTCGGGGGGAAAAGTCAAGGAGTTTTCCTCTACATATGAGTGTTAGTTGGATCTTTCAAACTCCTAACAGCAACAAGATTGTAGCACTTGGATACCTGTTGATAACCCTGGTGCCATAACCAAACTGAAGATTTCCCCTGGTGTGCTGCACACTGTTATATATGTATTCATTTACTTTTACTGCCTGTTCATCTTTGGGTCCTGATCCCAGTCTCAGTACAAGAACTTTCTCAATGTCATTTTATGATCTACAAGTGTCCCATCACATTCTCTTCAGCATCTCAGCCTTCTCAAGGGGCTTTATGTTCTCTAAGCATCTTCTCCTTTCCAACCTAATTTCTTCTGAGCTTTTTTCACTGTGCATTCCATTGATTAACTAATCCAGAATGAAAATACAAGTCAGTAATGTTTAATTTTTGTGTCTTTTAATGCACAAAAATCCATCAAAGGGAATGCAACATCTGTGCAGCTCTTCGTTAGCAGCTATTTGCTGTTCTTGTAATGTGGGAACAAAGGGACATCCAAGAAATTTGGAAGGTAATGTATTTAAAACTGAATAAAAAAGAGCACACATTTTACTTGTGCCGTTCTGTCTTGAGGCATTTCAGGAAAATAACTTAGCAGGCTTGGCAAAAGATTAGACATTTGCTTGAAAACCCGCAGTTAAATTATGTAGGATGAAGCTGCAGAGGAGATACAAAGCCGCCTGTTTTAAGACATCAGCCAACCCCTCATTGCCCGGAGTTAGGCACTGCCTTCCTCCCCAGGAGCCTTGTTACTGCACATACAGTGTAATGATCTTTTCCTCGTTGTTTCCACCTTCCTCCCCAGCCAGCCCCCGCCGGAGCCCGAGTGCCGGACAAGCTGCCGCGTTGTTCCAATCCAATATGTTACTCTCACTCTAGTTTACCTAAGTACACCAATTAATTGGTCATCAAGTTGTTCAGGCTTTCCATTAATAGGCGACGTGAGTGATTTACAACCCACGGGAATAATCTGTCAGGGATGAACCGAAGGGCTCGTTCTGGGAGCTGCTGTGCGGTTACAGCACTTGCATAGTAAAGAGCTGAGCGCAGCCATTGGTATTCAAGGAGCGTCACCCAAAGGGAATTGAAACAAAATAATTATGGTGTTTTATCCTTTTCTTCCCCTCTTTCCCTGAGCACTTTGCCTGTGTGATGATTTTTTGCTGGAGATGTGCCTGGCGCGGGGCTGCCTCCCCTTTCCCACCTTGGACTGGTTGTTACTGCAGAACTGGGAGGCTTTTGCTGTGAAAAGGAGGAAGGTTATTACACCAGAGCCCTCAGAAATACCAAATGAAACCAGTGGGAAGGAATTTAGGTTGGGAGTAAATGACACAAAGCCCTGTCTTGTATTTACACGTGTGGGGAGAAACCTAAACAATCAGTCTCTGTGCTGACAATTGAATATTCTTCCCTTTGCTTTACTATGGTATTTCTGTTTCTATGACAACCAGAGGTTTTTGGAAGGCTGGCAAACTCTCCCACAGCAAATCCAAGGAAACAGGTGCTGGCCCAGGCTTCTAGTTTGGCTGGGGATGCTTCAGCCATAGTCTCCAGAGGAGGATTTGGCCCCAGGTGTGTAGGATGCTCCTTTCCAGGGATGCCCTGGCACTGCATCCCAAGGGGCAGTGCAGTCCTTGGTGTGTGGTGTCCGGGTTTAGGCAGAAAATTGCGATGATGTTAGCAGGACTCCAGTTTGAGTACAACATAAATATCGAGAATAGCTCAGAAAGTCATGACTTGTCTTTCATTCACATCAGATTGTGGTGGGGTGGTGTTTTAAGATCAGCTTGTGTCCTCCAGATTGTTTCAGTGATCCCCATTGTTTCTGACGTGCTGGGTATTACTGTAGCTTATCTTTGGATGGTAAGAAATGTAAAAATTTGGCTTAATTTAAATCATGCCTGTGAAATAAACGGCCTGGGCAAGTATAAAGTCAGAACTGTTGCCATTCCTTTATATGTTCTCTGTCAAGAGAGGAAAAGAAGTGCAAGCTTTTCTTAACCCTGTTTCTGAAGGCAGACAGTGAGAGGTCTCGCTGATGGTTGTACCAGGGAAGAGGGAAAACATTCCATAAACAGGAATTTGTCAGTGCTTGTATGGGTGCAGAGGTGCTGGCAGTTGACACTGAGCTCTTCAGGTTAAATTGATGCTCTCAACATCAGTCATATCCTGACAGTTGCTTTTACCATGATGCTGGACAAACAGGAATGTTTTTTTAGACTGTAACATCAGGCCTGTGAACTCCTATCAAAAAAAAGGAATTTGAGGTTTCTTTATCAATGTGTTTAGAAGGGTTTCCACATTGCCACAGCCAAGGAATTATATTCCTTTTACATTACTCCTGTAGGATTCTGCTCCTCGAGTAGTTTACTGCTGAATGAGGGGAACTGGGTGAAAGAATTCTCTTGCTTAGTGTGTCTGTTACGTTGGCAGCAAGAAATGAGGTGTAAGGGAGTCTCTAAAGGAAAACTCCATTTGCTACGAAACAATACGATCTGTTTTCTTGCTGAGGAAGGAAAGCAGGATAACTACCTCAAGAGGTTGAAAATGCTTTGTTTTCCTCCCAGCACAACCTTCAGTAACATGAAGGTGTGAGCTGTAAAACATGAACTGGTGTTTGTAATATCCAGGAGAGGCTTGCTATTGATGGCAGCACAGACTTGCCTCCTCCCATGTGCTGCCCCGTGTAAAGTGGCTTTGGAAGAGACAGGTGAAACTAAGAAATATTGATTCTTAGTGGAGCACTCGAATTGTTAATGTGCACCCAAATCTCTGCAGACTTAGTCTAGAAGTGTCACCGGATGTCAGGCCGCTGTGGCAGGATTGAAAATGCACTCAACAGCCCTAATTGGTGAATTTGTACATACCTATTGGTTTGGAGGAGACAAAAGAAATAAGAGCTTTAAGGTGTTTGGTAGCAGCTTAGATGTGAGTGTTCTGTGCTCTTATCTCACGGAAAGAAGCAGTCACATCTGAGTCTCAGACTCTGGAAATGGAAATATGCTTTACAAGGAAATCTAACTGGGGTGTTTATTGAGCCCTTAGTAGAAAACTTTAATCTCTCAGCACGGATGTGTGTTCTCTGGGTCATTCTCAGGGCAGTAGCCACCCACAAATGATCCTTTTAGAGTGGTGCATCTGTCTGTTCACTGTGGTGTCAAACCAGGATTTATTTCTGCTAGACCTGGAGGGTTGTTCTGGGTGAAGTGGCAGGGTAGAATCCACAGTGCTGGGAGCCAAGCTCTTTCAAGCAGAGATGATTTGATTATGATCCTCCTGGATGTTCTCACTCTCCCTGTGCCACTGAGAGAAGATGAGAGCTGAGGGGCTGAATGTGGTGCTTGTCTGAAAAGCTTTCAGCTAAGTCTGTGGGCTGATTTAAGTAGGGCCTATGATTTCTCTTTACTGAGTAGTAAAAGGATTGATGCAGGTTCTGTGCTGGCCACTTCTGCTCCCCTTGAAGTCAAAAATGTAAAGAAATGTTCTTTTCTCTCCCTGCAGAGATTACAGTCTCAAAATTAACCCAGTCTGAGCACTTAGAGTTGCAGGAGTGACAGGTACTGTGTTTACTTTTGCCTTTTCTAGATTCTCCTCAAGCATCTTAAATTTTATTCAAAGGAAACAGTGAAACCATTGGTTCTGAGAGTTTTGTCCAACCAAGTTGCAGACATCTGACTCTTGTAGAAATGTTCAACTATTTTTTTCCCATTTTCCCTGCTATCACAATAGTTTTCTTGCTGGTTTGTGTGGTGTTACCTCTTTACTGCAGTACAACATTTCTTGACAGCTTTTATAGCTTTTTTCATAGCTTTTTTTTGTCATTTCTGGCCTGATCTTCATCTGCCCCCGCTGTGTTTCTGAGTTCACTTAAGGAATATGGTCCAGTTTCTTCTCCTTTAGTCTGCCTGCTGGCTCATGAAATCATTGAAGAATTTGTGATTTATTTCTTTCAGTGTCTCACTGCTGTCCATTCTTCTCTTCCATGAAAGGAAGGTTTCCTTATCTTTCCATGTCTCTTCAGGTTTCCCAGAATACAGAATATCATTTTGCTAAGGTATGAAGCATCTGGATAGGGGATGATAGATCATTAGGCAACGAATTTTGCTGCTGCAGGTGAAATTCTCTAGCCACTTGCCCTCCGAAGAGCAAATCTCAAACACCAGTGGTTCTCATGGTGTGAGTTAAAATAAGAAGGTAGTTCAGCTCTGAGGAGCTGTAAGTGAGGCTGGAATGACTGATGGGCCTTGCTCACTATTATCCAGAGTTAGATTTCCAAAATGGAACAGAGGGGCTCAACCAAATACAAATGTGGTAATGCCTTGCAAGCAGTGGGGGTTTGGAAACATTTCTCCTGTTTCAGCACTAACACAGGTTTCCTGAATAAACATTTGTCTCTTACTGATTGGAGTTTAATTTTCTTGGGTTCCTTCCAAAATGAGCTTGTGCCTTCTGATTCTGGCTCTCTCCACCTCATCTGCTTTTGGCTGCCACTTCACAAAACCACAGTGAGAGGGAGAGGGGGAGATGAGAGAAAACAGGGATTCAGGCAGATGTTACAACTTTACGAAGAGGAGGGAAGAAATGAGAACATGTTTCCACCTCTAATTATTGCAGCAGCAGGTATCTCACTTTTCTGGGGGGCATAGAGCAAGGTCTGGAGTGCTCAGGGCTTTGATTTCAGGTTAAAGGTGAACATCCTTATTCTCTGGAGTGTAGGGCTCTGTGTGCCTTCTCGAGGCATAGAAGGGATAGATGCAGAAAATGTAGAGTTAAAGGTAGGACACTTCCCACTGCTTCAGAAGATGTTGGGTATTCAGCTCTGTTTTCACTGTCTCCTTCAAATAATGTTCCTGGTGTGCTCTTTGATCCTCTGGCAGCTGGGAAGTGCAGTCATTGCTGCCTGTTAAAAGTGACGTGTTGGTGGAATTACAGGAACTTCATTTTGATTCTTGGCTGAGAAATAATGAACAGAGAGTTCAGGGAAAACCTGAGTAATAAGAGACCTTAAGCAATGTGGGTTTTTAAAGCTATGTTATGTACCTTTAATCTTTCTGAAGATTATAGGGTGACAGGATTTTCTAGAAATGGGCAGGTTTGTTAAAACAGTGTGTGGAGATCAGCTGTGAAATGACTACTTTTATCATAACCCCTCAAAGAGATCTGTCTTCGTGCAATTGGGAGATAAGCGTAGGTTGTACCTGGGAAGTTATAATAAATGCTAATTGTGTTTGAGAACTACTTCTAAAACTGCTGCTTTTTCTATTTCAGGGGAGGAAAGAAGGGGAAGAGGGTAGGATGGTGACTCCTTTGAATGGTGACGGAGCTAATTGACAAAACATGCTATTAAACTCTGTGTGTAAAAATATTTTTCTGTGCTTTGTAATCGATTCCTCTGGTTTACAGAAACGCTCTTTGTTTAGGAGCAGCTATAGTTGCACGAGGACTTGCTTCACCCACCCACATGGTTGAAAACACAAATATATTAATAGTTCTTCATTTCTAGCTGCTTTCATAACACCTGCTGAGGTAATTGTTTGCCTTGCTTGCAGCAGATACCAAAGAACAAATGTGCATCCTGCTGCCAGCCAGAAGGATGCTCAGATTTCCGTGGATCTGCAGGGTGACGCTGCTCTGGCAGAGGGTTAAGATGTTTTCTCACACCTGGTAGTGCATGTTCGCAGATCTCTCATGATGGCATCTCATAATTTTCCTCCTTTTTTAATCTGGGTCCTGGACAACAAACATGACTTTTCTGGCTGCTCAGTTGTGGTTTGGTGCCTGCATGGCTTTGTCCTTTCTGGAGGTGATGGCTGGGATATGCAGGATATGTGGACAGACTTTGAAGAAAGGCACAGAAAAGAATAAAAGGTTGAGTGACCTTATGGCATAGGAGATCAGGGTTAAATGACTTGTCCACCAATTCTATTTGTCTATAGAGGTTCTCAGGACAGCAGCCTGACCTAACTGAGCTACCTTGTCTCAGTGTGATGTCCTTGAGGAGGCTTGCTGACAGAGTCCTTTGTGCTCCAGAGCAATGTCTGCTGTTCTTATCCCAGGTCTCTAGCTGGGACAGAACACATCCTTGTTTTCTTGGAAGCGAGGCAGGTTTGTCCTTCCCCGTGTGCAGCCCAGTCCGTTGCATTTTTATGACCCTTGAGGTGGTTTGCTGCAGACACGATATTTTGGCTGACTTTTGCTTCCTTTACCTTGTAATGAATTCTGATTGTGAGACACCCAGTGCCACAACAGAGCAGTCCAAACCTAGTCTAGTATTAAGCTATTGGGAAATGGGTCCCCCTCCTCTCTGTTTTGCCAGTCTGGATGGATGTGACTTGCCAGGAACTCTGTAAATCCTTCCCTTTGGTTTGTGTGGCTGGTCCCAGGAGCAGGTTTTGCTCCTGTTTGTGCTCTCCCACGCTGGGCAGGCGGAAGGAAACTGCACACTGAAACCTACTTTTGATGAAAGGAACAGTATCTACGAAAGCTAAATGTTCCCTCTGGGCCTTTACAACTGTCAGGGAGAAAACAGTGCATTTTCTCATGAAAATTCTACTTGAAGCAGGGCAACATAAACAGTGCTCCTGCTCCAGTCCCTCCCTTGTGTCACTGTGCCATCTGAGGAGCTTAATGAGGCTCCAGGAAGCAGGAGGCTGAGGAGTGGCTGTTGGTATCCCCATAAGCAGAGTGAGTTTTTCTGCTGGCATTGCCTGTTTAATTATCTATTTGATGTTTTATATTCACATACACTGGGATCAGTATATTTTTACTGCAAGTTTGTCCATAACACCTATTTTACCGCAAACATTGCGGTATGAACTCCTCTGTGGGTCTCAGTGTCTCCAGGAGAAGCATTGACTGCAGAAGGTGAGAGCTGGTGCCTGCCTTTGACCTACTTCTGCAACTTGTATTCAGAAATGCATCCCATAGTATTCATTCCCCTGGAGCAAGCTTCAAGTAGAACGTCACTGCACATAAAACAGCTACTTGAGAATGGAGAAAATACTGAGTAACTGATGTTAATACATGATGCAAAGTGCCATGTGCCAGAGAAATTCAAGTGTTCGGTGTGGGAACTGAATTCTGCGCTTCCAGGCACAGCAGCAGCACCTGGTACTGGGGTTGGAGGAGCTGGGTTAGTCTGTAAGGAACAAAACATTCCAGCATGGATGGATAGGCTGGAACTATAAGTGAATAACTGGGGTTACAGGCACCTGCTCGTTGTGGAAAGTTTGAATTATGTTTTGTGGGAACAAAGAATGAATTTCTTAATCCAACAACTCTGAGAGAAAAACTCCACAAGAGGAGAAGTGTTGGTCACTTCAGGAGGGGGAGATGTTCAAGTTGTGCAGGTTGTCTTCAAATTGTACCTTCTGAACTTGTCACACACAAAAGAAAGGTTAGCAAAAATCCTGTACCCATGACTATGACACTTTTACTAGTTCGTTTAGAGGAAGGTTGTTTGAGGTCCTCCTTTGAGCAGTTCCACCTACTGACTGCCAGCAATGCCAGCAGTTAATTATTGCAGTGGTATCAAAAGCTTTTATGCTTCAAAAGCCATGAAAACCACAACTATTGAGTATGTGTTGAAACTTATAGGTCCTTTGGTACAGCAAGATTAACACTGTGTAATCCTTTTGTTTCTATCTTCTATAGTGGACTCTCCATATAAAAAATAAAGAGAGAATTGCAGTTGTTGGAACAGCCAGATTTAACTGGGTTTTTTTTTTGGTACAAACAGCTAGAGGGGAAAAAAAAAAGAGGTGGTTAGCAAGGTGTTATAAGCACTTTGTTGATGCACTGGCTTAGAGTTTGTTTGAGATTTGTTATGTCATTACAGTAAAAATCCTGAGCAGCCATGAACGACTACAACAGGAAACTGCTCATTACAAGCAGGAAAGTAGAAATGTAACAGGTAATTTCTCTCCGGTCTTGAGAGAGTGATAAGTGGCTTGCAGGGATCGAGAGAAAGAAGGAAGTCCAATTTTTCTGCTTTGCTCTCCTCCCTGTTCATGGGATGAAAATAATGGGGCAAAATTCTTCCGATGTAATTCTAGGTTGGACGAGTCTGCTCTGCTCCACAGAGGGCAGCGGCAAGTGTAGGACCAGAAGTGTAGTGCCCGGGGCTTGGAACCCCTCCGGCAGAAAAAGCAAATCTGACACCCCTACATTCTTATAATTTGGATGTAAAATGTAGAAATAATTTGCAATTTCACACATGGAAATTCCATACATTTCAAAGCTCTAGGCAATGAGAACTATGCCTGTATTTTGTATTTATGCAATCTCATGTATGTTTGCTGTACCCACTCCCAGTGTACCACAGGCAGGACAATCAGGGAACTGTGGTACCTTTTCAGGTTTTAGAAAATTCAGGTTTTAGAGAACTTGGAAGGGATCTAGAGACACTTTCAGCTGGTCAAACCAGTCATCTGTGACCTACTTCTCCCCATGTAAGAACAGGTTTTTATCCACACAGGTAATAGCCTCTGATCTGCGCTCGGGTTTTCAGTGCACTTGAAGGATGGCTGACAGTAATAACATGAAGCATTTTTAGCCTGAGATCCCTAAACTTTACTTCCATGGCAAGTTATCTTCACCAGCTGTTCTTTCCCTTTTCCTTGATCATTTTTGAAGCGAATAACGAACTTCAGCTGAATCCAATTGGGAAGTAGTTAGGGAGTAGCACCAATTTTGGTAGTGGGTCCCGAATTAGTGAGTACTTAGCTGTTTGGTGCTGCTTTGTCTGGCTCAGGTCAGTGAGAAGGTGTTGCAGGAGGGGATAAGGAAGTGCTGTAATGAAGTTGTGGGAATGTAAGGAGATAAAAGGTACAGTAATTCAGAAAGTGGATTTCTGCTGAATATCACATGGTGGGTTTGGGGGTTGGTTCTTGCTGTTCTTGGCATGTTTTAACAATGCTATTCATTCTTATTAACTAACTTTACTTCACAAAACCTCACTGGATTTTCTTTAACAATTTTTTATTGGGGCAATTTTGGAAGCAGTCTCCTGGTTCAGCCTTGGATGTGTTTGTGCTTTTGTGTTGTGTATATGCACCATGCTAAAGATTGGAATGGTGTTTGCCCTATCCTGGTTTGCAGTCTTACATGGCAAATGCTCTTTTGCCAAACTCCAAGAGTTTAAATCTGGCTCTGAATCTTTTATATTTCCTTTCAAATTAGCTCTGTTAATTCAGCACTAAGTTGTATCACATGAAAAATTCAAATATATATTTGACTTCACCTGTGCAGAGAGCTTGAGCATCCTCACAAGGGCTTCTACATAGCTCCTACAAAAGTTCATTTTGGCACCACACATTGGGCTGAAATGGCTGGTTGTGAGTGTGTGGAACCAGTAATTTATAGCTGGAAGCCTTTTGAATCTTCCCAGTGTGGAGACCTCCAGCTTGGCTCTGGTTCCTGATGAGGTAATGCCTGTCCTGGGCCATGATTCCTTATTTAAGGTCACCAAAGCTAATGTTGTGGCTGAATCTTTCAGAGCTGCTGCTTCTCTGAAGGCCACTTGACCCACCTTATTATTTGGCCTCAGCCAAAGAGAGGGAAAAAGCCACTGAAGTCACCAGAGTTTTCTGCTCTGGATTATGCTCCGATGTTCAACTCTCAGCTTCAACCTGGTGAGGTCTGTCTGAAGTTGACCTTTTTCGACGCTTCAGTGAACTAGTGCAAAGGGATTTTTATTTTCTTTCTCTCTCCTGTCTGAGTGGAACTGGTTTAATCTGCTCTTGAAACATTTTTGTGTTTGTATCTTTATTAGTATAGAGATCTGGTAATGCTGCTTTGATTCTGAGGGTAGGGCTGTATGAGTCTCCTTTCTATCAGAGACTTTAATGATGTTATATGTTTTCAAAAGCCAAAACACAATAGAAATCAAACCCCTAAGGCTCTCATCCTCTCCCTATTCCTCAAAAAAAACCCCAAACAACACCCCCCCTTAAAAATGCTGAAAGACCCGAAAACCAACCAACCAAAAATACAAACAGGAAACTCAGAGGGTTCCAGGCTGAGTTATCTCATTATCCTTTTGTCTCTACGTTATTGGATGTGTGTGGTTGGAGACATATAAATGAGTAGAGGAGAGCTCTGCTTTGACAACTGCATGCTTTGGAACAAATCTAGTTATTGCTTTTGCCTCTTTAGCTGAAGTTGCCCATAATATTTTTGTTTCAGAGTATATATATATTTATCTGTTTGAAATCTTGTGCTTATTTGCAATCCTAGATTTGTAAACAGCTGCTTGTTTCCTACCTGGATGAAAATCATCCCAGGCAGTATTACAGATACAGTTTTTATTGCAAGACAGTGTGCATCTATAAACACATTTTCAGGGAATATTTGTATACAGAGTTTAACATTTTCTTTTTGCAGAGAGTGTGCCAGAAATGCCTGTATTTAGCAACTATCCACCTGGTATCAGTGTGGTTAGAGGTGAGAAGCAGTTTTTGCTGTTTGTTGATTTGTTGCCATAGTGGAACTAGATTTGTCCTATAAACTTAAATTGTGACTCCCTTGTTAGGCTCTGTCAGTATTACATCCACTGCTTACAGCAGTTTGTCTAGATTAGGTAATAGGTGATAGGTTGGACTTGATGATCTCTATGGTCTTTTCCAACCTTACTGATTCTGTGATTCTGTGCGTAGGTTGCTTTGTTTAAACAGGCAAGTCCAATTATCCTGTACATAGAACTGATAAATGTTTAAGTGACCAGAAAACAGCTAATGCCATATCTCACAGATCCAGGAGTTTGAAGTAAATAGTAGAAAATAATATTATTTTTTTCTTCAGCTTTTTTCTTCCAATAAGCAAAATGTCCTGTCATCATCTGAAGAGCAGAGACCTGTGTGCAATCCCTTTCTTATCTGAGCAAGCTGCAGGGACTAAAGAAAGTAAGAAAGTGCTCTCTCTATCCTTTCTGTCCTCACCATTTCAGGAGCTGGATCATTTGACTGAAATGAGGATTTATATCTCATGGAGATAAATCATCTTCTGCTTATAGCTATTAAAGTGTAGGTGTTGGGGCAGCTGAGAAGTTTTGGATGAGTTGGACAGTGTGGAGCAAACCTGCACATGGCAGCTTAGCCCTCTGACATGTTTGGCCATTAGATTTGTGGCGCTGGGTGAGGAATGGGAAGAATTTGGCTCTGCAAAACCTGCATATGGAAAGAGCTAATTTCTGCATCATTTCTGAAGTGCTAATGATAGCTGTGCTTTTGCTCCTCTGTGCTGGCAGGCGGCTAAGTCTGGAAATCAAGGTTAGCCGGGTCAACTAAATTTTCTGCAGCACTGGAAGATGTTTTCTCCTACTTCCTGGCTGTGCTTCGAGTCTTCAGATCTTCAGAGCTTGAGGGCTTGTCTTGATTTTGCTGTTTGCAAAACAGATCAGGAAAGCAGCTGATGATACTGATCTGTGGTTGTTGTAGGAAGACTGAGGTTTTTAGTGAGACCTCTCCTCCTGTGGAGGATGTCTGAGCACTACAGTTCACTTGAAAGAGAATACATTTTCTTTGCTCAACTCCAGTTTTTTCTTCTCCGGTATATCATCCTCTGTGTGGATAAACATGAGGAGGAAATAAAAGGATGCAAAGAAATGATTTAGGGGTTTTCTTAGCTTCTAGAAGTGGCTGGTGTTTCCAGTAGAGCTCTTTTCTCTTACCAAGGCTCACAGCACCCATTGTGTAAGTGAGAAGGGACAGAAATCCCAAGTGTTGCAAGCATCCATGTGCTCTTGGATTCCAGGAGCTAATCCTGCAAATACATATAGTTTACCTTGTGATTTAAGACAAACTTGGTAATTCTAAAACTTTATTTCTTACCTGAGTAGTAGATTTTCTTTGTTAGAATCATTCAGCATCTGAACCAGCTGATCTTAATTACCTCACTTTGCTTTCCAAATAACTTGCAGCTGCAGGAGCTGTGAATGGTGACTTTTCTGAATATTGACAAATTTTTTAAGTGTTTTGGGGTAGAAAAACAATAGACTTTGTGACTCCTGAGTTCAGCAAAGCCTTGCTGTCTTAGAGGCTTCGGAAAAAAATCATTAAGAATTAGGGTTTGATCTGCACTTCCATTTGCAGGGTCACAGCTGTGAGTACAAAATTGTCCAAGGAAGGTCAATGTGTGAAATCTGGGAGCATTCAGCGGAGTTATTTACTGTGTGCTTGTTGTTTCTTGCACTGTTGCTGCTTTGTGTGATAACATGATTTCAAGTTGTGCCAGGGGAGGTTTTAAGGGAAAACATCTTAATGGAAAGAGTTGTCCAGTGTTGGAACAGGGTGCCCAGGGCAGTGGGAGAGTTCCCAACCCTGGAGGAATTTAAAAGACATGTAGATGTGGAAGTTGGGACATGGGTTAGTGGTGGCTTAGGCAGTGCCGGGTAAATGATTTGACTCCATGATCTTACAGCTCTTTTCCAACTTTTTAGGGATTTTTAGGGATGGAACAATGCATTTCAAAATGGCGACACTTTGGTTTGTGGGAATTGTTAGAAAAATGGAGAATTCCCCATTTCCACACTGCTCGTAGAATTCCTCTGTTCACACCAGGAAACAGTGGCCACAGCAATTGCTTTCTGTGATGTAAAGCAGACACAAATCTAACTTAGCCTCTGGGGGGAAATGATGCTGTTTAATTTGAAAGACAGTTTAAAGTCACTTGTATTCATCTAGAACAATCAAATGCTCTCTGAGGAGTTCTTAAATTGCAAGATCACGTCATTGCTTAAATGCCCTGAGCACGAGGATATTCCTTGTGAAGCACAGGCTGCTTGTATTCCTGGGTTGTGTGAATGCAGGAGAAATCCTGGCTCTCCTAATTGCAGCTGAGGTAACAGGGGGAAGGTGATCCATGTCCCTGCTTGGCACAGCTTTGCCCTGCATGTAGTGGCAGGGGAAAGAGCTGTCATTATTTTCCCACATAGCTTTTTTGCCAGATGACGCTCAGAGCTGCAGGGGGTGGTGGTGGCATGGGGAAAGCTCCTCTGGAAACAGCCACAAACCAAATGAATTTTGCTCTCATGCTGTTCCTCTCCCTCCCAGTATCCCGTGATGGTCTGTCTCCAGAGTGCTGCTTGTGAGCAGCAGCTGCTGCCTGAAATTTTTATCAGGTCTTTGGTATTTTAAAAACAAGAATCTTCAGTTATTTAGGATCTGTTCATGAAAAAAAACCAAACCCAAAACCAGATGCTCAGTGCAAGGTGGGACATGGAGGAAAGAGCCCAGGAATTTTAAGTAAGCAAATGCTGTATATTGAGACAGATCATAGAATGATTTGGGTTGGAAGGAACCTTAAAGATCATCTAATTCCATGCCCTGGCATGGGCAGGGACACCTTCCACTATCCCAGGCTCTTCCAAGCCCCATCCAACCTGGCCTTGGACACTTCCAGGGATGGGGCAGCCCCAGCCTTTCTGGACAACCTGTGCCAGTGCCTCACCACCCTCACAGGGAAGAATTTCTTCCAAATATCTAATACATCACTTCCTTCAGAGGCAACAGTATGAGGCATCTTCAGGAAATTGAAGTTTCTGTATGTTATGGTCCCCTGTAGTCCCAGATGTTTTCACAATTAGTTCTTAAATGCTCAGCAGAGGTGGGTTTGTGAAGTAACTGTGTTCTAGTGGCAAGCTAGAGTTACTCCAGAGTAGGGTCAACATAAACTTTCTTGGGCAGGTGCACAAGCGAAAGTCAATATGTTCAAGTTTTTGCACATAAATGAACTCTGCCATTCCAGTTGTGTTTGTGGGAAAGGATATTGCTGCTCCACTGGGTGCTGGAAACGTTAAAGGCATAAAACCACCAGGAGTTTGTGTACCATTGGCAGAATGGGATGAAATTGAGTTTGGCACTTCTGGGTTCTGTTTCATGGAGTTGGCAACTGTATGATAACTTACTTGGAATTCTGGAAAGCTCTTCGTACTTCACAATCTTTTTAAAAGCTGTTTACCAGGGGATTAAGTGATGTTTCTGCCTGTGAAAGTGTATTAAAGCAGGGAACTTGCAGGGAGCCTCGTGTGATGCCACGATGAGTTCAAATCCCAACATCTCATGGACTCTGCTGCACGACAGTAATTGGAATCAGGGGCCATTTTCTTCCACAGTTATGGAAAAAAAAAATCACTTGTTGGGTTTATTTGGCTTTGGTTTTCCCCCTCTAAGTTTTTATAATTTCTTAGGGGATCAGAGTTCTTTTCTCAGAAGAAGGGAAAGATCTGCATGAGAAAGAGCAGCATGTCATGTTTTGGATTCATCCACAAGCCTACAGAAACACTTGAATGGATCAGTTGTGTTGGTGGGAGGGGTGATAAAGCTTCTAAGAGCTCTGGGATGCTTTGATAAGAGTAAGTAGGAAGAGGGGAAGCTCACACTGTAGTATTTTGCTTTTTAAATACCAGCTGTCCTTTCTGCAACCCTAGAAGATTTATCAAATTAACTCCTCTTTTTCACCATGCCCACTTGTACCACAGGAAAAAAATGCAATTAAACCCTTGCTTTCACTTGCTTTCTGTAATGAGAACATTTGTTCATTTACAGCAGTGGCAAGGCCACGAGCCATGCACTTATTTCAATCTAATTTTTCTCCATTCCTGATTCTGCAGTTGACTTTTTAACTGAAGTTTTAAACTCCATTAATTAAATTTAAGGAGTGATTTAATTTATTTCCTACTTAGTTGAAAGGGGAAGTGAGGGGGGTAAGGCACAAAAATAGCTTTCTGCTGCTGTATCTTGATTTTGAATGGAAGAGTGTGGTAGCAGAAATGTGGAGCTGTCAGCACTGGTGACAGGTGGAGGAGGGGAGGTGATAGAGGTTGTGGTCAGTTCTGTACAGCAGAGGGGGAAAGGAGAGACAATACAGTTGTTTCAGTGGCAGGCAATCTCTTCAAACAATATTAATTCAACTCAGCATTTTGGAAAGTTGTATTGAAATTATTGTTCATCAAATCCACTATCAGAGGCCACTTCTGAAGCTAAACCGCATTTCCTAATACACTGAGCAGTTGTCAAAAGAGGTCTTCAAAGTCTCTTGTCTCTCCATGTGAGCGTCCTGCTCGTAATACTCTGCCTTTATTTACTTGCCCAGCTGATTCTTCCTGGCATGTAATGTTAGGGAGATCTGCAAACAAGCCCAAATTAAAAGTCTCTCAGTATTTAAGTTTCTCACAGTTAAGTGAAAAGCACTGCTTTTATTGCAGCATTATCCTAATGCCAGAAAATTCTATTAAAAGGTCTATAAAGTAACACTCAAAAGGCTTTTTCACATAATATAAATTGATGACAAGTACTGAACAAAACCCATTCTTTTCCAGAAATACTGCTTTTTCTGGAAGTAAAATACAGTTATTCACCTGTTTTGTCTTTTCCATGGTACAATTTGGAAGGGCCTGATTTGAAGCCTGACCTGCTAATTGATAGACCTGATCCATATTTTAATGTAGTCGCCTAAGGATGTACTGAATCATTTTCCCACACATCTCTCCTGCAACTCCGCATTATGAAAGTGTTTCCAGCATTGTTTGCCTTTCAGAGAATTTTAAACCTAAATTGTATGTGAAAGCTTTATAGTCAGAGGCACTAAGAGTTTGCTCACTCGTGGATGTGAACATGACAGGAGTGTGAGCATGGGAATTAGATTCTGGCATCAGGGAATGAGCTGCCACGTGCTGCTGTTGTTCTGTGCATATTTGGTGTGAGCAGGACTCTGTGTTTTACCAAACCAGGGAGTTACATTATTTTAAGGATTGGGACATCTGGGACTCTGCCATAGGATAGCTGGGGTTGAGCTGGTGAAGAAACCTGGATGTGGGGAGTCAAGCAGGACCCACTGGGTCCCTGGAGCTGGTGCTGGGAAGGGACCTTGTCCCAGCTCTGGTGGTGTGGGTGTGACAGGAGCATTAAACAGGTTTGGTGTTGGACTTGGATCTTAAGTGGGTCCCTCCCAACTCACAATCTTCTTTGGTACACCGTATTCTGGGCTGTCTCAAAAGCACTGTGACCAGCAGGAAGACATTCTGCCCCTCTGCTCTGCACAGTTGCCTCCAGCTCTGGGATCTCAGCGTGGGAAAGGACATGGAGTTGCTGGAGTGAGTCCAGAGGAGGCCACTAAGCTGATTACAGGCTGGATCATCTCTCCTGTGAAAACAGGTTGAGAGAGCTGGGGTTGTTCAGCCGGGAGAAGAGATGGTGAAGGTGGTGGTTGTCAGTTCCCGGCAGAGCAAGTGTGTTACTTGGATGGGAAAAACACTGACTGCTTTGAGAAGTACTGAAAACACCTAATGACCTGAATTTGCTAAATCCTTCATAGTCCTGTGTGGGGAAAGGATATAGATGAGTCTTCAGACTTGAAATTGCTCTTTATTTTTCCTAATCTTGAGTTGTCAGTTTCTACAATTGGCCTCCCTGTGCCATGAAATACTCAAGTCAGAAGGAATCAAACCCAACACTTGGAGCCTTGTATTTAAAAGACTGTGACACTTTCCTGAGTGAGACTGGATTGCTGGTGGGCAGCCAAATTAAAATTGGGTGAATGGATTTTTTTTACTTGTCTAGGAAGCAATGGGTATAAACCTGATACTAGTTTGGAGTTGTCAAATGATAAGGTACCAGCCAGGGACTTTGCTGTTAAAAATGTAGTGAACATTACACTCTGAGTGTATTACACCAGCCTAAATATTACACACTGGGATTTTACATAGTGGGATGGAACTGGAGAGATGATGCACATGGAGATCCCTTGTCGTGATGTGTCCCATTGCTGCCTGTAGCACCAGGGCAGGATTTCCCTAAAAGGGACATCAAAGATGTTCAAAGGATTTGGGCATGGTTATTGGCCAGTCCACCTTCTAAAGCATGGTTTAGGAAAGAAGTTAAAGCAAATGTGGATCGTCTAGAATTCTTCAACTTCCCATCCATAGCATCCTCGTCTCTTGAGGATTCCTGGCCTTCTCTGCTTGTACATAGGAAAGGGAAATTTCAGCAGGTAAATGTATGTTATATGAGTGAAAATCTTTCACTGACGTTTGGGTTCCTTGAATTAATCCTAAACTCTGGGCCTCCTATTTTATTCATACAGAATAAGAATTCATTACTGAGTCTCACTGTGGACTTCATAGTGTAGAGTGTAATACAAATTCCAAGGAAATGAAGAGGTTTATCTCTAACGTGCATTTGTTCAGATTCTGGCCATCATTTAAGTCTCCGGGGTGTTATGATAATACAAGTAAATGCCAAGTTGCATATTCAGCTGGGTGTATAGTTTTCATCTCTGACATAAATAAAAAGGATGAATATCCATTCCAGGAGACATTTTTGGAAAAGACCTGTGATTGATATCTTAGCAGAAAGATTTAAGACTCTTAGAAAACACTTTATACTTGCCTAAAAATGCTGGTACTGAATGGCAGCAATTTTAATAATTTGAAGATTAAAATAAGAATATTATAATTTAACGATGTCTCTCTACGTGCCTGTGGTGCGTGAGGTTTCTAGTATATCAAGCTTTTTAAAAATCACACAGAAAAGGAACCTAATTTAAAAACTTAATAAAAAAGGTAAAAAAGTAGATCATTCAGTGAACTGTCACATGTGTTTCCTGGCAACCTTTTCAATATATCCCATGTTAGGCATTGTGTAGAGTAGCTTAAGAGTATGTGAAGGCCACAAGTCTCTTTAAAAAGGTAAAGCTTTTTGGGCTGTTCTAGGAAGTCACGTGTTAATGGAAGGAGTTGTGTGACCTCTGCAGGAACTTAGAAATCTGCAAAGCTAACTGAAAAATCATAAAATATATCAAATAAACTACGTCTCCTGGTCTACACAATTATCTGTCCAGAGAACCTGTGGCTGCCCCATCCCTGAAAGTGTTCAAGGCCAGGTTGGACGGGGCTTGGAGCAACCTGGGATAGTGGAAGGTGTTCCTGCCCATGGCAGGGTGTGGAATGAAATGGACTTTAAGGTCCCAATCAATTTGAAGGTTCTATAATTGTCATGCATGCAAATGTCTTCAAGAAAATCATAAATGACTAAGGACAGTGTAAAATGATGTGGGATTGGTGGTTTTTTGCTCCGAGCTGTTGTACAGGAGACTTTAGTTTGCTGACCTTGGTGGCAGCTCTTCCACTTGTATCTGAATGCACTGTGCAGCAGTACAGGGAAAGTGTCCTCACTCATGATTTATACTTGTCATTACCACATCACTCTTCAATTAAATAATAAGTTTTATGATAGTGTGGTCCAGTGGAATTTAGCAAAATAACCTTAAAAAAGACCTGAGTTATTTTTCTGTGCTTTGCCTGTTGTGTTGTAGCGAATCCCAGAGATTGTATAGACCATTTTATTGTTCTGGAAAACAAGGGATGCTTTCAACAAGTTTCTGTGTCTTGGTTCCCAGCTGAGCTCTCTCACCTGGTGTCCTCATGCCTGCCTTGCATGGAAAACACAGCTCTGATTGCTGTTTGTGTCAAATGATTTTCCCCACTGTGAAGAAAAAGCAACAGCTGCTCCCAGGTGTAATGGAGATCAACTCCATGACTTTTCAGTGAACAGAAAGAAAGGATCTTTTCATAGCTATGTATATGAATATACTTATTTGTATATGTATATAAAAACGTAAACTTGCAAAGCCAGGGTAAGAGCCATCATGCTTTTTAAACAGTGTGAATCATCAATATTGTGGAATTCTCCCAAAATTCAAAATGTAAGATTGTACTAGTAAAGGTACTTCTGAGTTACTAATTCTGGATTATTGATGCTTCATGTCAAAACAGAAACTTCAAGTGTGAGATAGTCAAATTGAGGCTTGTTAAATGAAAGGTTTTACACCAAGTGTACTTGTTCTTATGTCTCATCATCACTCTTATCTGTGAAACACTTGTGATTTGACAGGACTGAAAATCAGGTATATTTTATAACTGCCTTATTTAATCAGTGCCAGCACGTTAGTCCACTGAGTCTATCTGGGATATGAAATGACACAGTCAACACTTTATAATATTGAAAGTGTGGAACTGGGTGGAAGATGAGTCCAGTTTGGTACAAATTTTTTCACTCACTGCTGAATCTTTTGGTGTTGATAGAGGTTTAGTTTGAAGTCTGGGTTTTTGGAAGTATTCACATAGGTCCTGAAAGAGAGACCTTACAAAGGAAGTGAATACATGGATATACTGTTAATCTGAATGCTACTGAAAAATTGTCTGTGTTTGAAATGCAGTGCCAAGGGATGGGCGACTCAGTCTCATGGAAGGTGTCCCTGCCCTTGGCAGGAGGTTGGAGCTGGATAGTCTTTATGGTCATTTCCAACCCAAACCATTCCAAAATGGCACAATACGAAGGGATACCCTGTTGTGGTCTGTTATTCTCTTGAGTACATCTGTTTCCTTAATAATTTAATGTAGGTTTTTAAAAAAATCAGATCATTTTACCAAGGATTTTCTAATAAATTGTGGAATTTTTTCCTCAAGGCATCCAGTCCCTGCTGTCACCATGAGTGTGGTGTACTGCTGTTGACTCTGAGGAAGGAGGTCACTTTTCAATAGCTCATGTTTGCGTTTTTGTTTATTTGCTTATTTTCAGAGCTGAATGTAATCAAATATTTGTGGTAATTACTCCATTATAGAAGTGTTGTGGCAATTAGTTCTGGGTAAGTGAGAAATCTCCCAGCACTGAGCCTCCGTGGTGGTGCGAGGAGTGGGGTCACAAGTGTTACTGCTTTAAAAGTTAGTGGTGTAACGAAGTCACGTCAAATGTGTTCAGTCAGTCTGTGTTCACACTTATCCTGCAGCTGAATGCACAGAATCTGTGGTTGGATCATTTCTGTGTCTGGGGAAAAGGAAAGATAACAATAAACCGAAACCTGACCCATGCACTGTGATATTTATCTACTCACTTGTAGCCTATTAGAGCAATTAACCATCAGACCATAGTTTTTTACCCCAGAGTTCTCCCACAATCCCCTGACAAAGTCCCTTTGCTTTGATTCTTTTCAGTTTTTACACTAATAAAATTATAACTGCTGGTTAAATAATGCCTTTTTTTTTCCCAAAGTCCATATTAATTGCAGTCTCTGTTCTGGGAAATTCTATTAGTTTTCTCCACAGATGAGTGTTTTCAGATAAACAACGTCTTTATTCCAGCTGGGACTTCATTGTCAAGTTTATATTAATTATCTAATCTTGAAATAGTCTTAAACTGCTAGAAATGTTGCAATACAGTCAAGTATCACAATTATTTCCTCCCTGCAAGACGGTGGTTAGAATTAAAAAAAAAATAAAATCCCCAAACCAAAGCTGATATTGATATCCTGGTGAGAAATCTGTCTCATGTAAAGCGCAGGATGGGATGGAAGCAGTTTTGCTTCCTGGGTACAGACTGTCAGACATAGTCACTTCCTTGGACAACGTACTGGAGTCCCTTTCTGATCCCTGGAGTGTGGGTTCTGCACGTGACAGATGCTGTCATGCAGACATGGTGTCACTGTCCCTTGCCAGTGCCTGGCACTGGGGCAAAAATTCCCCTGTCCCCTTTCCAGCTGTCCCTGTGAAGGTGGCAGAGCATGACAAAGGTGCAGAAGGTCATTGCTGAAGTTCACAGATTGCAGAAGTGCACATGGATTCTGCAAATGGTTGGGTAGGGGAAAAGAAGCAGTTGGTGTAAGAGAGGCTTGTTCACAGAATCATCAAATAGAATCACAGGTTATCCTCAGTTGGAAAGGACCCACAATGATCATGAAATCCAATCCTGGCCCTGCACAGACACCCCAACAATCCCATCCAGTCCCTCAGGGTATTGTCCAAACATTACTTGAGTTCTGGCAGCCTTGGGGCTGTGCCCAAACCCTGGGGAGGCTGTTCAGTGCCCAGCCACCTGGAAGGGGGGATGGTTTTGAAGCTGGGAATGTCCTGGAGCCATTCTCCTGGTTTTAGGCCAGCCATGGGAAAAGCTCTGTTGTTTTTCCCCTTGCCAATTGCAGAAATGTGCTCATCAGGGGATTGTGGGAGGACTCTGGGTTATAAAAAGATGGTCAGATGCCATAATTGCTCTGATAGGCCACAAAATACAAAGTTAACATATGGGGATGCCTGATTAGCTCATTGTTTTTGCCTTTATGCAATGTGTTAGATCTGGCAACTGAAGGGTTAGAGATTAAGATTAGGAGAAGGACCATTGGGCAAACACGAAGAAAATAACAGATTTTTTTGTGTTTGAATGGACCTCAAAGCTCTTCCAGCTCCACTCCCTTCCACTATCCCAGGTTGCTCCAAGCCCCGTCCAACCTGGCCTTGGACACTTCCAGGGATGGGGCAGCCCCAGCTTCTCTGGGCAACCTGTGCCAGGGCCTCTGGCTATCTGAGTAAAGAATTTCTCCTAAATCTCCCCTCTTTTAGTTAAAAAATGTGTTTTCAAACATTCTTTCACTCCACCTCTTACATTTCTGGCTGCTTAATGTGTAGTTAATTCAAGTATCAGTATAATTGCTGCAGTATGGTTGTAATTGGATAAGTATATTTAACACCAATTCAGTTGATCAGAAACTGAATCTAATTTGTGAATGACTTAATATCATGATCATAATCTTTTGAGGCATCATATATTTAATGAATCAGATTCTCACACAGACATCTTAAAATGAGAATGACTTCTATAAAAATGGGCAATGAATTTATTGAAAAACTTGGTTAAGCTGCAGAGCTGAAACCTTGATGAGGACACTTTTTAAAAATCTTTGCTTGTAAGTATCTGCACTTTCACCCGGGGCTCTGGAATGCATTGCATTTTAATGGAATTTCCTGTGCTGTTAAATACTGTGTGCAGCTATACTCACAAATAACCTTTCATCTGCCAAAATCAAGTGGAAAAGTAGGGCTTCATGAGGATGTGAATAAAGAAATATCATACAGAAGGTATCTGTTTAATATATACAGGAGAACATAATTCAATTTCAAATGTAAAGAGAAATCTTTTAAGCAAAGACAGTTGTCTCCTTAAATTGCTGATAGGACCTTATTTCCAGAAATAAATGTCCAGGTAATAAGCTTTTTGTGCATCTGAACTGCTTGTATGAGCTTAGACTGTTTCAGTGTAAGAACAGCAATAGGAAGTTTGTCAACATTATTTCCAAAGTGTTGGGTCTTACACGTGTAGAAGGTGTTAACACAATCCTCCAGGATCACTGGAAGGCAATACTGATGCACTGTCAGTTAAGTGCTTTGGAGCATGTTTCAAATTTAGATTGTTAGAATCTGCCCTTCACTGGCCTATCTCCACTGCACACCCCTTTGGATTGCAACACCCCAGGCAGGAGAGCTTGGGATAAAGCTCAGAGTACTTGATTCATGTGTCTCAACTAACCAAGGATTAAATGATGACAGAAAGAATGGTTTATATGGCAGAAAACGGCTTCTTATTAGAGTCTGGTCATTCGGTGTTCTGAAAAGTGATTGCTTTTAGGTTCTTTTACCTTTCCCTTCAAGTCTTAGAAAAAAAATTCTTGGAGTATTTAATACTTCCTGGCAGAGGTGTCAGGTGTGATGCTTCTTCAAAGGAATGAGAGCAGGGGAGTTCAGAAAACCTTTGGGGAAAATATTTTACTTTGGTTATGTAGCATTATTACCTGGAGTTTGCCTATCCTAAAGACAGGAAAAAGGCCTTGGACGATGGACTAGGAATGCTTTTCTGTATGTTCAGTGCCATGCAAACTTTGCATGACAAGTTTTGTATGACTGTTCTGAAATGAAATTCAGAGTGAACATAAAATATTGAAAAGTAGTTAATTTGAAAGTTTGGAATTCCTCTAAAATCAAGAACCTCAGCACTCATTGAGCTGTTCCCAGCCTGTTAATAGCAAATCATTCCCCCCATCAGCAGATGGGGGACAAGCTGCCTCAGAGTGACTCTGAGAATGTCTGAGGGCATTATTTGAGCTTGCCTGGGACTTGTCAGGCGCTGCAGGTGGCCAAGGATGTGTCAGGATAACACTCAAAGTTTGGGACATGTGCTGTGGTGGCCCCTTCTTAACAAACTGAGCTGTTTGTAGTGATAACTGCAGTTGTGCTCAAGCTACTCTGAATTTTCACTCCTTTCCTGTGCTGTCCCTCATTAACACCGAGTTTTGGATGCAGCAGCTCTGCTAAATGGATGTTCTGGGTCAGAGGCTGTAAGTGGGAGATTCATGGCTGTAATTAGAGAGGCACTTGGCGCATATGTTTATGTACCATGGTAAGAAATGTGGTTAAACAAAAAAAGAGCTCTATATGTTTTGAAGAGCTCACAAGGCAGAGATCTGTTTATTCCTGGCATGTGTTTACTCTGTGACTTGCTCTTTGGGCAGAAAATTTACACAGAGGAGTCTGGAGGCTCAAAACATGCAAATCCTCCCCTTGTTCCCATGTTTGCAGTGTTCTGTGGAGGGGCTTCCAGGACTTGGTGTTTGTCCCACTGCACTGGGATTCTGAACTGCCCCCCTAGATATTGCAATGCAAGCGGTACAGCCAGGGGGGAAATGTGCATGAGAAATGCAGAGATAGAATAAATGAACTGAAAAAAAAGGTGCCAGAGTATTAAAATCTGGATGTCTAGCTGACTGTCAGTGCCTCAACCATCAGTCAACTAATCAAGCTTTACAAGAGCTTTTGCACTGTCCAGTATTTGCCCTCCTGTTCCCAATCTGACTCCAGGGCACCTGGAAGCAGAGCAGCTGGAGAGCCACTGGAGAGCCACTGTCATTTCTGGGGCTGACTTGCTCCTGACACATTGAATGAAGATCATGGTTTAACTGAAAATGATTTAAAATACATATCTTCACATATCCTTGACATTGCACTTCGTATGTAATTCGAAACAGTAACTGCCAGAGACAAGTAAAAGGGTATTTGTAAGAGAGAACCTCGACCTGAGAAATGGGTGAACTTGGAGCTGTAAGAATTGTTAGACCTCAATAAAAGTTATTTACACAGCCACTCTCAGGGAGTAGCTTCCAATAACCACGTTATTAAATTTAGCAAGATGTACCAATTGTAACACTCATTGCAAGTTATTACCGTTGTATCGGCCAATTAGATTTTGTTGATCCTCAGTGATAGATGATAACTATCCTTTATATAAATCTGATATTTAACCAGTGTATACTTGAGCTACTACATATGAATTATGACAGCTCAAATATCGAGGAGTTTCTGGAGTGCTGCACAGTGCTGGAGCTTTAATTGTCTGTGCTCAGAAGCAATTTGAAGAGAATATCAGTGTTGTTCAGCAAGAATGAACTCATGTTTTTAAGAGCCTTCTCCAAGAAAATGTTTAAACTGTTGGTATTTCTTTTTTGGAAGTACTTGGAGTACAGACGAGATGTGTGTGTGCACATGGATCTTTTTGGCCTCATACACTGTGAGTAGTTTGTGAGTACGAAGTTAAGATGTCACTGAACTGTCCCAGGTATTACTGGGGGTGGAGACAGGGACTCTCTGAAGTTCACCATTGATTTAATTTACTTCTGTTGATATCATCTTGGATGACTGTTCAGTTAATGGAATAATTATGAAAATTCCAGCCTGATGTGCCCTTAATATCACCTCTAAAAATGATGTAAATCTGTCCAAGTTATATTTGATTGCAAACAGATTATGTTTAATTTTATCCTGTGTTCAGTGATGTGGCGAGAAACCAGACTTCCTACCCTTGATTATGCTGATCTTTTTTTTTCTGACCACAAACTTCCAAGGAAACAGAAGGTCTTCCCCCAAAACAGGAGCCTGCACAGTAATACAGGGAAAGAAGAAATATTGGAAGACTTGTAGATGATATTGGAATTCCTGTCTGTTGAGGCAATATTTTATTCATCACCAAAGATGATGAGTCAGTCAACTGCTGCTTCTTGCTTAAAGTTCAAACACATTAATTTGAAGTTTGTATAAAAGCTTATTGAGAAAGAGAGACTTGCTAATGGAATATAAAATAAGAGAGAAACAGCGAACTGCAGACAGTTTTTTCTGCTTTGCTGGATGGTAAAGGTAAAATAAGGATGTAATTTAAATGACTGTGCAGCTTGAATAGGTATCTGTGTGACAATATAAAATGCTGAAATGAAGCAAGTCAGGGGAGCTGTGACTGATCAAGACTCCAGTGCAACAGTTCATGTAGAATTTAGTGAAAATGCACCATAAATAGAATGTTGGACAATCCTGTTAAGACAGACTGAATAATTAGTCCCAAGAATTTTCAGATGCTGGAAGGAAAGAAAACCAGTGTTTCTTTTTTTCAGAAATAAGGAAAACCCACAAATGGTTCTACCAGCAAAGATAGTTAAGCACATCTTCAACTCTCAGGGCTAATAATTTAAGGTGGATTTTTTGAATATTTTAGGATTATTTAAAAAAAAAATTGTCCCGTAACTTGGGAAACAAATAAATGCGAAGTAAGGCTTGTATTTGGACTACAAGTGTAACAGTAAGAATTTGTTCCAAATTTGTGGTTTTAAAAGGAATTCTTCTTTCCATCATACCATGACTAAAGCAGGAGCCTGCTCCAAGGCTGGGAAGCCACTAAACTGATAAATTGAAAAGATTATTAGATAGAAAAGATGATGGGAAGCGTTTATGCTTTTGATAACCTGTGTTAACTTTACAAGTTTTGTTATACTGGGATAGGCAAGTGTGAAAACTTTTAACATGAGTCTTGATGTGTTGCAACAAAATGGAGCTAAACTTGCAAATCTGGGGTTCTTTTAAAAGGTGCAGTGTATTAATGGGCTTTTTTGTAGCTTGAAAAAGAATCATTCAATGAGATTATGGATCTACTTATGCTTAAATAAAGCAATAAAATCTTAATATTGAGCTATTGAAATAGTGACAGCTCAGCTGTCAGAAGCAAAAAGATATTTCTGTTATTTAATAAGGGACATACATTCTGGGAAGGGAAGTTAGATGAGTCATCCTAGATTTGGACATATAAACTGAAACAAATGACATTTAATGTTAGTTTTACTCCTCGGGTACTTCAAAGTGATTTCACTGATCCGTGGTGGATTATCAAGTGCAGAATTAGTAATGAGCTGGTCTAGGGCTCATATTATGAGACATGTAGGCAAACTTCAGCACAGAGAAACCTATAATAATGAATTTAGGGGAAAAAAGCTCAGCTTAAACTGACAAGCTCAGGAAATAGAGCTTAAACATTTGTTCTATATCTTGTGAGATCCCAGGGCACAAGGATTGCTTTGCAGCTGAGTTGCTTCCATGGGATTAGGAGGAGAACTGACAAACTGCCAGACTCTGGTGCACATTTGCGACCAGTGCTTTCAATAGAGAAGGTCTGGAAGAAAAACCTGTTATTACTGGGAAGGAATAACAAAAGTACTGGAAGTGTGTGGAAATTGATCTGTAACGTTAAACCTGCAAACATAACAATGTGACAGGGCATATAATTTGAAAAAACCCCACACTTAAATGTAACAATAGTATGAGTATCTTCTTTAATAGGTTGATAACACTTGAAATCACAATTCCCGTCGTGAGCCTCCTTTGGGACCATGAAGGACTGCATTCAGTATTTTAAAGGATTACATTGGTTTAGGAAATAAACCCCTTCAAACCTCTACATATATATCTAAAGAGAAATAGGTGTTAAGAGGAAGATGGAAAGACAAGTAACAGAACTCTCCTGGGGTGGATGAATTGTTCCTTGACCATGAGGACTTCCGGCATAAACCAAATCAGAAGCAGGAGTGTTTGAAGCACTAGAGTAATCACTGATGTTTACTTCTAAAACCCCCAAACCTGGATAGCTTGAGAGAAGCACTTCTGTGAGCACCAGAAGCTGAGAAATCTGGTTGTTTTTTCTGGTTGAATGAAGTATCTGAATTTGTGGAAGGTCTAAGCTCAGCTCTTAAAGCAATTTACAAGAGAAGGAAGGTGATATGAATACTTCAGAGTTTATACCTTCTGACACACTAGAGAATCTCTTCAGCAGCTTCTCCTGGTGTAGATCCTCTGTTAGCTAATGAGGTACAATAAATGATCAAAGTTTTCCCTGCAGTTGGAGGAGTCAGAACACCTTTGTCTCCTTTGTGGAGTCTGAGTTTAAATACTCTGTGAACATGTGGTGCCCTTTGACTCAGTGAACGTGACTCTCTACTCTCTTCAGAAACCTTTTCCTTGAAAATTTGTGAATATAGAATAAGCAAGAGATTAAATAATGAAGTGCTCATTGAAACTGGCCAGTTACAACAGCAGGTTGATAACATGATGGCAGAAGGATGATCTTCTCACAAATGAAATACCTTGTTACCATCTGACTCCATCTTCTATGTAGTGCAGGTACCTCAGGGTGTCCCAAACACATGCTCTTCGAGTGTTAGAATTAAAGCTAATGGCACCTCAAGTGATAAATAGCCTCAAGTTGTACCAGAGCAGGCTTTGATGAGGTATTTGGAAAAATTTCTTCATGGAGGGTCTGCCAAGCATTGGCAAAGGCTGCCCAGGGCAGTGATGGAATCACCAGCCGGGGAAATGTTTGAAAGGCAGGTGGATGTGGCACCTGTGGACACAGTTTAATGATGAACATGATGGTTAATGGTTGGACTCATTGGTCTGAGAGGTCATTTCCAGCCTAAATGATGTGATGATTCTATGAAGTTCACTCTTCCAGTCTTTCCATTAATTTCTCTTTCCCATGATGTCTGTGGGGAGCTGAGGCTGTTGGATGGTGTTCATTAGAAATAGGTCTGCAGAATTTGAGTCTGCTTTCTTGTTCATCTTAGGACTTTGGGTTACCTGTGTACATATTCCTGATGGTCTGCTGCTTTCATCTTTCTGGAATGACTAGGAAGCACAGACTATTTTTCCTGGGTGAGGAAATTCCAATATCCTTTGATTTATCCAATCTTAAAGCAGCTCAGCACGAATTTTACGTGCGCATTTTCATTCTCCATTCCCTCCTACCTCCGTAAGAATATATAGTAAGATTTCTCAGGAATATGCTTTATGAATTCTATAATCTGAAAAATAACTTAAAAATGGGGTTTTATCCAATAAATCCCACACTAAGAGCTCCCTTAATGAGGCAAATGCATCTTTTGCAGCTCTTGTAAAGAATGCCTCGGGAAGGGATGAGAATGAATGCTCAGAAGCAGTGGTGGGTTAATTTGTGGAATTTTGTAGTTCATAAGTACTACCTCATCCTCACAGCATTTGTTTCTTCATTTACTTGTTTTATATTTTGTGAGGCCAAGCTCTAAATTGATGGGCTAAATCTCAGCTCTCATAAAAGTTTCAAAAGGGGTGTTCACAGAAAAATATTGCAGGCTTTTTTAATTTCTGCCCTTTTAGTTGTCTTGGTTGGTTGGTTTTTGGTTTGGGTGGTTTTGGTTTTTTTTAGTATGGGAGAAAGACCCTTTTATCCCAGAAAAAAAGCCTTGAATGGGATAATGAGACTGATGTTCTCATTGTCTTTATCCTCTTCCCATTTGGAAATTGCTGTAAATGTTTGATGGAATTATATCTGATGCTCTGTTTCTTGTATGTTTTCAGAACCACAGGACAACCAATGTTTCTTTGTCCTGTTTTAAGAGCATTGTGTGCTTTATCTGGTGAGTCCATGAGAGTTTGACATTGGATGACTTTATAAAACATCCTACTAATTGGATTTGTTAAAATAAATAAATCAAACACTAATTGGAATGTGCCCTGCCATTATTTTTGCTTACTGAATTAGATATTACAGCGTGAAGTTCTTTTTATCGTATTTGTGCACTTATTTAAACACCCCCCTGGCACACACTTCTGCAAATTCAATTATATATTCAAAGGAGCCATTCAATTTATGCAAGGCTGGTTTACATTTAATCCAGGGGCAAGTCTCAGTAACTGATGATAGGTCTGCTCAAGATTAATTAGCATCACTCAGATGAGCAGTGGCATTGTTACCAGCCTGCAGTGTAAAACAAGGGACATTTTATCCTTCCTATGTGAGCCATTATTTGCTTCAATATGACCTTTTTAAGGAAGGGAAAAGCATTTTTGTTTAGATTTTATCTTGTGAGAAGGGGTCAACACCACCCACATTATCTAACACCATCAAAGTTGTCTCCATTTCTTCTGCCCCAATGTACAACTGCATTTGTCACTGTTTAATTTCCAGCCAAGCAGGTGAAAAGCTCTAAGATCCCAATTTGTTTTCCAAAAATCCTCATTCTTGTTAAAAGTTTGTGAACACCCAGATCCCTGTTTTGGTGATCGTGTGTTTCCATTTTCCTCAAGCAACTCTCTGGTATGTGGCTGAAAGGACAATATGCAAACTTGATATCTGAATTCAGTGACTGGTGTCTTCTTTCTGTTTTTCTTCTTTTTTCTTTTGAAGATTATTTTTTCAGTGTTAATGAGTCGCCCTGTTCTGCCTCCCAGCAGATTTCAGCAATGGATGATTATTCTTGGTAGGATGGATCAGACTTCTTTTTTTCCCCATTTTTATGTTCCAGCGTATTTAGGTGTAGCTTATATTTAAATATCAACATAGGTAATGGTGTCTTAGCATAAGCTTAAGATTCAACATTTCCTCACATGAGTGAAAGTAACATATCTGCTTGTTACTGTTCTTACTTAAGCAGACTCTTAAAGTCTCTTGATCTTCAGAACCAGACTGGTTTTGAGTGAAGCTGTGATGCCACATCTGCCAAGTTCTGCTGAAAAGGCAGGACTTTATTTGGCAGAATATGAACAAAAGTCACTGTGACCAAGTGGCTTTACCAAGCTTTGGATATAAGGAAAAATTTTTTTACTACAAGGATGGTGAGGCCCTGGCACAGGTTGCCCAGAGAAGCTGTGGCTGCCCCATCCCTGGAGGTGTCCAAGGCCAGGCTGGACAGAGCTTGGAAAAACGTGGTCACTAGAGCAAGAAGCAAATGGAAACCGCTCTTGGTACCCCAGGTTCCCACAAACAGCTGGTCTGTGTGAGCCCTTAAAATTGACTCCTGATTTCCTGCAAATTCACCTCCAAATTCCAGTTGTGCTGCTTGTAGTGAATTAATCCTTCTGCCTTATTGCCCTGTCACTCTGTGTTTGGAGGTTTCTCCGGTAACCCTTTTGTTCTTGAAAATGAAGCTATCTTGCTGCTGATTTTAAGACTCTACATGGTTTATCCTTTCCTGTGCTACAAGGTTAACTTTGACTTTCAGAACAGGCACTTTAAAGTTTCCTCAGTTGTTTTATCAGTGGAAGCTCCCAGTTAATTTCCAGAAGTTCTCACCGTATCCCCTTTCCATCTCCAACTTCACCTTCCTCAGCGTGGATAAAATAACCTCTTTAGCTGATTATGCTGAGATATTGACGGTTACATTCCCTGGTAGATGAGGATTGCTGGCCCACATTTTGCTATTTTTGCTTGTTTTGTTCTGGGGACTTTGCAGCAGCTCCTGTGCAATTTTCTCCGTGTACAGGAGACCTCGTACAATTGTTGGGCTCGAGCAGAGAATTTGTTTACAAATCCTTCAAAGCAACAGCTCCCAGACAACCCTTTTCCTGTGAGCTGAACAGAGGGGGGTGTGGGAATGCTTTATGTCTGAAGCTGGGCTATTAAAGTGAATCTATCAAAATTAGAATGCCCTGTGAGGAGGCTGAGAACACAGTATTGGATGTTGTCTGTTGTACCTGCTTGCTGTGAGAAAGGTGACTTTCAGTTGCAATGCTCACTCCCACGCAATCCAGAATTCCTGTATTCTCTCTTAGTCTTTTTAATGAGAGTGTTCAATATTTGAATTTTGAACTTTGCACCTGAATTAGTTTTTTTCTTTAATTTAAGGAAAGTTGAAGTGTAATCCTGCTTGTTTTGACAGTTGGGAAAGCTTCACAAGTGCAATAAATTTAAACTAAGAATTATTAAAATACTGTGAAAACACATATACTCAGTAATATTTGCAGAAGCTCTAATGAAACAGGCAAGAAATAATATTGTGGAGGGAAGAAAACAAGGGCTTCTGATGGATATAAAGTGTGGAAAGTAGGAAAATATGGTTGAGACACCTGTTTTGCTGCTGCTTGTAATATAATATTCAGGAAATTAATTGTATTTCTTTATTTTCTGTGTAAGCTTGGGTACAAAGTATCTAAGTAAATGATCTACCATAAAGAGAGAGACATAATTAATACACGAATGCTTTTATTTTTCTTGGTTTTTAGGTGGTTGTTCATTTGATGAGCACTACAGTAATTGTGGCTACAGCGTCGCCTTGGGAACCAATGGATTTACCTGGGAGCAGATCAATACCTGGGAGAAGCCAACAATGGATCCTGCTGTCCCAACTGGTAAGTAAAAAGCATCAGCAGCAGTGGGGAGATGCAATTCTTAGAGAGAATCCCCTGTTATTTCTATATGGATCTGTACTGGGTCTGGTTCCCCACAACAGAGGAGTAGGATGTTATTTAGTGATAAAAAGATGACTCTTGTGTTCAAAATAATCTGACAACAGAATTCATAAATGAGATTCATAAGCGAGATGTCTTTGTGCAGCATTTGATATCCTTGCTGAATGGTTTTATATTCCTTATTCCTCTTATTTCTCATGTAGCATAGAGGAAATGATTTGGATATAACACCCTGAGGTTTGGCCAGCTTTGTGCATGTTCTGGTATCAGAGAGCTGTCTTACCTGGGGAGGTGCATGTTGGAGAGGTCAGGAAAAGTAAAGCTTTGAAATGTTTGGGGGTATTGGACCT
The DNA here is from genome assembly GCA_013390025.1 of Pitta sordida. NCBI lineage: Eukaryota > Metazoa > Chordata > Aves > Passeriformes > Pittidae > Pitta > Pitta sordida. Next base: position 144,128 of record WEKX01017603.1, on the reverse strand, counting down.
TCCAGTTACCATTTAGCTCTTCTCTGGTTGCTTTAAATTCTAATTCTGGGAAAGACAAGAAAATTTCTAAAGAATTAGTTTTAGTAACTAGTGCTTGATTAGCCTGAGACGTCAGACTGGTGGATTTTCATATACAAGAAAAACATTTCCAGCAGAGCGAGAACTACCAGCATTTCTAACTTGTTAGAGCATGGGCTGCACGGAAGGACTGGAATATAATGTTGTTCAAGAGGTATTTTTTTGCCTGTAATTATTGGGGTAGGAGACTTGTAATTGCTGGCTGCCTGGTAAGGACACTGTGAGCTGATCCAACAATAGCTCCCTGCTGTAACCATTGACAGACAGCCTCGTCTTCAGCCCTGGGTGCTTGTTGTCGGTAAAAACCAAGCACACAAGACACCAGCTGAGCTGCACTTTCTCCATCATTGAATGCTGTTTAAGTTCTGTGATTTTTAAATTGTTTTATTACTGGAAATTGTTCAGAACAGGAGCTTTCAACGTGTGTATCTCCTGGTACCACTTGATTTGTCTGTGTCACCCTCAAAGGAGTTAATTGTGAAAGCTGCAGTTTTTAGTCTTGTCTGTAAGAATTGATTTCATGATTCTGGTTGTTGTTGTGTTTTTAATGGTGGCAATTTTATCTCTGTGGTTACCCAGCTTCCACCCTGTTGTGTCCTCTTCCTTGTCCCTGGTTAATGACCAAGCTAGACAGGCACAACAGGTCTTGGAATTAAATTTTCCCAGAGTGATCTGAAGAAATAGGAACATAGGCTGTTTTGATGCAATTTTGAATTTGGAATAAATGAAAAGGTTTATATGGCTTGGACTAGAAGTGAATTCAATATTTTGTCCACTCAGAATGTTAAGGTAGACCCTCAAACAAACAACCCATACATGCAAAATAAAATAAAAAATCCAGTCTAAAGCAACCCACTCAAGCACTGCAATGTAACTTTTTTTAACAAGGCTTTCAGAATTATTTCTCTGAAGCAAAATAAATAGAGAGCTTTTTGTGTTCTTCCTCTCCATATCTGGTATCACTAAAAAATGTCTAAAGATGTTAGAGCAGCTGCGAATTTAATAAAGGTAAGACATAAAAAAGCCCCTGTACAAAGTGTTATTGAAGTAAGATGAAAAGGTAAAACTGTCCTCAAATTGGAATGTGCTGATAAAGTAATACTATCTAAAGATACTTTAAGGAGCATGAGGGGAAATGAGTCAATTCCTCATGTTGCTGATTGATGTTGCAGGACTATTCAGGGAGAACAAAAGGCAAAATCAGTAAGTGGAAAAAGATCAGCCACAACAAATGGGTACAGAAAAGTCTAGTGCCAAAACTAATGGTTTCAAGGGCTGTCCAAATACTGCTGACCTTGAAGGAACTGCCAGAGAGTAGAAGGGCCCTTCAGAGAGACCTTGACAGGCTGGAGAAATGGGCAGCTTCTAATGGTATGAGATTTAACAAGTCCAAATGCCAGGTTCTTCACTTTGGACACAACAACCCCCTGCATCGCTATTGCCTGGGGGATGAGTGGCTGGGGAGTGGTAAAATGGAGAAGGATTTGGGAGTAATGGTTGACAGGAAACTTAATCTGAGCCAGCAGTGTGCCCAGGGGGCTCAGAGGGCCAATGGCATCCTGGCCGGTATCAGGAACAGTGTGGTCAGTCGGACCAGGGAAGTTATTCTTCCCCTATATTCAGCGCTGGTCAGACACATCTTGAGTTTTTTCACAGAGAGAAAACACCCTGGAGGTGTTTAAGAAAAGACTGGATGAGGAACTCAGTGACATGGTCTAGATAATGGAATGATGGGATGCGGAGTTAGGTTATATAATAAAAAAAAAAAAGAAAGAAAGATGATGACATGACCCTGAGTTTAGCTCAGATAGACAAAAACATGGTGTTCATGTCACTAGGATTGTGGGTTCAATCCCTGTATGGGCATTCACTTGGGGGTCGGACTTGATGATCCTTGTGCATCCCTTCCTGCTCAGAATATTCTGTGTGATTCTGTGAAATGACAGTGGTCACTTGACTCCCTGCAGCTTGTGGAGATGTTCAGAACTGTTATTGAGGGTCTATTGCTGGATAGAACTGTATTGCACATGGTTTATATTGGTTCCTCTTCGAAAATCTGTTTGCTGAGAATAAAAGTTGTTTACTTAAAATTCATCTAAGTGGCAAAGCCAGGTGAATAAACTGATGAAGTGCACATTCCACTCCTACAGGCAGGAATATCTTTCAAGCCAGAGTTGTAGAGCATGTGATGATTGACTTTCCATTCCATTTAATTTCTCCAGGGCAGTTGAGAGCAGCAGCAGGGTGTAAATCCACTGAGCTGCAGGGTGTAAGGGCTGGTAGAAAAAGGGGGTTCATGGAATAAACATGGCCAGGTGTAGCCAGGACAACTCCTCAGCACTCAAATGGAGCAGGAGTGCCAACAGGATTCTGAGAAGAGCTGGGAGGAACAGGCTACCCAGGGCAGACAGAGCTCAAGAACATTAGGATGATACCCTCAGGCACATCGTGCGACTCCTGTGCAGGGCTAAGGGTTGGATTTGATGATCCTTTGGGTCCCTTCTAACCCAACAGGTTCTGTGAGAACACATGCACTCATGTAGATTTTCTTTATTAGGATGGTGTTTTAAACACTGCCTTATTTTTGTAGCTGAAAATAGATTAAAATACTGTATTGTGAAAATAGTAAGAAGAGAAAGTGAGCAGGCTGGTTCAATGATGCTGTCAGTCTGCTGGGAGACATTGTCAAAAAGCAAGGCCAGCCCCCCAGCCTGGTCAGCCCTTTCATCTGGAAAGTGTTTTGGCTTTCCTAAGTACCAGCAGACCCCTCCAAATTCAACCAAGCCACAGAACTGTGTCCTCCTGAATACTAATGATGCTATCTAGCACTTTTTACAGTGCTTTTCATCACTAGATCTCTGAGTACTCTTCAAAGGAAGTCAGAGCTGTGAATGAGAGCCCGAGTCCCCAGAGGTGTGTAATTCTCTGCTGACACACTGCTGCAAAGGTCTCTGCCCAGGGATGTCTTTCTAGTCTTTATTTTTTTTATTTATAATGTCAAGGAAAAAAAAAAGGCAATTAAACTGCTCCATTAGCAATGTAGAAGTTTGTAGGCAATTTGTTTTACTCCATTGCCAGCAAATAAACTGTTTCCCGTGAATTCTATGATTAATTCCTTAGGGCTGGAAACAGTGTTAATTGGGGGATTAAGAACCAGATGTTTGTTGTTCTGAATAAATGTTTCAAAAATGAGAAGGACATGAATTTGTAGGTATCCAACCCTCAGACTTCAGTGGGACTTCGTTCCATCTCCTTGCACAATAGCTGGAGTGATTATAACGAAATACCCTTTAACAGATGGGTGTTTACTTAAGCCTGAATACCCTCAGTGATGAGCATTCTACTGCTTTGGGGCTGCTTGTTCCACTCTTTGAATTACGAAGTTTCTCAGTCCTTTATTTTTCTTTCTATGGCTTCATCTCATTATCTTGTCTTCCATTTTTGACTAGGGAGAATCATCAATTGTTGTTTTCTTACAACCTTTCTTAAGGTAATCGTATGCATTTAAATCTTTATTTTGCAGGACTAAGTGTGCCCCAGTCCTTTTAACCTTTCTTCATTCAGTATCCTGTTTCCTTCCCTATGCCTTCAATCTTTATCTTTTATTGGGTATTTTCCTGAAGCTGTGATCCCAAGCAAGGATTCAGTGCTCTTCATGACAGTGGCAGGACACAAAACCATTTCTGTTCTAGAAGTTCAAAGTGCAGCATGTAGATTTGTCCTGCATCTCTGGATTTCCATTTTGCCGATTTCATTCCACATTTTCTGCAAAGACTCATTCTTGATGTGCTGGTGTTGGATGATGTGAGGTGGACATGGCCCTTTGGTTTGTCTTGGATCACAGAAGTTATTTCTTTGCTGGTAAAATTCTTTCCATCCTGGGAAGGTGGGGAGGCCCTGGCACAGGTTGCCCAGAGAAGCTGTGGCTGCTCCATCCCTGGAAGTGTCCAAGGCCAGGTTGGAGCGACCTGGGATAGTGGGAGGTGCCCCTGCCCATGGCAAGGTGTTGAAACAGGATGGTATTTAAGGTCCCCTCCAACTCAAACCATTCTGTGATATTATGAAAGTAGGACTTGAGCTTTTCTGTGGTTTTTGTTGGGTTTTTGTTTGTTTGTTTGTTTTTGAAGGAGATGCTTGGTTATTACAAGGAAATGTGTTGCGTTTAAACCAGCCAGGCAAAAGGGCTGGTCTTACTTTTCGTGTTACTGCATTGATTGCAGCACTCCAAGGAGCCTGGACCTGGCTGCTCTTGCAGCAGTTGCACGAATAATATGTATCATTTAACATTTAATTTCAAAGTATTTTACCATCATTTGCTAATTAACTCCAATGGAGACTTAACCAGGGCTGACTAGACTTATGTAATTACTTTAATTGCATTAAATACAATTATATCTGAATACAAAGGTATCATGTCTTATGCATTTGTGCAGCTGAATTCCTTTTTGTTAGATGTATGGTTAATCCCACATTCATTTTTGTCAAGTTTCCCTGTTCCAAGTTAGCAGGTAAACAGGACACAGAGACTGAGGATCTGTCCCTATCTGCCTAATGAGTCCCTTCCTTCCTTGAATGTAAATTGTCACTTAAAGTGCTACTTTTCTTCCATAGAAATATGCAATATTTCTTACAATAGAATTGTCTATGCGTGGTATATTTATATAGATGTGTATTTCCATGCATGCTCCATATCACTGCTGTTTCTTGCTGAATTGTTCCCTAAGTAGACAGTTTGTCTAGGAAAGAGAAGTGTAGATTTTAGGAAGACATGGATAAGCAAAATGTTTGGGATAAATTACAGTATCCAGAATGACAACACTTGAATGTTATTCAGCAAGTCCAAATTACGTCTCTTTGCATCCTTATTCCATGGACAGTCCACAAACTTTCTGCAAAGGACAACAGGACCTGTTACTGGTGAGGCGGGGGGTTGTGATAGACACTGATGCATTTTTATATTTCCTAGAATCATTAAGGTTGGAAAAACCCTCTGAAATTGAGTCTGACCCTTAACCCAGCACTGCCAAGCCCACCACTAAACCATGTTCTCAAGTGCCACATCTCCAGGGATGGTGACTCCACCTCTGCCCTGGGCAGCTGTTCCAATGCCTGACCACCCTTTCAGTGAAGAAATTTCTCCTAATACCTAACCTAAACCTCCAGCTGCATGGTGGAGTTTTTGAGATGATAATTGGCAGATTTCAGGGAGAACTGTGTCCTGAGTGTTGCCTTCTGGAGTCTCCATCCCAAACCCAGTGAAGTGAGCCCAGCCTGAGAGCGGAGGTGTGTGCAACTCATCGCTTCCCTCAAATGCGTGGCACCACCTCCCTGAGAAATCAGGTCAGAGCTTTTTTCCTTCCCCTTGCAGAGAGGTAAGGGGTGGGGACACATCTGAATGGGTGTGTTCCTTTGTTGTATTAACTGGAGGAATCTGAGCTTCCCACTGGAAGAACAGAAGGATCATCATCATCATTAGTGTTGCTTGGTGAGCTGCTCATTTAGCAGGCAAACATCTCAGGCAGGGCGTATCTGTGAATTCCAGATGGCTAAATCCTGCTTGGGCTCCACTGAACTGAGGGACGTTTTATGTGTGTCTTCCAGGCCAAATGCTTTGCTGTGTCACCTTCCACTTTTTGTGAGTGGCACTATGGAGTTCCAGCAGGAATGAATAATTATGAAACAGCTTTCCTTCAGGAAGGTGATAACTGTCCATCAGTGCCCACGTTGGATGGGCAGGAGCCTTTAATTCTGTTCAGGAGCTGAGGTATGTGAAGTTGGTGTTGACCTCCACGAAGGCCAGAGGTCCCTCTGTGTGTAGGTCAGACATTTGGCTTTTTTCTCTGCAGGCTGAAGGAGTGCCAACAGGAGTTAGACTCAACATTTGTAAATCTGAAAGGGATGCCATAAAATTAACATTTTCTCATGTCTGGGTGTATTAATTCTCGCTTACAAGAAAATACACAAAGAAACTTGTTAAAGGAATAAATTAAAATTCATCTGTGTATGCGATGAATCATGATCCAATTTTGTCTGAGAGGAAGAAAAAAATTTGGCTCAGCTGTCTGTATATTTTTTTTTTCCTCCAAAAAATATTTTATGCAGGGAAAATTATGAAGAATGAGTCAAATATGTTTCTCCCCACTCTTTCACTTCCATACAAGTAAATAGATTAGTCTGGGTCTTATTAATGAACTCCATGTCATTTCTCAGCTGTTAAGGTCTAAAATGAAAAGGATCTCTGGGAAGTTTCCCCAATGTGTTTTTATTTTGCTATTTCCTCTACAGCTTCATGTCACTGTTTTGGGATTCTTTCCTGTAAATATTTCTTCCCCATTTCCAGACTTTCTTCCCTATTTTATTCTGAGTTTTTTGGGGTCGATTGCTGATTTGTTGGATTTACTTTAGTGGATGCACCAGCTGATGTTTAGACTTTCAGGAAAGTGTGCTATTTTAACCTATTTATGAGGGTAGCTTTGGGATGAAAATAACCCTGCAAGCAACTGAATCCTACCTGCAAATTTACACAATTTTGCTTATTCAGCAGTGAAGACTATGGGCAATTACTTCTGAATAAAACTGATTTCAGACAGGCAACATCTTAAAACAATTACTTTAAGAGGAATTCTTACCAAATACTTGTTTTCTGGCTTACTCTACACCAAATAAAACCTGTCTTCTGGGACTGGGTGTTTTGGATGGAATAGAAACACTAAGGGACTGTTTGACCCGGGAAGTTGCAAACCTGTAAATGAAGTATTTCACACTTAGCAAGCTAACTAGTTAGCTTTTATTCCGTGATGGAAGATGCAAGAGTTGATTTAATTAAGAACATTTACCTCTCTAGAGGCTTTTGCTGAAAAGAAATTACATCTCAGGTTTTAATACTGTGTCATTCACGTTGTGAAGGTGAATTTCTCTTCGTGCACCATTTTGAGAGGTCAGCAGGAGCATCCTTCCACTTAGGTGCAGGTGGTGTTTTGTTGCTCAAATCAGGCTTGGCAAGGATGTTCAGCCTTTTCTGAACTCGCGTGGTCTAAAGAAATATCAAAGGAATCTGATAGAGTAACTTGTAGGAAGTGTTGCAGTGACCCTGAAGGGATTGCTCGGTGGGGAACACGTGTAGTTCCTGCACCTTGATGTGTTAAATGGCACATTTGAACTGTTGTCAGTCTCTTTCTGACCCTTTCATGTGAGAGCTGCCAGGAAGGGAGCTGTTTGTGGCTTCAAGACCTCGCCATTATCACCATTAGCGAGGCCATGGCCCTTTCAAGCACTGCCCTAAAGTCACTCACCATCGCGCTGGGAGGGAGGACAAGAAAGCTGCTCTTGTACCTGTTTTTCATGGTTTCAGCGCTGAAACATTAATTTTTCTCAGCACCTCTTGGCTCAAGCAGGAGCTGATGGCTCTCAGCATCCTAGCACACAGTCTGGGTTTTTCATAATGTGTTATTTGGAGCTCTGTTAGGAGCTGTTGTCCAGATGCCAAGTGTGTTAAAAGTGGTTTTTGTCTGTAGGCCAAGTTAGGGAATTGCACAGCTACACCAATAAAAAAAAATCTCATAAAAAAACCTGTAAAAGCTTCAGGAGTTGGGAAATAGAAGGAAGAGAGATTTCTTCCAGGAAGATGAAATTTAATTTAAATTCAATTGAAATAAGTGTGGCTATAGGAGTAAACAAGGTGCATAGATAGAATGAGAGATGGGGAAGATTCTTCTGCTGAGGATGGAACACTAATACTGATAAATGTGAAGCTGATGGAAATTAAGAAATAGAGGAAAAGCAGCGACTAAACAAATGTTTCAGAAGGAACAGATAGATTCAGATTCTAGTGATACTGAAGGAATGAACAGGATCAAGGAATCTTGCAGATGTAGTGAGAGCTCAGGCATTTGTCACAACATTCCAAGAGTGGATTTTTAAGTATGTATATAGAATTCAGATTATGATTTTTTTTTTCTGTGACCCTCCTTCCAGCTGGGTATTTTCCATTACCCTGGAGGGTTGGTTAGCAGGGTAGAGACAGACAGACCTAATAGGAAAGAAGTTCCAAAAGAAAAATGACATGAGATCCTGTGGGGGGGCAGATGAACAAAGTCAGGAGAGGCCAGATTTCAAAAGGGGAAGGAGATGGCCATGAATGAACATGAAATGCTGATAGATGAGGATTTACAAAAGGAAATGTTGGGGGAAATCGTGGACAAAATTGCTCCTCAGAATTGATCTAAGAAAGCAACTGAGGCATTAAATAGGAATTCAAAGCAGAGGCTGAGCAGGACGCAGGAGAGGCAAAAAATGTCACTGAGGTTGTTGCTCAGCTCCTCATGAGCTTTAATAACAGAGCCTTGCTAACTCTGTGAATTTTCAGCTTTTTACAGTTGTTTAACATGGAGTCAGTGGTATTTCCTGAAATCCCTTAAATTCAGTGGGAGCTAGAGTAACCTCTTAGAGGGACTGTGTGCTGCAGTGCATTACCTAATGTATGAGTTATTCCCTGATTTGGCCTCTTTTTCCCAATGAACTCTTTTCTTTCTTCTATTTATTACTTCTGCCACAAACCATCACACCACTTAACAGACTCCCACTATCCGAGTTCAAAACTATGGTACAGTATCCCAAAATTCCAGTGTGGAAAATTTCTTACCATATTTCCTACCCTATTCAGTGTATATTGAATTATCTGGAAGTCTTTCCACCAGCTTCAAAATAAACAGGATGCAGATTCATAATAAGCAGAGTTTCAGATGTTTTACTATTTAATTGGAAGGAAACAGATTGTTTGATGGAATGATAATAACTACCTCTGATCACTGGTTTCAGTGAGAACTGTTGCTTTTGAGAATTTGTGGGGGAAAAAAAAAGAGTTCATTTTTCATGCTTAGGAAATATTAGCATTTGCTATTGCCAGTATTAGATATTTAGTGCTTGTAATTTGGCACATGAAAAATGCTGCCTTCTAAATCTATTCCCCAAAAGTCATTTATACGTGTATAAAAGGGAGGTTGATAGCAACAATATTAATATATTCTCATGGGGAAAAATAATGTAAGAATCTCCTGCATAGGCAATCCAGCCTCCTCTGTGTCATTCACCTCTTTCAGAAGGGAGTGGAAACTGTTGTGCTTGTATTCCTTTGAGATGTAAAGTTGTAGTATTACAAATTACCACTTGTTTTCAGTATTGACTAGAAAAATAAATGCAATTATGTTTATGAATGTTGAAAATTAAGCAAAAGAAAGCAATTGTATGTGTTTGAGGATCTTTACAAATGAAAAGCTGTATTCATTGAATTCTCACGGGCTCTTTTTCTCCCTGTGATGTTTCGTGACGTGAACTCTCAATTGAGTGAACAGCTGCAGGAAAAATGGCAGCAGCCAAGTCGCAGGGAATTCACAGGAAATTGAGACATTTCAGGCAGCAGCACAAGCACTTTTTACCTTGAGAAATGCTTGACTTTTTATTAGTAAAATGTCCATAAATACAGAGAGATGTCAAGCCCTTATTGGCAGCACTCACCCCTGGTCCTTTGGGTGAGCCTTGTTTGGATGAACAAAGATTCTTCACTGTCACTGTGGACAGGATTTATCTTTCTAATGGGGGAAAGAGGGTTTTCTTCTTCTGGTCTTCTTTGGATTTACTTACAACACAAGCATTAATGTAATATCAAGGCAATGTCAGTGTAGATCAGAAGGATGTAGCAAGGGAAGCAGAAAAGGAAACCCGTATCACAGCTCAGGTGTCTTCTTGGTTCATCTAATTCTAAAACAAAATGATCCTTAACGCTAAAGATCTGACCACATCCTTTTGATCTTTGAAAATACCCTTTGGTATGCATGTTGGCAGAGTCAGGATATTTTACCCCTCCGTTCCTCCCATCCAGCCCTGGCACACACAGCAGCAGAAGCTCTGGGGAAGAACTGACTTGGAGGCAGTGAATACCCTTCTGTCTTCAGAGCTGTTCCTCATTCATTTTAAGATCCCTTAGAACAAATACTTTATGTACTGAAAGTTTATGCAGCACTTCCATTTTTTCATTTACTTCTATAACACATCTCTGATGCCAGGCTAATAAAGCTTTAACCAGCATGTTTAGTATTGGCACAGGATAACTGTAAGTGAAGCCTCTTCAGGAGTCTGTCTGCTCCATCCAGATACTACGTGAAAACATAAACCCTCCAAAAGCTTCCCTTCACTCCATCCCACTTGCTTTCCATGTACATGAGACCTATTTGTATTACTGTTTTTTTCCTACAGTACTCTCTTCATTTTATAATCTGCTCCAGTTACGGTAGCGAAGATCAAGCTGTGAAAGAATTTGGCAATAAACCCCAAATCACCTTCTCCATCACCTCCAGCCTAATAGGATATAATCAAAGTATTAAAAAGCAAGCAAACAAACTATAAGCTAAATTAACTTCTTGCTAATTTTGATGCAGTCTGGGGTGGCTGAGCGAAGATGTACCGTGGATATTGCTGTGCTTTCCCATGGCCACTTTTACTGCTCCATCTGTCCACAGCAGACCAATGTCTTTCCCCCTTTCAGTTTGATAGGTTTAAGTTGTTTGCGGTATAGTTAGGGGAATATTCAAAAGGAAGAATCATAACCAGAAAAAAAGTGGTTTAGCTTAGTTCTCATTAGCTGTTCATCTAGAACAGATTGCACAGGATGGTCTTGTGGAGTGTGTCTGATTGCTGCAGCTTGGTAACTTAATGGGGACGCGTTTTTAGCAGCTTGTTTAAGTGTGTCTGTGCCAACTGACCTCTCGGCTTGGTGTGCAGTGAATCAGCTCTAGAAACTCCAGTTTAAACCTGGGATCTCATTTCTATGTCCTCCTTTGAACTCAATCTACTCTTGTGTATTTGTTTGATTTTATATGGCGTCTTGTATCACTGATCTGGGCAAGAACTCCTCACTCTCCATCCATAAACACTTGCTGTTTTTCAGTACAGCTTAGAAGTCACAAAACTCCTTGTCCCTACATTTTTCCTTCTGTTTCCTTATGCTCTGAGCTTTTCTTCTCATGCAACATTCATGTTCCTAATCTCACTCTGTGTAGGAACTAAGTTTTTTTCTTTTAGTCCATAGTGTTTTTACATAGCTACAAACCAAGCAGCTCTCAAACCTCCCTCCTGTGGCTCTTACACCATCAAGGCCAGGTTGGACGGGGCTTGGAGCAACCTGGGATAGTGGAAGGTGTCCCTGCCCATGGCAGGGGTTGGAATGAGGTGAGATTTAAGGTTCTTTCCAATCCAAACCATGTAATGATTCTATGATTTCTATGTGTCTTTTCTCATTATTATCTATTATCTTTTCTATTTTTTCGCTTCATCCCTCAGGGTCTGTCACTCACAGCCTCAAGCCCAGGGAGAGACAGATCTGCGAGACTCCAGCTTGCCGGGGGAACGGCACAAACACACTCTTGCAACTCAGCTGAATTGATACAGAGAGCATTTCTCAGCCTTGTAGCCTTTAAGTGAGAAACAGGATTGCAAAAGCTAATTTGCTTGTTTTCATAGCACGATCTTAATTCTACAAGGGAGAGAAGATGATCTAATCTAATTTAATTTTGCTCTTTGAGAAGAAGGGAGATCACTTGGCCAGCTGCTGCTCTGAGCAAACATGGAGTGTGCAGGCTACAAGATAAGCTTTGAACTTTATCAAGTCTCTTGGCAGTCTATGCTAATGTGTGCTGTTGGGAGAGCTCTGAAACTTTTGCCTGTGATTGTATTAATTAGTGTGCTGCTCCAAATGAGCTGTAACTCCCTGTAAAACGAGGAGCTGTTACACACTGGGCTGTCTTTGTCCCTGATGCTTTAGTGTTTGGGCAGGGTGGACTGTGATTTTGCAAATTAGGCCAAAAATGTCTTCACAGTGCTTCTTCTGTTTTGATTTCTTTTTGAAACTTTAAGCTTAACCCATTCGAGCTGGTTATTTATTAGAAGATGAAAAAGTGTGTGCCCCAATCCTGTGTTTGAAGAGAAAGTCTTTCTCTCTCCAAATACTTGCCCTTCTAACACACAAGGTGTGGACACATCTCAAAGCTTCGATGGTCATACTAAATTTTCCTCCACATGGTGACAAACTCCCTCAAAAAACAAATCCACTCTAACTTAGGGCTGCAGGACTCTTAAACTAATCCTTTGAGGTGGATTTGTTGCCTTCTTAAACCTGGAGTTTCTAGGTCAAGTAAGTCTGCCAACAGGTTGAGATATTGTAAAAGTGAAAGACATGAAAACATATTCTGACACCTTTCTCCTTCAGGCATTGCCTCAGTGCCCTCAAACCTTCCACTGGCTGGAACTTGCCACCTCTGCTTCCATCCCTGCTGTGCATCCCCAGTGTGTGAGATCTGACTTCCCAAAAATCTATCCAATTGTTGCATAGTGTTGGAAGATGTGTGTTTTAGCTATGTACAATAATTTGTATGTCATACATACTTTAGAAAAAATTGGATCTTTGTTGCAATGATCACCTTGACTCTTCTCACTGATGAGCTCATTGAGGTAATTAGCAGCCTGTCTTGCCTCTTTGCATATTTTGATCATCTTCCATGCAGTGTTGTCCCAGGCTGCTTGGCTGAGCCATGTCTGTCTTCAGAAAAATAAAACCTACAAGGAGTTAAATTGGAGGATTTCTGTCCTGTGTTCTTGGATGTACAACAGAAGTCCATGACTGTTCCAAGAGCTTCACAGCTCGTCTGGCCTAGCTGAACTTGATACACCTCATGCCTGCAGGGTCTAGGCTGGGTTTAGCCCTCTCAGACATATCTCTAAACAAAGAGATTTAGACATTTGGCTGAAATCTCAATATTGGCTCTAAGACAAGTGTGAACTGCTCTGATTTCTCACTTGGATCCAGATGCTGCTCTGTGATCCTTTCCAAGACAGGTAATAGGAGTGTTTTGGCTTTCTTACTCCATCAGCTTCTTTAGATTTCTTTTTCCATTTGTCTGAGAAAAACTTAATAAGCAGATGAATCACCAATATCCTTCCTGTGAAATAAGGACTTCATACCTTCCATATTAAAAATAAAGCTTTGTATCAAGTCCTTTGTGAAGACTCTACTCAGTCTTCATATTTTGTAGGAAAAGAGAAGACACTAACATCTCTATATCAAATTAATTATTTGCTCTAATTGCTGTCAGCCTAATGATTCTCCCTTACTATTTTTAATTGAAAGAATAGGACAAACAGTAGGACTTTTAAGGCACCCTACAGCCCTATGCTTGCCTTCATATTTCTTTTTTTAGCTCATGAGATAACAGAATTAATCTTCCCACCTGCTTTTCCTAAATCCTTTTTCATTATTCCAAGAGCAAAGGCAATAAGCATTATCTCATTTGATGATAATTATATTTAAAGCTTGTTAAACTGAGGGCAGATACATGATTCTCAGATATCCTATCATCAGGTTTGTAAATGTACAGTGCAATAACCTGTACAGAATTTGGTGGGTTGTGACAAAGCCCAAATACTGCTGTGTCTTTTATGTGTGCATTCACATCTGCTTGAACATGGAGAAAGTGATAAAACCTTGGATGGGGCTTGGAAAATCTGGTCCAGTGGAAGGTGTCCCTGGGGAGGGAGATGGAATGAGATGGTCCCATCCAACCCAAACCATTCTGTGATTCTATGAACTTTAAAGTCCACTCCATGCCTTATGTAATAAGGTTTTTGGAGGTCCGGAGCTGAAGTATTTTCATTCAGTTTGGATACACTTAGTCCTGGAATTTGGTTGACTGTGTGGGTATATCCTTGTTAGTGTCGAGGGATTGAGCTCTTCCCTCTGCCTCTCTCTGAGGGTGCTTGGGCCACAGCTGAGCCTCTTGTGCCCCTCTGGTCCAGCTGGAATTCTGCAGTAGGATGCACATGAGCATGTTGAATGCGTACCCAATCTGCAATTAAATGTGTTTTTCTGTCGTTACCTTGTCCTCCAATCTGTGATCTGAACACCAAACTGCATTTTTTCCCTGCCTATTTACATCCCTGTAACTAATAATGCTTTCACAAACCAATTATGCTTTCACAAATACATGCATAATCATGGCTTTCATTTATTGCCTCCGGTTTAAAGTTTGCCACAAAAACTCCCTTATCCAGGACAGAATAACAATTTGTGTTGGGTTTATTGTTTTTAGCCAGTATTGTAGAGGCTACAGTACATCAGTGCTACGCTGCCCTCTGCTACACCACTGTCGAGGTGAAATCCTGAAATCCCTGGACACAGATAACAAGTTCTGCAATCCTCTCGTGCCAGCACAGCCATGGCTGTGCTAAGAGAGCCAATGTTAAGGTGCGGAGGTGAAGACCGTAGGTATGGGTAGCATCTTTACTAGTGACTTCAGGAGTGCAAGATAATTCAGCTAATTTTGGATTAGTTGAAAGTTAGCAGAGAGATTGGTGCAGAAGGGAAGGAAATGATTTCAACTTCAGTTAACACACAATAAACTACATTTTCCAGTCTTTCCACTTTTCTTCAGAATATTAACAGTTCAAAGTACTTACCTCTAAAAATCTCATCATGAACATTAAAATTACTATTTTTTTTCGGGACACAGGGCTCACTGCAGCAGCAGTTCAATCAGCCTTACTGTAGTGCAATCCTATTGAATATCTGCCAGGAATGTAGATGAGATGCCATTCTGCTTTAAAAGCTTCAGCTAATATAATTAATTGCATTCATTTTCAAGGTGATGTCTTGCTTGTTTGGGCGAGTGAGCAGTAGGGGATTAAAAAAAATGGAAATTTCATCAGTGATTACAAAAGAGAGAATGATTTACTAATTGCCTTTCCCCATTCCCTGACAGCTTGTATCTCTTACCAATCTGCCTCAAGTCACAGGAAACATTTGTGTGGTGAGAGATGAGGATAAATACACTGAGAGGAATTTGTCGGTGCTGAATTTGTTTTTCTTTCATGGGGAACTAGACTTGTCTCCAGTGTTTTATAGTAAGTGCAGCCGTTTAGCCTGTGACCCCTGTGCTTTAGATTAAAATATCTTCTAAAGACTTTAAGTGTTTCAGCAGAGAGGAATGTAATTGGGAGCAATCCTCTCTTGCCAAGGAGCAGAGCCCTGTTGGCACCTGTGTTCTTTAGTTTTCAGCTCCAGGAAACACAAAGATAGTGATTTACATCAGTTCACAAAGGGACTGTGGGATGCTGCAGGTTCTGCTTGTTCCCTCATACTGCTGCCTTGTCAAAGCTCAGTCTCCCACAATTAAATGAGTGGGATCAGACTTCCTAGTCTGTTTTGACTGCTGGATCTCTAGTAGGGCAGCAGCTCACCTGATGGGATGGCTCCTGCTTCCTTTATTTCTTTGCTGCCGTGGAATTTCCTTGTGCAGTGATCTGTGCTTGAGGCAGTGAGGGAGCTGCTCACGGGTGTTTGGGTACAAAGTGTGAAGAAGCAGGTATTTACCTTGAAATCCAGAATTATAGAGCGACATAAGGGAATATGGTGAAATAGTGTGTTTAAGGGAACAAGTCCCTTTTTATGAATGTCAATGCAGCTGCATCTCCCCAGTTCAAAGCTTGAAACCTGGCTTTAGCTTTGGCAGACAGATTTTAAAAAGAAAAAGCTTTACAGTAAAGGCATCTGGAGAGCAGATGTGATAGGACATTCAGGTAAAAATTTTAAGCTGTTTGAGCTTTGATAAAAAACATATTTGTGCTTCTGACAGTTATCCTTTTATTCTTACATTTAAATGTCAGACATTTCATATCTACAGGAAACCACCAGTGATATGGCTCAGTACTTCAGGTACTTTACCTGCACAGGTAAAGGGTGTGAGAGTTTTGTTTGAATCCCACCTGTATCCCAGAAGGCACATCACACACAGACTTTGCCTGTGCAGTGGGGTTTGAGTCTCTGTACATCAAAATGGGAGTAGGAACTCCCACATTTTTCTGTATTTCTGGGGAAAGGAAAACAGACTAAAAAAAACCATAGTATGCTGAAGAAAATCCTTTGCTGCTGAAGCAGAAATAGGGAAACATTACCTCAATGTCCAGAGCTGCCGGGTGTGCTAAAGTGCGTCTCTGTCTCTTAGCACAAATACAGTTTCTGTGATCAAGTACATAGCAATGTATTTAGTAATCCTCCTCTACCCTTATTCTGCAGTAGCACCTTAGAAAGATTGAATATTATCAACATTTTAGGAAGATTTTCCCAACCTTTTCACTACTACTTATTTGGTTCAGGTATTAATTTCAAAAGCAAATTTGTTCCAGCTCACAGGCTGGGACAACAATGATTTAGGAGTTCCAGGTAAGTGGGATTTAATCTGTTAGGTGGCTGAAATGGTGCCATATGCTGAATCAGGACAGTGGTTTCTACCATCCGCCTCCCTGCCCTCTGGTAGATCCTCAGTGGCAGGGAGTAGATAATTTGTTAAATCAACCTCTGTAACAAGATCTGTTTGACTGGGTTTAATTTGGTAGCAGAACGTATTGAATGCAGATAGAATCACGAAGGTGAAGGCACAGACAAATGTCTGGTGTGTCTAAGGGTTCCTTCAGGCATTTCTAAGTTTCACTTACAAATAGAAAAAGTGTCAACTTTGTGACCTGATTGAATTGGCAGATTCAGCTCCCTGAGCCGGTGGAATCAGGGAGAGGAAGGACCCTGCTGATTCCAGCAGGAACCCGGTTCCAGAGTGTTTAACAAACCACAACAACAGCCTCTAAAGAATATCAGGAGATAAACAAAGTATCAGAAGCTGAATAAACACTAAAAGATTGGACAGTGCAGTGAAAAAATTCACAGTGCTTGCTGGTTCACTGAGGCTTAAATCATTTCCCTGTAGCCAATTCCGTTTGTGAATGAATAAGTAAATACTTTGTACTGCAAGAATGGTTGCTCCTCTAGGAAAAACAAGTTGACAGTTGGTTTTGGTTACTTCTTCCTAAAATACTTTTATTTCCCCTGGATAAAAATCAATGCGAAAGAGCAAGCCAAACCTAGAAGTAACAAGGTGCTAAATGAACTTGCCCTTGGTAAGTGAGCCAGGCCAACCTCTCCCGCTGTTATGATCGTATGACATTCCTGTGATGATTTTGCACTTGTCCTGCAGGATTTTGCAAGCTGGCTCTGGTGTAAATTTGCTTCATTTTTCCCTGGTTGCCTCCTGTTCTTCTTGGGGGTAAAGTGGGACAGGAAGGAGTGAAATGAGATATTCCTGCTGCTTGTGGAGGATCCCTCTCCCTGTAGTTACAGGCTTGTGCATTGCCTCTGTTGCCTTAAATGATTGTACAAATCTTCAAATACTGAAGACACCCATAAACCCTGATTTCAGCACTTAGTCTTTTTCATCCCAACAGCTGCTCTTGACATTTCAAGCCCCTGAGCCCAGTTGAGTTAACGGTGGTGACTATCACCAGTTGTTCCTCTTTCCTGCCTCAATGAGATGTCTCCCCTGAAAATAACAGGAGTCTGTGATGCAGGTGGCACAGCTTTCAAATGTTAAACCAGAGGCAATTATCCTGAGTTACTCTCTCATTTGCAATATTCCCAAGTTTTGGAGTTGAATGTTATTTTTTTTAAAGCAGTTGTGGTTACTGTTTGACATTTAAAGTCTTGTTTGCTTTCAACTGGTTCATAAAGTCATGTGTCATTCTGCTGTACTGGAAAGGGAATGGAGTGTTTCTGGGATAGCCCAGAAAAAGTGGATTATTTTGTTATGTAGAAATGATAAAAGAATAATGAGTATAATCTGATGTAGGGGAAAGAATTGCATCATCCTCTGATGATGTTTGTATAATTTAAATAAACCAAGTAGAAATATTTATGGAGATGGAATCCACTGAAGATGTGAAAACAGTGTTTGAGCTGGGTGAAATATTTTATCCCTTTGCAATGTAGTAAATTGTCATAATGAAAACTCCTAAAATTGGCCTGCGGAATTTCTTACAGGGGTATGAGTGGGAATTCTGCAGCAAGATGTTGAAAATACCAAATTTAGGTTTTATACAAAGTTTATTTATAATGAAAGGAGTAAAAATATATTAGAACTTGTTCTAGCCCTCAGGTTGGGACAATCTATGGTTTGGGAGTTGTAAGGCAATGAAGCTGTAAAAGCTGAAAGGGGGAATATAAGTAATCATACAGTTAAAAAACAAGGCAGTAATAGAAAAAAGGGTTATAAAAGATAATGCTGATGCCTTTAATGCATAGCTCAGCAGCATTAAAAGCACAATAAAAAGCAAAGAAATCCTGAAATGAATGAGCAGAGTGAGTGAAAATTGTGGCATCTCCTCAGGGCTGCTGGAGTGGCTGCAAGAGGAGCTCCCCTTTCGTGGAAAGGATGTTGGGAAAGAGATAAAAGCAAAGGTGAGACTGGAGTGGTCTCGGGCCCTGAGGATCTAAAACCAGTAAGGGATGCTGGAAAAATTATGGATTTAATAGCCTTTGGAAAATAGAGATGGGGTGACAATGAACCTTGATAAGGATGTTCTGGGAAAAAAATGTCCAGATGCTACTGGAATATCTGAGTTGATGGGATATTTAGGAACAGGACATAGTGAAGTAGATGTGGGAGAGGGCTATGGACATTGATAATTCCTTGGAATAAAGAGAAATACATGAAATAGAGACTCTGAAGGACAAGAGTAGAGTGAATGCTACGCTCGTAAAGCCGTAACTCAGTAGGGAGGAAATGGGAGGCAGCTTTCCACCAGATTTTGTTTGCAAGAGTGTTTTGTACATCCAAACTCTTCTAATTTTGTTGGAATAGTGTGGCAGAGTGAAGATTTTGAAGTTCATGGGGCTACTGAACCATTGCTGAAAAATCCAGATTATAGAGTGGAGGGAGTGGGGAAAGAAAAAGGCGCTGAAGTTAAACTGAAAATGGGATACTACTGGGAAGTTGCTTTAAACTGAACCTTCCCCCAGAAGTCTGTGGTAGTTCTAAAGGTATAATATTCTCATATGAGTTTGCTTCAGTATTTATGACATCATCTGTGGTACCATTGTGTTTCTACTGTCTTTCATCTTTTGAATTGACTACTTGAATTATACATTAATCATCCATTAGGACTTCAGTCATAGTCAAAATAATATGTTTTTACATTCTCTGTATCCTAAAAATGACATTTGGTCAGTCTGTGTGCTCTTCTCAAGTGGAGGAGTATTTTATGGATTTTTGGTGCTAGTTTTAAAAGACATTCTGCTTATTAGCTTGTCTAGATGCTTATTGTTTATATGTCAAATTCTTCAACACTTCACTTGTACTGATGATGTTTTTCTGGCTGTGAAGACATTACTTTGTCCTGAAGGAATGATTGTTGTTTGTCTTGGGGGATAAGAGTTAACATAAGTATCGTCATGAACAGTAAATAGAACAAAGCCATAAATATTGATTTTTTTATGAAAAAAACTTTATTTTTTTTATCCATGTCTCTAAACTAATTCCTGTAGGCGAAAAGGAAACATTTAAGCATTACTTTTGTCATGAAACTGTCAGTTTTCCCGGAATGTGGGCTTCAGATTCCCAGGTTGATTTTGACATCTGTTCACAGGAGTGCAATAACTACACCATAAAATCATCTGGTAATAGTATTTGAGAGCAGAGGATAAAACAATCCTGTCCATCGTCCTGTTCTTTGGACATTAGTAGTGACAATGTCCCTCCTTTTCCATCTCTTTGCTCTGATTCATTCACGTGTGTTGGAGTATTTTCAGAGTAACAGAACCTGGATTTCTGCAGTACCTTCCAGCCCAGCCCCGAGGAGATCTTGTTACAATTCCAGTAAGGAATGGAACCTTTAGGAAAAGTGGAGATGATTGTCCAAAACTCTTGGTCAACAGGTTTTGGGGAAATCCAGGATGAACATGTGAGCCTTCAGAATAATTTTTAAGGAGGAGGTGGGTTGTTCACTGTTAATCTTCAGGACAATCTTACCCCCAACTTTGCCATATCTCTGCTTTTGAGGATTTTTGCACTTAGGATGAGGTTGTAAATTCCATCAGTAAGGAAGGAATTAGATTCATGAAGTATTAAATATCTATGTTTTCTACAGGATCTTTGCAAATAACAAAGTCATATTTTCTCCTTATGCTAAATGAACTTTTGTGGGCTGTTCTCATTTGTTTGGTGGGGATTTTGGTTTGTTTTTTTCTCTTGCTCATCCTCACATGATTTTCGTGCATCTCTCCTCTCTCTCAGCTTTCTTGGAGCCTGGCCAGTTTGCAACAGTTGAGGATTTAAAATTTTTTTCCTATCAACCGCAGTTGTTTTCCCAAGGAACAACAAATGTAATTTTTCCCATTCCAAAACCTGTCTTTCTTATTCATGGTGCGTTTCAAAGGTCATAATATCTTAGCACGTTCAAAATGTCTCCAAGGATTTGTATAAGTTCTACTTCAACATATGGTGTGTATGAGCAGTGAACTCCACTGCAAATACTGAGAGCTCAAAGCAAACTGCATGAGAGAGTCAGGGCAGAGAGTAAATTAGGTGGGGGGAAAAACTAAAAGTGTGAAATTAGTGGAACAATGAGAGAAATCGATACACTCATTTTGAATATTTGGAAAATAATGTGTTTGACATTCTCAGGAGAAATTACTGGCTTGTCTCATCCATGCCCGACATTTATTTCAAGTCTTCTGTCTGCTTGTAATGTACTTCTAAAAAAACAGCTACTATCTGTGCCCGTTTGATGTAATTTTAAGTATTGACAAAAATGGAGACTTGCAATTCAAAAGTAATTGTCTTTAATGAACATCCAGAAGACTAGACACCCTTGTCTGTCTGTGGACAGACAAGAAAGGAGCTTTTCTTTACAAGTCCCAGAAAAACGCTGTATAAACACAAATTGTTTATCAAGATTACAAAAGTTAGAGTGTGACTGGCTATTTACTGGGGTGTTATGGAAATGTTTTCTCTTCCTTGTGGTTGTTTCCAGTTGGTGAAGTATTCTGTTTTGCATTAGTGTACAATGATTAGTCACACACACACACGTGCATTTTTTGCTGAGGAAGGATGGAACTGTGGCAGGACTATGTGGGGAATTTTCATCTAGGTTGTTCAGAATTCCAGTTTGCCTGTTGACTCTTTTTGTGGGAATGTCTGGCTCTTGCCTCCCTCGACTGAACCGGTGTAGTTGGATTACCAGAGTTTCCAGTGACACTCTGAGGGATGCAGTTGTGCCTTCCCAGTCAGCCTCTTGGCACATGGCTGAATGCTTTTCCAGAGCTGGCAAGGAGATTGTATTGAACACTTGTCCATACCTCAAAATATACAAAAAGCAGCTGAAGTGCCTTGGAATGGCATTTGAAAGACTTGTGGTGAGGAATTTGTAGAAGGTCAGTTTTTCTCTGCTGGTAATTTATTCTTTCTTAGAATCATGGAATGGTTTGGGTTGAAAGGGACCTCAGAGATCATCCTGTTCCACCCTGTGCCATGGACAGGGGCGCCTCCCACTATGCCAGGTTGCTCCAAGTCCCTGGTCTTGGACAACCACAGCTTCTCTTGGCAACCTCTACCAGTTCCTCACCACCTTCACAGGCAAACGTTGATTCCTAATATCCAATGTAAACCTACTCTCTGTCAGTTAGAAGCCATTCCCATTTGTCCCGTCGCTCCAGACCTTTGTAAATTGTCTCTCTCCATCTTTTTTGTCATCTCCCTTCAGGTACTGGAAAGCCACAATTGGGCCACCCCAAAGCATCTCTTCTCCAGGCTGAGAAATCTCAATTCTCTCCTCATAGCTGAGTTGCTTCATCCCTCTGATCATCTTGGTGCCTCCTCTGGACTTGCCCCAACAGCTCCATGTCCTTCCTGTGCTGCTCCCCAGAGTTGGAGGCAGGATTGCAGCTGAATCCTCCTCCGCTTTGCTGTCCACAGGGTTAGGGATGAGCCCAGGACATGTTTTTTTCCTTCCAAAGTTTCTTCTTCACTCGCTTCATGTTGTGCATGTCTAGTTTTGAAGTCAAGCTTATTTTATTGTGTCACCTGGTCTCTGTCACTTCATGTCTTTGGTGGAAAACCACTGCCGTGATCAGGGCTTTTTTATCTTGTTTATTTTTCATGCAGCAAATCATGGAGAAAAGACAGTAGTAGTGAGTTATTATCTGGGATTTTTACATTCCAGCCAAAATGCTTTCATTTAACCTGTGACTTTTCCTTCCACTGTGGTCTGAGCAATACTTACTTCTTCACTTTGGCACAAAAGGTAGAAATACTGTGGGTAGTTTGTCTTAATGACTTGAGTCTTCGACTTCAGCCCATTGAGGAAGACCCTGAGAATTCCTCTTACAGGAGGAGGAATTGGGGCTCTTTAGAGGGTCACAATTTACCATATGCAATACATCTTCACTCAAACTTTACTTCCATAGATTGAACTGAACTGTTGCTGTTGGGAGTGTTTGCTGCTGCTGGGTCTCTATTGATTATCCAAACCAAACATGTTAAAAATCCAAATTAAAGCTGAGGGGAAAACTACAGAAAAACAAAGTGTTATAGGAGGCAGATATCATTCTGTATTTTCCAGAAATAGGGGTTGTCAGAATCAATTGCTTGTGATAAAGCACAGACAGGATCTGTGGTAATTTTAGGAATAAATCCCCTTGGATGAATGACACAAATCTTTTTCCTGCTTTTCAGCTGTGTTCTCTGTTGAGGCACAGGCAAGGGCACAAGTCCTTAAGATCTGAACAGCTATTTTAGAAGTGTGTTAGAATTTTAAAAAAACCCTAAAGTTGAGATACATGTGTTTTGAAACAGCATCTGCAATATACTCTGGCACTTATTTCCAAATAGCTATTACAGAAAACCTGTGTTTCCATGCTTGGTTGCTCATCTGTGAGCTGACAACATAAATGTTTTTCATGTCTCTGTGAGATGGTGACAGTGAAGACACTTGCAAGGCAGACACAGTGTTGTCCCAAATCCCTATGGATGGCGAGATACAGCTCCTGTGATTGTCCCTGAGAAATAAGGACATGTGGGTTGATGATTTGAAAAGACAGGATTGTAACTGCAACGATATTTGAAAAGTTTCTGTTTCTACTCCAGTCCGAGAACACGTCTTCTTGGCTGGGGAGGAGGAAGAAAGACATGCACCGCCTCATTCCACACCCTGCCGTGGGCAGGGACACCTTCCACTATCCCAGGTTGCTCCAGCCTGGCCTTGGACACTTTCAGGGATGGGGCAGCCACAGCTTCTCTGGGCAACCTGTGCCAGATTATTTTTTTTTTTTTTAATTGCACAAAGCATTCGAAAGCAAACAAAAACATTGTTCAGAATTCTTTTAAAAATTAAAAGCTCTTGCAGGCTTTACTGTTCACCTCCAATATTGGGAATATGGTGGATGCTGTGTTTTTCTTCCTTGTGCATCACTGGTTTTATGGGGTTTTTTCCAGATTAGTGCTATCACTAACATCAGGTTGGTGTTTCTTTCTGCCACTAAAGGAAAAGATTGGTTCAGCAGTTGGAAAAACAGGTCTTGTCTGCAAATAGTGCCCCAGCTCCCAGAGCTGCTGCAGTCCATTCAAAATCTGCTGGCGTGCTCCCTCTGGCTCCTCTGTCTGACCCTGCCAAGGCTGGTCATTCTCATGCATTTCTAAGGATGTTCATCTTATTCTCTTGATCAAGGCCAAATAAAAATCAAATTGGAGAGAGCAAGAGAAGCACTGGGAAATCAGTCACAATGTCAGTGGGTTTGGGTCTTTAGAGAGAGATACTTAGAAATTTGGGCAAATGGCTGTTACTGAGAATTTCAGTCTGCTTGAAAAAAAAAGTATCTGGTAGTTGCTATTTGTTGTGGAAGCAGTTGTTCCTCACTTGTAAAAGGCTCAGGGATTCAATCCAGGAATAGAAACAGTGCTTTTGTTGCTTAGAGGCACATGTTGGGATGAGTAGAAATGAACAGTGAGTAACCCATCAGCTGAAAAAATGCCACATACAGGATTTGGGCTATTACACAGCTCAGACAATTTCAGAGGTGTCAAATTGGGTTGGTGAATAATTCACAAATGAGAGAAGTGTCCATTTCACTGGGAAAACCACTTTTACACAGTTTTGCTCAGCCCATTCTCATGGTGGTAATTTATCAGCTTGTGTAATTCCCCCCACAACAACCTTTTCTGTTTTATTTCAGTGGATGGCTGGGTCAGGATTCCAATGGCGTCCAAACCCTTCTGACAGAATTTCACAAGGAACTGAGGCATGGACCTCCATGAACTTTTCTTCAACAGGTGGCCTGATGGGTTAAAAAAAAATCTAGTTCCCACCAGTGTGGCCACTTACATTATTTCCCCAAGATCCTGCTTCTACGTGAGCAGAAAAAGAGTAATGCAAAAGATGTGACAGCACATTCCTTACAGGGGTTGGTAGACCAGCGTGGCATGGAAAGCTGATCCCATATGGAATGCTGGTATGAAGAGCTGAGTGTTTGTAATGCTTTCTCTGCGGGTTTTTTCCACTCTGAGAGATCCTTCATACCAGGAAAGTCTGAGAATATCAGTGATTTATTTATTTTGCTGAGCATAACATCACCCTTACTGAGATTAAATCTTACAGGGAGTTGCAGCTTCATGTTTGGCTTTTGATGTTGTGGCAATAAACAGAAAAAACTCTGGCCTTGAGGGGCAAGGAAGGCAGCTGACACATGAATGGCAGAAACAGCTGAACCCCTGAGATGTCTGAATAACATTCCTGATGTATTATCACCTCGTTTTTCATTACTGCATCCGAGTTCATTAAAGAGACTTGGCTCTTTGAACTGGTTGACAAAGTGTTCACTGAAATATTTTGCCCAGCTCCCAACTAGGAACTACACAACTACCCTGCATGTTAATAAGTGAAGCTCAAAGTCTGACCCTTGGTTCTGAAATCCTCTGGTAGCACGTCAGGACTGGGGAATATGCTTGTAATTGGATTTTTAACAGATATGAGTGTTTTTTAAGTCCTTTTTGAACCCTGTGAGCAGAACTGATAGAACATACCAGTAAACAGGGAAAAGGCAAACAAACACGGATTTGGAGCACAGTGATCACGCTGTATCCCCGAATTTCTTGAGGAATCTCTGGGATACTTTTTCAGCAAGTGCAAATGAGCAAAGTCAGATGGGTGCTGTAAATATTACTGGTGGCCAGTTCAAATAAAGATTTAAGGGAGACATTGAAAATTCAAGTGAGACATAAAGTTATCTTGTTCTTTTCTATTTCATTATTCACCATAGAAAATGTATGTATGTATTTATGCTGCACCTTGATGCCTTGTGAGGCAAAGAAAATAAAAAATAAAACTTGAGTTAACATGATGAGATGAGACAATATCAGCCTTGAAGGGCCTTTTTATGAGTGAAATAAGGCTTGGCTGTTGTTATCCTAATGACTTATTCATCAAACAGAAGGAAATCTATATGGCAGAACAAGATAAATCCATGTTTCCTCACAAACATATGCACCAACATACCCCACCAAGTACCATAAAAGTGTGTGCTCTTCCCTAAGCCTGGAATAAAGGACTAAATTATGCAGCTGCACTGCGTGGTGGGGTAATAGATTGAGTAGTTCTGGCTTTAGAACACTAAGGACATGTCTCCCCATTAATTAAGGAGCACTTTGTGTTGTGTTTGCCTTTAATCAGGGAAGCTGAACTGGTTGGATGCTTTGGGGAAGAAGCACAACTTGTTTTCCTCACACGCTTTGTGCATCTGCTTTCAATTCTGGGACTTCTTCGGAGCAGAAAGGGGCAGATCTCCAGTGAAGTTGAGGTATCAGGACAATAAAACATGAGGAAGGTGTCTCTACTGGTTTATCAAAGAGAAGAAAATTTGAATTTTCTTGTGTTGGAGGTGACCTTCAGTTCCTTAGTTTGTTTAAAACTTGTCTTTAGCAACAAATTCTCTTGTACCAGATCTTCAAGCAGTAGCAAATGTGCTGTGATTCTCTGTAGCTGAATAGAATTTCTCTTTCTTGTGATTTTCCCCCGTATAATAAGCCTGAAACATCTTCAGTCTGAAGGTTTCAGGGTTGCTCACTAATTATCCAGCCTTAGGAGGGTCTCTCTGAAAGGTGTTGTTCTGCGACTATTCAGTATAAGACTTCTTGCACTATTTTATTTGAAAGCATTGGGGGCTAGCTGAATCCAAAGAGAAAATACCTTACTAATTAGTTGCTTATCAAATGGGGAATGTCAATTTTTATGTTCTTTGTGTGAAGTACAAAAAACACAGTTTCACAGTGATGAAATAAAACCCAATAGGACTCATTTCAGATTGACCTTAATGTTCGCTCTCTCTTTGCTTTGAAGGTAGAACTATTCTCTCAATATTTACATGTGTTAGGAAAGTTGATTTTTAAGGAGCTGCTGGAGGTTTGTGGGAGGAGGCAGCAGCAGAACTGGCTTCATTCCTGCCTGAGCTGTTGGAGTCACTGCAGAAATGGACAAGCAACAGGCACTTGAGAATTGTACTTGTAGTGTGAAATGTAGTTTAAAGGTGTTGGGAGCTGTAGGGAGTGTGTTTGCTCTGTTGGAAAAGCATCACTGTTTTACTTTTATTGCTGTTCATGGTCAGTGTCCTTAGTTTCCAATACTGTCACTCTGTTGGTCAAAATCCTCGGAAATGTGTGATGTTGTACATTTCTGGAAAAAATGCTCTACAAAGTACTTCAGGGTGTGGTGCTATGTGGAGTTTTAGATGCTTCTTGCTCTTGATTTGCAGCATCATTTTGTAATAAGTAGATTTGTTCAGCAGTTTCATAAATAACAAGTGGTTAAAACAGTCTTTTACACTGATATGGAATAAAAATATATTCGGAAAAATGAGTATGTTCATGACCCAGAGAGTTCCAGGAGGATTGAGGATATACTCTTTAGAAATACAGCTCACAGAGAACAGTTGCATGCTGAGTCTGACAGATCCTGTGAACAGGAAGAAATTGCACTCTGCTGTTCTTCCAAATTAGTCCCCTTGATAGAGACTGAGTACAAAATAGAAACGGAGCCAAATGGGGAAAATTACCTTAATTCTTGTTAATTCATTTACGCATTGTCACAATACACTGACTAAAGAAATGTTGAACTGTTTAGAATGGTGTAATAATAGATCCAATATTCCACAAGAGAAGAAAAATAGATAAGATTCTTAAAGATGTTTGGATTTGGTGTTTTTTTGTTTTGTTTTGAACAAGGTTTATATTTAGTATGTGGCATCCACAGCACTATGAAATCAGAATTTCCTAAAGATATCTGTGTTACAGATGTAAAACTTGGGCATCTTACCAGTTTGTAGTGGAATAGGCTGAGGGTGGAACATAACTGTGTGTCCTCAAAGCACAAGCTGCAAGTGGTATGTGTTCAAAATGGAAAGTTGTGTTTTAAATGGACTGCCTGGGGGGCTGGAAATTGGATTCTTCCTTCCAGTATAAGCAGGCAAATTTGCAAAGGCAATTGTCAGGTGGCAGGGCTGCTCAGACTTGCTTCCTCTGGTCCCTCACATCATCGGGCTCTGTGCACCAAGGGTAAGAGAACACTAAACACGTGGAAAAGAGCTTTGTTATTTCCCAGGTAGTTTTTATATTTGTATCCCAGTCAGCAGGGGATCTCAGGTGCATTTCGTAGCCCCTGAAAAAGGTATGTTTTAAGCAGAGAATTAAGAGGGACTATGTTTTAGGTTCTTCGCATTTTTACTATTTTTAGACAAAGTGTTTGTTTTCGTGCAGTGTGTTCCTGGTGCCTCACAGGGCTGGGGAGGGAACAGTTCATTGTTTGGAGCAGCACTGAGCTCTGTGTGTGTGTCCTCGGAGTTATCACAGATCACTGACACAATTAAGGTGCCAGACTTGAAGGATTAGTGACACACACAGTATTCAGGTTCTGTGTTCCAGTGTTTCATCAAATAATGAGAGGAGGCAGAACAAATGCCCTTCTATTTATATTCTTTGAGACATTCTGGTAGCTTGAGAAATACTCAAGTTATCCAGCATCTGACATCATTGTTTGACCAACTGAGTATCCTGGCAATATATTTGGCTATCTGTGCATGCACACGCTCATTTAAAGGAAAATATTATGTGTTTCATGACATTACTGATTGTCATTAACACCGTATTAAACTCATTGTAAAGTCATACGTAAATTATGCAGGTTACTTCGATTATGTTTCAGTAGAACCTTCAAAATAAAAAATGCTCTTACCTACCTGTCATGACAGGGGAGTTGGAACTGGATGATATTTAAGGTCCCTTCCAACACAAACCATTCTGTGATTCTATGATAAGCATGGAGATTATTTCAGCAGCTGTTTTTCAGAGGAATAAACTTCCTAATTTAGTCTTTGTTAAGGTTACACCTGTGAGTGGAGTGTCATTCTGGTGCCTGTGGACCTACAGTGACCCTGCCCATGGAATTAACACTGGTAGTAGTCAAATAAAGGGAAAGGGTCATCTCCTGAGGGCAGAAGTTGTTTAAGATCCATCTTGTGTTTATGTTGTGAATACTGCTACATTTTCAGCTGTTACTTGGCCCGCATTGCAGGCTTAAGCAATGTTAATAAACAAGATTTTGCAATGATTTGTTTTTCCTTATACCAAACTTTTGGAGGAAATATTCTTACTCAATTATGCATTTGGAGATGTTTTCCTGTCCTTTTGGTCTCTAAGGCTGTCTGGGAGAGTGCAATCTGGAAAACAACAGGGACACTCAAGTTTTCTCTTTGAGTTGCCTTCTTATGCCAAGATGGTTTAGGTGAAAGTATGCTGCTGATTCTCATGCTACCTGTGTGCTGCAGAGATCAGCAAAGACCTCTGAATACTTACTTGACAGATATTTTGAAGATTTGAGGGATGTGTCTGCAAAAGATGAAGTTATCAGGGTATTTTTCTTGCACAAAGAGATCTGAGAGCTTTAATCACTTGAGGGAAACATCAGCTTGTAAATGCATGACATGCAGAGACACACATGTTTTTCAAGAGAATATGCTGTGTTCTGTTACAAGAGAGACGTGTCTTTAATTCTTACTTTGGGATTGTGAAGGCAGCTGAAGGAGTAAAGGAATAAATGACACCAAGCAGCATTTCTAGTGGCAGTAGAAGTACAGTGAATACCTGTCACACAGCAATTGATTTTGCCAAATTTAATGTACATCGAGAATTACAATATTACTGTCAGTGGAATAAAAATGCTTGTGTCCAGAGGCTGACAGGAATCTGGGGAGTGCATTTGTGTGGATGTGGAGGATGGGATTCAAAATCTCACCTTTCAGCTCTTATTTGGAACTTACAAGTGAAAAGCTGAATGAAAATCGTCTTGATTTGCTGGGAAATCACTTGGCTGTTCAAACTGAGTTCTAAGAATGAACAGGTTGTGGATGTTAGAAAAATCTCTATCCCAAAATACATGTAGGAACAATGCTGGCTCTTGGAGCTGTCTAGAACACAAATAACTCTTCAGGAAGACTAGAATTTAATATATTAAATTTGGGACGAGTAAGAGTATGATCCTGGACTGGATTTGTGTAGGAGAGATTTAGTGGGAAAATCAAAAGCCTAATTGTGTCCACGAGCTCGAAAGGTGAGCCTATTTGCAGGAATTTGTGAAAATTGTAGTTAACTCAGTGTAAATCCTACATAAATAGCTTGTTTGTTTGCAAGGCCATGAGGAGTAATTATTTTCCAGAGGTAGATAATCCTACTGAGAAAATGCTTGTTAATAGTTTGGTGCTGATGCCGTATGTGTGTGTAGGTTCATTTAGAGCCTGGGCCATTTAGAGCAGGATCAGAACCTGAGAGAACTGCTTGAGTATATTTTGAGTTCCTTCTACTCCAAGTGTTTACAACCTGTTTCAATGTAAAGTCTCAGAACTGTAGGATAAGCTTTGCCTGTGGAAAAATCTCTCTTTCTGTTTGAAGTCGTGCCAGTTCTGAAGCTGCGTTCAGGTTCTGAGAACATGACTGAAGTTTTCACTTTACCTCTTGGCCATCTGAAATGCACTGGTGTAATTGCCTAACATCCAATCAAACCTCAATGTTTTATGTTGTTTCAAGATACTTAATTTAAAATTTTAGGTTTTGTTGCTATTTATGCCAGGAATCTCGCTCACTGTTCTTTGTCTGCTAATGAGTAAAATGTGTAATCCCCAGAAAATGTTTTATACCTGCTTAAATGACGACAATTTTCATAAATAGAATTAATGAATTGAAAGTGTTTTGGAGAGCTGTTCTTTTTGTGAAGTACATGCAGATCTTGCTTCCAGTGGGAGAATTAAGATGAGGCTGTAAGTGGGAAACTACTGCCAGTCGTAGTTTGGATCTGGAAATGTATCAAAAAGAGTCATGGAATGGTTTGGGTTGGATGGGACCTTCAAGGCCATCTCATTCCACCCCCTGCCATGGGCAGGGACACCTTCCACTATCCCAGGCTACTCCAACCTGACCTTGGACACACCAAGGGATGGGGCAACCACAGCTTCTCTGGGCAACCTGTGCCAGGGCCTCCCCACCCTCACAGGGAAGGATTTCCTCCTCACATCTAATCTAAACCAACCCCCTGACAGTTTAAAATTATCCCCCCTTGTCTTGTCATTCCATACCCTTGTCCAATCCTTGTCCAAAGTCCCTCTCCATCTTTCTTGCCTCTTTAAGCACTGAAAGGTGCTCTAAAGTCTCCCCCAAACCTTCCCTTCTCCAGGCTGAGCAGCCCAAATTCTCTCAGCCTTTCCAACAAATGTAAACTTTGAGTATAAAAATGGCATTTTACTCTGTAAAAATGAAAAGGGGTCTACTAAGAATAATTTCAAACTGTAATGAGACACTTGAAATTGGGGTGAAGAGACAACTTCAAAATAATTTAATAGGAGACTAGGTTTATTTGAATCTCTTATTGCAGGAAATGAGATCTGGTGATTCAGGGAGAATATCAGTAATTAGGTGCTCCACTTGGAGAAAAATGTACACTTCAGAGAGTCCAAATGATTATTTTGCACTAGTCTTAATTCCAGAAATTACTGTGTCTTTTTATGGACCTTTCTCATGAATGTCAGACCAAGGTACAGCTTGGCAAATGACCACCTGTGATTTTGGTGAGGAACAACAAGACTTTGATGGTCTGAGAATTTTTTTAGCGAAGAGTGTGTTTTGCCAATCTGGTTTTTTCATGGTTGTTTAATTGACCACTAAAAAGAAGAACAGTGAGATTTTTTTTCTTTCAAGAAGAGAAAATGGAATGATTATAGAAAGCTTTTAGGGAAAATGATTGAAATAATAACAAGTTGATGAAACCACTTAGGGTGAGTCCAGCATGGCAGACTATGACTTTCTGTTGTGAAGAAATTACTGTGCCAGTGTAATAATGGATTAAAGCTGGATTTCAAAGCTTTTGAAATACCTCCTCAGAGTTTATTATATAAAGTAATCTTCAGGGGAAACAAAATTCTCTGTGGGCTTTGAAGACTACTGGAGACAGCAAATAGTCAAATGTAGCAGAGGGTTAACAACACATGTCCCAAATGTTTTTCCTAATAATATATTAAATCGCATTCTGTGAAAAAAACATGGACCACTAGATAAGTTGAATGGCACAAAGAGAAAAATGTGTAGGAAGCTGTTCTTGAGAAGAGGTGACAGAATCGACCCCATCCCTGTGTGGCAGTGTCTGCAGGGAGGGGGCAGAGGATGGACCAAGGCTGTGCTCGGGGGCCCCAGCAATGGGACAAGACAGAAAACTAATGCCAGGAAATTCCACCTGAACATGAGGAAGAACTTCTTTGCTGTGCAGTGATTGAGCACTGGAACAGAGACCAGAGTAGGTGTGGATTCTCACTGGAGATATCCCAGAACCTTCTGGACACAATCCTGTGCTGTGTGCTCTGGGATGACCCTGCAGGAACAGGGAGGTGGGACCAGATGAGCCTCTGTCGTCCCTTCCAATGTGAACCTGTGACCCGTTTGAACAAAGTGCTGACGCAGTGTTTGTAAGGGATTGTATTTACCTGTTATTTAAGTGAAATCCTCTTAGTTCAATGTGTTTATGGCCATATAAACCGGTCATTTTGGTGTGGCAGGTACTATAGAAGAGTTACCTAGTGCAGAAAAAAGGTGGATTTATATTGATCAAGGAACTCATCAATTACAGTAGTATTTGAAGTTTCTATCCAGTAGTATGAAGTCAATCTGCCATCCCCTGCAGAGCTCAGAATAGCTCTTGTAATACCCTGCCCTGGTGGTTTTGAGCAGGAGAATCTGGACCAGAAAATGTGATTCAGTAGATACCATTAATTTCTAATAAAAATTTAACAACATGCATAAAACACTATTTGGTTCCAAATGAACTGTTGTCTACAGGAAATAAATCTCTCTGTACTTTTGGGCAATTTAGTAAAAAATATTTACGCAGGCAACCAGTTAAAAAAAACACAGGGGAGTAACAGCCTTTGTAGAAGCTGGTAATCCTGTCGCCACCTAATATCAAATAGACTGAGAAATGAAACATGATAAAATATTGCAAATGTTGTTTCCTCAAATAATCATTGGACTCTTGTGTAATGACAGATCTAGTTTAATAATTTTGAATGACAAGTGCAAGTTTTGGGTTTTTTTTTTAAGCAGAGCTACTCTTTTGTGGTGTGAACCCGTTACCAAATTAATAATTTGTTGGAGAAGTATCTCCTGTTTGGATTCCACCTGTCTTTTATCGTGGAGGCTTAGGTGCTTTCCCTGAATAGCAGGACTGTTGGCAACTGAGCTGCTCCAAGGCGGCATTTCCTTTTCACTCCTTGAAATGTAAGCCAGAAACTAGAAATTCATCTAGAAAATGTCCCCTTGAACAGTAAAATACCCCTGAAAACGAGAGGGGAATAGTAACCCCCCTCTGTTTAAGTTGCTGCAGTTTTAACAGGAGTTAAAATAGGCAAACAAACAATGTGTTCAAATGAAGAGAATCCAGTCTAATTTAGTTCCCATGGGAATGAGCAGATGACAGTGATCCCAGCTGGTGAAGTTGTGGGGTGGGATGACTAAGGCTCCTTCCCCCTGTGCCAACACGCCTCTACCATGGTCTGCACCAGCCTCTGCTTTGGCACTTTTCGAGCTGCTCCTTTTGAGAAATTGTGCTGCCATACTCTGTGGAGCCTTGGGAGATGGCCTTAACTACTCCCGAATTCACTGTGCCAGATCCCATCCTTGGCTATTCTGCAGCACACCCAGAATAGCCGCACCCAATGCTTGGAAACAGGGTTGAAAATGTGATGCTCAAAATAGCTCAGCATATAACCTTTACCATATTCTGAGTTTAGAGCTGTAGTGATAATTCCTTGAACGTGCACAGAAGTGACCATATGGTTAGAACTCAGTTATGTAAAAACCAACTGTTGAAGAAACAATTCTTCTTCAGACATCATTTGCTGTAGTTGCCTTTCGGCATTGCATTTAATGTGTGTTTTTTGCCACAAATATAGAAGGGAATAATCCCTCTCCAGTCTCCTAGAAAATGTTACGTGTACAAAACATATGGAAATCTTAGACGAGTTGCAGAGATCATAAATGTTGGCTGGCAGTGGAGCTGCATGCCTACTAATGAGACATTTAATTCTGGCTGACATGTAAACTGTTTCTAATACTCTAGAATTATGTAATGAAATATATTTAGCTATTTGTCCTTAATGATTAAGCAAAGAAAGAGCTTGATGTATTGAAAATAAATGTGCTTGAACTATGGAGTTCAGCGCTTCCCAGGAAAGCGATGTTTTCACCAAAATACTTGTGGCAGCTGCCAAAGGCTCTTCTGGAGCTGCTTCCACAAAGTCCTTGTTGGTTCAACCTTTAGGGTCCAACTGGCCCAGCAATTTAGATTTTATGTCAGTTTTAATTAAATACAGCAGCAAGAAGATAAGCAGAGTTTATTAACTTCACAGGAGCTGAAGGCATTGAAGGCACAGCAGACCTTTTC
This sequence comes from Pitta sordida, assembly GCA_013390025.1. NCBI lineage: Eukaryota > Metazoa > Chordata > Aves > Passeriformes > Pittidae > Pitta > Pitta sordida. The sequence goes on along the minus strand of WEKX01017603.1, from coordinate 110,165 downwards.
TAGATTCAGTAAAGGATGCTTGGAACCTTGATAAACACCAGGGGAACCACCTGAGAGTGTGGCTTCAGAGTAGCCAAATCAAACCAGTTTAAATGGAACCTTATAATGAACCTGGAGCCATCCATCCACACACCTCTCACATGTGAGGCTGCATCCAACATGCTTCTGCTGCATCCTTGGGAAGGGAGAAGAAGGTGTAGCGGAGTTTGGATCCTGTGTACTTCATCTTTGAAAATGTTAGAGGAGAAAATGAGGCAAAAAATGAGAAGATGAGTTTGGAGAGAAAACAGAGTTGGAAAATAAGATCAACACCAAAGGCAAGAACAAAGGCTGCCCTGACAAACGACGGCTGTTGAGTTTGTAATGGCTTAATTGACCAGTCATTGTGTCTGGATGGTGCAGAACAGACGGTCTGTGAGGATAATCATGTGTCACTAGGTCTGGGGTTTTTTGTCTTTTGACCATTACACGTGTCAGCCATTCATAGAAAAGAAAGAATTTGAAAACAGCTCTTAATCCTAATATTATGCATGTCATGTCCATTCAGGCTCATCAAATCATGTTTTTGTTGACAGTTTTATACTGAGAAACAACAGACTTTTTTGACGTCGTCTTACGGCCCCCTGTGAGGAGCTGGTGTTGCAGGAGCTGAGATGTGGTGATTTAATTATTCAGTTCCTTGTAGTCACCAACATAAACCGCGTTTTGATTCTTTATCTACCTTGTTGGAGAGATTTTTAACCATTGGATTTTGACAGGGTGCAGAATTATATTTTAAAATAATTGCCGTATTTGAATACAAAGCTGAGGCATGCAGAATGAGTAGCAATTATTTGTTTAGAAAAGTCTTTATTGACCACTCTGAACACCTTTATTGCTGGTATTTCATCCTGAGAGAATTGTTCAGCATCTAATATAAATTATGCACATTACCAGCACAGGTTGGCCAGAGAAGCTGTGGCTGCCCCATCCCTGGAAATGTCCAAGGCCAGGTTGGACGGGGCTTTGGGTCCCTTGCAAACCAAACTAATTTACAATCAAATATCTTGAACTTAAATTTTTGATGAGATCTTTTCAGAGGGGCTCTACAGAGACACTGCTTACTGAAATACTGCCTTTTCTCTCAGAGAGAGGTGCATTTGCAGCAGTTTATGCCACAGGTCAAAACAGGTGAGAACAGATTTGGTTTTCAGCTGAATCCTGAGCCTTCCTGACCGGCGTTTGTGAGAGGCTTTGAGCAGAAGCTGACTCATGTCCCTGCAATTCGTTTTGTTTTCAAGGCTCAGCTGTGATAAAGCACTTGTGTGGTAAGAACAAGATTTGTGATATCTTTAAATGAAGATATTATGTTGAGTTATGGCTATTCCCCTCCTTTTTTATGATTTGCCCATTTAATAACCTAAACATTATTAAGTGTTTAAATCAATTGCCTACATTTTACCCAAGTGTTAAGATAGTGATTGGTAGGATAAGGAGTTTTCAGGCTGCTGGAATTAAAAAGTAAAAGAAACCTGTTCAGTTTTCAGGGTTGAGTGTACACTTCCATCAGTTTTGAAAGATGATGCAACAACGATAATTAAATTTGCAGAGAGTTCTTGTCCATTGTTTACAGAGAATTGTATGTTTATTATTATAAGATGTCTTTATCTGATAGACTGTTGTAGCTCCATTGCTAATGGACTTTTTTTTTTTTAATACCATTGCCAACCAATTTATTCCATGTTTGTAAATAATGGAATAAGGACACTGTTGAGGGATACTGCTGCAGTGACCTTAGCACCACTGAATGATGGCAATGAACCTATTAAAAAGTTTTTCACTGTTGAGATTTATAGAATTGTTCCTGATTCTACAGCCCACACCACTTTTTGCTTCTTAGTGAACCCAGACTTTCAGCTGCGGCAGTCAGTCTTTTATTAATGAAAAATGTGTGGAATGTGGGAAGAAAATTCTGGAAATAAGTGTGGAGCCTAGAGATATGTAGTATGTAAGGATGTCCCGTCCCTGGAAGTGCTCAAGGCCAGGCTGGATGAGACTTGGAGCAACCTGTGATAGTGGAAGGTGTCCCTGCCCATGGCAGGGGGCTCGAATGAGATGAGCTTTAAGGTCCCTTCCAATTCTGGGAGTCTATTATCTGCAGAACAGTTTCCACATGACTCTCACTGTAGAGCACTGGTGTTCTCGTGAACAGTGATTTGTGTTGTGGGCTGGTAAAGAGGAAAATGTGTTTTGGCAGCAGTTCTTCAAGTCGATTTTTAAGGCGGGAAGGACTGTGCTCTAGACATGCAGGTGGGCAGCAATGCTGAATGTCACCTTGCACCATTGATAGGAGAATTTTGTCACGAATCTTCTTTCTAAACTCAGCAGTTCTTGTGATGGACTGCAATTGTTAGATGCCAATGCCTTCAGTGACTGTCTGACCCAACAACTGCCTTTAAAACAAGCTTTTGTGGCATCTTGGTGTGTAGTGAAGTATCTCATTGATAATGTGTTTGTGTCCGTACAGATGAGAATTATCCCTCATGTGCGGATTTTCCGCACTGGATCTAACAAGTTCCCATACTGAGAATGGATACCTGGAGCCAAGACCAGAAGCTAGCAATAGGGAAAAGCTTTTGCTTTTTTCCTGCCTTGTCGTTAATATGGTGTTACCATCAGTTTTCTTGCAGTTCTAGACTGTTCCTATGTGAGAAACTGAGACAAAAAGTTCCTCCAGTGGTCAAAAATTTCCTCTTGCCTGTACTGTGTTGAGTGCTCTCAGTGTACCAAGTGCTGCTTTTCATTTTTATTTTTGTGAGAGTTCTGCCTTCACATTTCAGTTTCATTTTCTTGGGACCAATGAAAAAATCCCCATTTGTCACTGAGGAAATTCCTGAGTCAGAACCAGAGTCCTGCTCATTATCTTTATATTGCAGATGTGTCAGTCTCTGTCGTTGTCTGTCCTCAGAAAGGCCACAGAATGATGTGACCAAGAGTTGTACATAATGTTACCTTATCAGAATGCTCTCACCAGGAGAAGGAAGGAACTGTTTTCACTTGATTTAAATACTCTTGCAAGGTTAAAAGAGCATGCCATTAACAAATAGTCTCCTTACCAGCTCCCTGCTTCACAGCTTCTTGCAGAAATCCCATTAAAGCCCTCTTCTAATTAGGCACCTCTTAGCTTAACACTCATTTGATCTCTTCCCATCTGGTTTTCATAGTTGAAGAGGGTTTGGTGATTCTGATCCACTAGAAAGCCACTGAAATGATTTTTTTTTCTATAATGCACTATATATTTTTGCCTTGTTTTTTCTCTCAGGGATAGTTTCCCCTCTGGGTTCCTGAAGCCCTTGCAGTAGATGTTACTTGCTTCAGCTGCCACTTGGCTGGAGGCCATTCCTGGGTTGTGAGCATCTGTGTCTCTGGGTCACTATTATTCAGATTTTGGAAAAGACTTGTAAAAGAGGGTAGTTTGATAACAAACTACATGTGTTTCATTGCTAGCAGTGTCTGGATGCTACTGGAACTGCAGCAGTTTATGGCTCAGTCAGTGGAATCTCTGAAAATTCAGCAGCTGGAAATTATGAACCTGATGGGAAACCTGGTTTTCCTAGTTCTGAGTATTGTCCCAGAATTATTTGGGTTTATATATAGTCGAGATAATTGCAAAATTGTCCCCTCCCAAGGACATTTTGGTAATGGGCAAACGAGACCTGCTTTTGTCACACACCTCAGGGAGAACTGGTGAGGCCTCTATGCCACAATCTTCACATTCTTTAAATAATTACAGCAAATATTTGCAGTGACTGAAGTAGTATGGGATCAGTCTTGTTCTGAGAGGCTTTTTCTTGCAAGAATCCCTCAACAACATAATTATTCTCCAAACATTACTTTCCTGAAGAATAGTTCTTTACAAATAGCAGACTGTCTCTTTAAAAAATACTTCGCTATTATCCAACAATTTCCCAAGTGAATGAATTGTGCCCGTGAATGATGCTGAACTCAACTTGCCACTTATACTCATCTGTGAATCAAAGTATTTTTATTTCACCAGTAGATTAATTCAGTATGACTCACATTTGAGAACTAAAACCCATGGGTCTGATTTTGTCCTAAAACTTGGAAAAGGGACATGGTTACAAGATGCACCTTGTTTAACTGAGTTTGCTCAAACGCTGCTGTCTGTAGTACATCAGTCAGGGGAAGAGATTTCTGAGCCTTGTTCTGTTCTTGTACATGAGTAGGGATATAGAAATGGGGAAAGCGTGGAGCAGGTAGGAAATCATACATTTTCAGAAAATAAGAACTACAAATGAAGTGACAGTAGCTTAAAGCAAATGCATGGAAATACTAATTTATTTTCCTCAGCATAATGTATAATTAAACTCAAGACTCTGCCAACAAGCTCTAATTCCTGACTGACTCAACAGAAATGATGGGAAGGTCAATGTATTGCTAATCAATGAAAGGGATAGATGGAGCTTTTGACTTTAAAAATCTTGATATTGCTGACTGTGAAAAGCTTGAAATGGTAAATTCTCCTTGATTTTTTTTTGTTGTGCTTAATGTGGCCATTTTGTCACTGCTGGAAACCAAGTGTGGAGGTAGACGGACTTCTTATATTGACTTTAAATGTATTTTTTCATACTCACTACTGACAGTTTTCAATATCTATTTTATGGCATTCAGATTGATTTGACAGTATTAAAAATACGTGCTTTACCAAAAGTTTGTGCAAGGGCAACCTGTGGAAGCCTTACAAGCAAAGCTTTCTTAACTGGCTGGGAGAGTGGCCTCTTGCCTTGAGCCCTTCTTTACTAAAACCTGTGATTAAGGACTTCCAGGTCAAGACTGTCCATAATCCCGGTCCACTGGGAATGAAACACCAGGGAAGAGTCAAAGTACTCCTGCAAAAGGAAATTACACCTCACAAATCTGTACCTGCCTACAAGGAGTTTATTTGGAATAATCACATTAGAATCTTCACTGTAGAGAGAGTCTAAAGAGAGTTTTCAGATTGGATATGAAGAAAAGCTCTGAGGACAGTCTGACAATGGAGCAGGTTTTGGGTGAACAATCCTCCCGGGGAGGCTTGGAAGGCTCAGTGATAAGATCATAGCTGGCCTGCTTTGAGCAGGGGCTTGGCCTGCTCAAATAACTGGGATTATCCATATTGCGTTGTTCTACCTTAACAAGGAGTGTTACTGTCTTGGAGACAAATTGTTCTGGGCAATAAGTGAAAGGGTGCTTGAAAACACGCTCATGCACCTGATGAAAACCCCATTTCTTTACATTGGACAGGAGTTTGCATTTTAAAAGAACATTGTGTACCCGAGTCTGGTTTTCAGGGTTTTAGAAGTCTCATTTTGCAGTTGAGCATTTTGACAGCTTTCTTTTCAAGTTCACATTCTGTAATAGTTGCTGTAATTTCACTTTTTAAACAGCAGTGAAACAACACCAGCCGAGGTTTGCCGGGTGATGACGAGGGGCCCTCGTTTCTTCAGCTGTCATTTGTCAGAACACACTCATGTAATCTTAATGAACAATGTGCAAAGCCATTAAAAACCCAATTATGGCTTTGCTTTTACTGCAGACGTGAGAGAAGGCAATCATAAAGTGCTGATGTGTAAACACAATAGCCACCATCTGCTACAGAGCAGTGCTTCAGCTCCAGAAAGAGGATATATGTTGCAGATGCATCAATAATAGGACGCTTATCAAGGCATCATTATGCACCAAGCAGGGGAAAAATTGAAATTTATGGCCAGTTAGAGAGCACTTCATGGTTTAATCCCCCGATTTCCAGTGGTATGTTTAATAACTAGGAGAGAGTGGCGTTTTATGTTCCTGCTGTTGGAGAGGATTTTTGAAAATGAATTTATTTACCGTCTTCCCGTCCTGCTTGTTCTTGGCTGATCTGAACAGAACACATTAATTTTTAATTGTTCAGGATAAAACCAGCAAGATAGTACTTAATGCAACTTGTTGCTCCAAGGGCACCAACTTTAATTGACCTGATACTCAATTTGTTGTAATGAGTTTATATTTCTGTGTCAAATAAACACAAAAAAAGAATTTTTACAGAGTATAGGTAATTTTCCCCCCCAAGTAATTTTTTCAGTTCAGCATTGACAATTTTTTGACTTTTTAGATGGAAGTAAACAAGACATCGAGGCTAAATGACATTTTTATTTCTTCTTCACGTATCCCAATTGGATATGTGATGATCTAAATAAGAGTTTCTCCAAGATACCTTTTATTTTCTTCAGATTCTTGCCTGTAGACATAGGCCTTCAGGCATCTATTGATCAATAATTTCCATTTGTGACATGTTAATTCATTCCCTAGTTGTTTGTATGACTGGAAAATGTGACAAATGATTTGTTGGTGCCAGCCCAGATTGTATCTGTTTTATTTGCCCATATAGGCCTATAAATTGGGAATAAGTCCCATCAGTCCAATTCTGTGCTCAGCCTAAGGAAGGCTGTCAGACCCTGAATCACAATATGTCAATTTTTGTTAAGGATAATAATGAAAACCACATTTATCTTCAAAAGGCTGTTTTGGTTTGGGTTTATTTTATTTTTTTCCTGTTGGAAGCTATTTTCTTGATCCCTCACCTACCCCCCCTAAGTGATGGATCCTGTCCAGACAAGCTCTACTGCACACGGACATTTATAATAGAATAGCGGATTTTGGAGCATGCAGAGCAGGCTTGTGAAGGTCCCAGAGACAGGATACCTGCTCAAGGTCACACTATGAAAAGAAAAATAAAACCATCTATGTTTGGAGGCTAATTTACAGGGTATAATCTAGTCACAGCTGAATTTTATAGATTCTGGTACCCAACGTTATTGATTGTCTCGATGGGTCTACAATTTTTTAGGCTGTAGGATGGCCAGGTTTGAGGTGGTTCTGTGTGATCCTGTGGTGTGGGCTGTGCCTGCTTTTGCCAGGGGAAGGGTTTGTGGTGGAACCTGCCACACCAAGTCTGCAGAAACAAGGCCTGTGGTACCGGCAAACTCATTTAAACAAGGTGTGACTGCTTTGCTGTAGGGCTACTAGAAGTGGAAATTTTTTGTCTTTTCTACGGTCATAAAAAATAAACTGTCTCAAGAAAAGTCCTGATAAGAGGCATTCTTATTTCCTCCTGTATCTCTGGGCATGTTGTATTAAAGGCTATAAATAGGAAGCTGTGGATAATTTGCCCATGACAGTTGTTTGTAAGGCTGTTCTTTTAGTAACCAAGACTAATTATTTTGCTAAGTGCTTTTTGGTGGATGGGTACTTTACTTGCTGCTGTTGTCTCTGCTGGATTCAGACTCCACACTCTCCCTACAATTGTCAGTAGTTGCACAAAAGGCCGTTGTCACTGCAAATAGATTGTGATTCATTTTTTGTGGGTGGGAAAAAATAAAATTGTAATTATTACCTGGAACTTTTTATAAAAGCTGATGCTTTTTTCTCCCAGAGGAAAGCTCATTATTTTTATATATGAACCTGGAAAAGTGAAATACTCCCTAACTTTTTCAGTCAGTGAAAGATTTACCTCCCTCAGCACAGCTCAGGACTGTATTGTGTTAGACACACAGTAGTTCTTAAGGACAGGATAATCTACCTATTATCCGAATTAAAATGAGAAAAATTGAGAAAGCTGCCCAGAAGTGGAATGCTTTGCTGTATGATCCAACCAGTTATGGTGTAAAAATCTGGTTTTCTGGCTTCCTCCCCAGTGTAAGTGGCACTTAATCAAAAACCCTATTGGATACTTTTCTTTGAGTGGTTCAGTTGCCTGCACCACCCTCCTCAAGTGTGAGATCTGGCAACTGGAGAATTCATTGTGCTTGCGTGGCACTAAAATGCTGCAGGCAAAACATTTCCCAGCACCTGCCCTGCTCCTCTAGACCGTCGGGCCCTTACTCAGCACCTTTACAGTGTCTTTTGTCCTAAATTCTCTGCAGAAGAGTGGTTCTTGCAACTGCTTCTGCTTTATTTGTAAGCAAAGATGATCTGATAGATATCATACAGTTTGGGTTGGAAGGGACCTCAGAGATCATCCTGTTCCACCCTGTGCTGTGGGCAGGGGCACCTTCCACCATCCCAGGTTGCTCCAAGCCCCATCCAACCCGGCCTTGGACACTTCCAGGGATGGGGCAGCCACAGCTTCTCTGGGCACCCTGTGCCAGGGCCTCACAATCCTCACAGGAAAAAATTCCTTCCCAATATGTATCTGATCTAAGTACACTCTTTCAGCTTAAGGTCATTCCCCTTGTCCTGTCACTCTAGACCTTCGTCCAAAGTCCTCCAGCTCTCCTGAGACCCCTTAGGCTCTGGAAGGGGCTGCAAGGTCCCCCTGGATCCTTCTCTTCTCCAAGTGAGCACCCCCAGCTCTCACAGGGTTCCTCCAGCCATCATGGAACTGTCACAATCAGTCTTAGCAAACCTGGCTGTGTCATGTTTCCAGCCTGCTGCTTCTCCAAGCCAGTTAACAGTTGTGGTTTCTGATAATAAATTCTTTGGTTATAAAAACAGAACCCACATCTCAATTTCTCAAAACTTTTAGTATATCCGAGTGAATTTTTAAGAAGAGCATGTACATGGTACTCACTGAAGAAGGGATTTTATGTTTCAATGGAATCCCATGGATAGAGAGAAGCTACAAAGTTTGGATTCAGCTCTTACATGTCTCAAAGTCCTTGGTGTGAATCTGGGACCTTTTTGGTTTTCAGCCTATCAGAATGAAGGACATGATTTCCTGCAACCATCTTGCCTATAATTTTTCCTGTTCCTTAGTAAAGTCTCTTCCCCTTCCCCAGCTGTGCTTATTGTGCTTGAGTTTTCCAAGTTTAGAATGTGTGATTTTTTTTTTTTGAAAGTTTGACTTCCTTATGCATCTGTGCTTGTCAATCCTTTACAAATGCATATGTATCATATAAACACAGTGGGGGAAAAACCATTTATGTGAGGGAAGGTTGCTCATTCCTGTTATACATTTGGGATATATGACTGCTCACTGCACAGAATTGATCCAAATGTTCGTGTGGCTCATCTGCTACAGTGGGAAATAGGGAAAGTCAATAGGTTAGAAGTGAGACGGGGATTTTCAAACTCAATCTTCTGTGAAGTGCAAGAGGCCAGTAGAGAAATACATTTGTAGCATTGCCTTGGCAGCGGTATCAGAACAGAGAGTGTGAAGAGGGCTGTGCTTGATTAAAAATTACCATTCCTGGCTGTGGACACAGATTTCCCCCTGCCTTGGTGTCTCAGTGCTTTCTCCATCTTTTTCTGCATGTGCTTGTATTCAAATAAAGGAGATCCTTTAAGCAGAATTGAATCAAATAAATCTCATAATGTTTTCCCTTATTGTTCACATTTGTCACCTTGATGCACCTTTGAGGAGATGAGTCGAGGCACAATGTGCTATCAAATAACTGCTTGATGAATCAAAATGCAAGTTCAACATCAAGTGCTGTGGTTAATATGATCCAAGACTACAGGTTAACAAACTCAGAAATTGCATTACTAGTGTGTATTTCACTTCCCAAATTCAGCCTGCCCTTCCCTCCTACCAGAATAGTTGCCTTGTTCGATTATTACTAGTCAGGATGCTGCTGTTCTGCCATCAAGCTTCGTTTGTTTGGGCTCTGAAAATTAGGGTTTTCAGGACACAACCTTCAAAAGTTTCAGGAGCCAGGGTTCATAAGTATAAATTGGCACAGAGTGTGTAAAAGGTCATGTGGGCAAATACAAACTGAGAATCACGGAATTGTTAAGGTTACAAAAAGGTCTTTAAAGATCAAGTCCACTGGCACCATCATGTTCCCCATGAAACCATGTCCTCAAGTGCCACTTCCACACACACTTTGAACACTTCCAGGGTTGATGACTCCACAGTCTGTTCCTGCACCTTTCCATGAAGAACTTTATCCTAATATCCAATCTAAACCTGCTGTGATGCAACTTGAGGCTATTTCCTTTCATCCTGTCCCTTGTTACCTTGTATTGAATGTGCTTTTGATGGACTGTATGCAGCAGCAGAACCTGGTTGCTGCATGAAGTGGGAATGTGCTTTTGTTTAGAGTGACTCTTTTATTATAAAGGTGCCAAAATAATAAAAGCGAAATAATATTTTTTTTTTTTTTTTAAGTTACCTTATTAAAGTGGTTCTTGTGGGCCCCTGAATCGGCTGGGGTACATACCCTGCAATTTTAACATCCTTTCATCCTGTTACCTAACAACTGTCATCAAATAGCTGGTTTGATTTCTTCAGATGAACGTTGTGTTTTGTGGCTTCTGAGGGAATCGCTGACTTTTCCAGTAGAGCTGGTTATGGTGAAAAAGCCAAGGAAAGCCACTCTTTTTTCTTCTTTTTCTTTCCCCTCTAGGCTCCTTCATGATGGTGAACAGCTCTGGGCGAGCATCAGGGCAGAAAGCTCACCTGCTGCTGCCTACCCTGAAGGAAAATGACACTCACTGCATCGACTTCCACTATTATTTGTCCAGCAGGGACCGTTCGAGCCCCGGCTCTCTGAATGTCTACGTCAAGGTGAATGGGGGCCCACAGGGCAATCCCATCTGGAATGTCTCGGGCGTTGTGACGGAGGGATGGGTGAAGGCAGAGCTCGCCATCAGCACGTTCTGGCCACATTTCTATCAGGTAGGAGTTTGTCATGTTTTCCTCTTGCTTTCCTTTGGACACCAGTTGTAGCAATAAGTGTTTTGAGAATTTCTCCTCACCTCCCTGATCCTATATGAGTAAAATCACTTATACGTAGTAGTTATACCTTGATATATTTCTTCCTGCTCCACCCTTTTAATTTAGTTGTTGTCAGGTCACAGAATGATGAATGGGAGTCAAATTATTGGCAAGTTAAGGCTCACTTGTTTATGATGGAATGGGCATATAAACCAGCTTGTATTGGCCCTTTCCATGCACTGGAAATACAACTGAATTTCTAGATGTGTAACTCTACTCTGCATAATTTGCCTGAACTATTTTTGGTCCTTGGTTCCATAAAAAGGAGTATTTGTTGACTTGACTTTGCATCTGGACTTTTCCTTGTGCTCATATGAGGAGTGTAAGGACATAAGCTATTAATAAAATCTTGTTCCATGGTGTCAAAATGAGTATTTTCTTCACCAGAGTCTCAGTTCCTACACTTTTTATCTTTGCTTATGACATAATTTTATTTGTTCTGTTAGACTTTTATTTTTAAAACAAGCATAAATTAGACGAATGTAATGGATAAGTTGTTTTTTTGTTATTTTCCTTTAACAGCCACTTGTTTTTTGTTCACTTCAGGCTTCATGTGACAAGTTTACAGGCGTTGTTTTAATTTTAATTAGATAAATTTGCACACAATGGACTTACATACTTCTTGTTAAGTGTTAAAAGAGTATTTTTGTCTTGTTTTATATTCAAGACACACACCAAGAAAAAAGCCTGGGAGGCAATAGCTTCCTAAACCTTACAGGAAATTTGATGTATATATGATATTAATAAAGGACATGAGTGAAATAGGAATTACAATAGAATAAAGTATGAAAAGGCAAATAGTCTGTGGGTAGAAAACAGTAGGTAGAAAAAGCTGGGGTTTTTTTCCTTCTAATAACTGGGTAGGAGGTCTGTAAAATCTGAGCTGAAGTAGAATGTGCTTTAAAGTTCTGCCTCTGAAAGTTGTGTAGATACTGGCAGAATCCATGAGAGGAAGGGACAGAGAGATGCAAATGTGTGGGAAGTGGTGTTTTAAGGGCAGTGCACAACTCGTCACTGTTCTGAAGGCTCACTGAAGTGCTTCTACCCTCTTTATATTAACATGATAAGCCTGGTAGTTGACCAGAATTTCCTTCCTACGAAGTGTTCCACAGGGATAACAGAAATGATCTTTCACCCTGATAATGAGTTCTTGAAAAACCTGGAAAAGCCGGGCTAATCTCACACTAAGAAGGATCCTGCTCTCAGATATATCAATAGTAGGATTTCTGAACCTCACTTAGGTATTTTACTAGTCCTTTTGCAGGTTAAATTTGCTTTTTCTGGGGAAAAAATATCCTTTAAATCAAACAAGAATTTTCCATTGCATCACAAAAATGAATGATTTGAAAGGCAGCAGTAACTGCTCAGTAGTTCCTTCCTAGAAAATGTAAGGGGCTTCTTTTCTTTTGGATGAATGAGAGTGATGTTTCCTTCTGCTTATACTTAGATTCTTAATCCTTAAATGCAGATTTAAAATGGACAGGAAAGATTATTTGTATTTGACAGCCTAAAGTAACACTTCTGGTTCAAGGAGTCCAGAGGTGGCAGGATCACAAAATCTTGGGCGTGTTGGTGCCTGAGGAGTGTCTCATTTTACACTCAGGATCTGGGATGTGCCATCAGAATATTATTTAACAAAATCCTAGGATGGTTTGGGAAGGGATCTGAAAACCCAACTCATTTCAGCCCCTGCCATGGGCAGGGACACCTTCCACTATCCCAGGTTGCTCCAAGCCCCATCCAACCTGGCCTTGGACACTTCCAGGGATGGGGCAGCCACAGCTTCTCTGGGCACCCTGTGCCAGGGCCTCACAACCCTCACATTTGTCATTTATCTGTCAGATGCAAATCAAAATTGCATTCCAGGACAACTGTTTGTACACAGGAGGTCTGAGACTATGTTCCATTTTTCAGAAGCGCCAGATAACATGGGGAAAAAATAGCATTTTTCCTAAATATTGAAATCAGCTCTAGGTGAAATGTAGGTTAAAGTCTTAATGCACAAAACCCACACCATCCTGAATTGTGATGAGCCTCAAAACTTCAGCTAAAAAGAAATCTGAACCTGTTTACCCTGACTCTGAGGCTTCGACAAGAACTTTTCAACACGAACTTTCTTTGCTTTGGAGATGTGACTAGTGGAAAACTGGTGTCCAAACCCACTGCCAGAGGTTGTGTTTTATGTCCGGCAGTTCCGTGCAAGGGTCATTGGAGTCATGTGGCTGAGATGGAAATGTGAGAATGGTGGGGATTTATCTTGTCTGCCCTGGAGTTACTCATACTTGGATTCCCAGCCTGCAAATGTTTTTAGTGCAGCGAGGAAAAGCTGTTAATAGTTCTTGGAGCAAGGTAATACATGTAATCCTGAATTACTGCTTGCCATGAGGATGAACTTAGTCCCAGAATGCACCAAGGGCAGCACTAGAGTCTTCCAGAAAGGTGGTTTTTTTGATGTATAGCAAGGAATGTTATTGATCCAGGCCTGAAGAAAAGTTTTGTAGCACAATAGATGAGCCCTGGCTGCGCTGCTAACACAGACATTGTTGGTAAATCACAGGCCTGAAGTGTGGGGCTGTTTATTGGTGAGGAAACATGAAATGACTTTGTATTTGCAGTTCTCAGGAGCATTTAAGAGTGGGTTTTTTTAAAGAGTATAGAGCATTGGATTTTGTCATCTATATTAATTTCTGACACGCTCCTTAAATGCAAAGTGTTGTTAAATGCCTGTCTCAACCATTATGCTGCATTTCCAACTGAATTTAAAAGGACATGAGGGATATTCAGTGTGAAATGTGCAGAATTGAGCCCCATAAGCATTTATTCCTGCCTTTTCCTCATGTTGGGTCTCAGTTACGTGTTTCCAAGAACATCTAGATGCTTCCAAGCTTCTCACTTTCATAGGAATGACGTGCTGAAAAATACAGAAAGAAAAATGCGTAAGTTTGAACTGGAAAATGACAACAATATGTGAGTGTAACACAGAATAGAGAAAAAACCAGACAAACAATATTGCTTGAATGTAGAGGAATCCTCTCCTCAGTGGAGGAGTACATGGATTTTGTAGAAGCTGACAGGCTTGTTGCTGGATGAAATTATATTGTGCTGTACTAAAGACCCTGTACATGTTGGTAATTAACCCAAGACAATTCTCTGTATATCAGGGCCTACTTTTGCCACACTCTAATAGCTGATGCCAATGCTCTGCAGAAGTTTTCTTTCCAGGTTCTTGGCTCGCAGGAAATAGAGAATTAGTTTATTTTGGCTTTTGACTTCACACAAATGCAAAGGTAAATTAAGATTTTGTAGCTGCAATGTTGCACTTCAATTTGAATCTGAAGGGAGTTGCAGTAGTGCCTCTCATGACCTTCCCAGTAAGTGTAGTTTTTATCACAAATGACATTTAATTTCTAAAGTAATTATGATTTCCATACTAAGGACTCCTGTTTCTTTGTCCACCCTGGAGTAAGAATTTGTTTCTACCTATTTTTAGCCCTTGAACTTTTCTTAGTCATTCTTTGCCAGTCGATTTTGTGTTCTACCTGTTTTTATCATGTCTTTTTTCTTATGATGCGTTTCAGGAGATCTCGCATCTGGCTGGGTTTTGAATTGGGGGGAAGAGATCTTAGGAAGTTGTGGAAACTTGAGTAGAAACAAAGTTCTGGAAATTATTAACAACAATTCTGACCTAAGGAAGGACATACTGGTTTATATTCCTAGGCAGGGCTTGCACAGGACAGCATTTAGAGAGTCAAACCTTCTCTTGTATTAAATGTTCTGATAAAGGAGATGAAGAAGATGCTGAACTGGGAACACCAGCTTTCATTTAAAATAAAAAGAAGTGTTACAACCTGGTTTTAAGTAGTTCACTTCGTGTTCTAGTGTTGGATTTTGGTAGTTAACAATTACTGAAATACTTTCTCCCCTGGAACAAGAAGCTGCACTAGAATACTACTCTGATGGCAATGGCTGTGCCAGCTGAATGTGTTAATTAACTCTATCCTTGAAAACATAATCATATACTCAGGCAAAAATGAGTTATTTGGTACAGTGTGAACATTACTTCAGTAAAATGGAATGAAACTGTGAGTATCCCTTACAAATACAGAGGACAGAATCCATTATATCTCTACACAGTAAAGGATATCACTTCATTCCATTGGGAAAAGACTCACTAATTTGAGAGATAGCATCACCCAGATGTTAAATAATCAATCTGCATTTTTATATTTGTGTTGCAGTTTAACATTTCTAAACTTCCCATTCCTTGTAGAGCCATAGCACAACTCAAGTTGGAAGGAGCCCATAAAGATCATCGAGTGCAACTCCCTGCTCCTTGCAGGACTACCTAAAAGTCAGCCATGTGACTTAGAGTGTCCTTCAGATGCTCTATGAGCTCTGACAGGCCTGGTGGTGTGAGCACTTCCCTGGGGAGCCTGTTCCAGGGACAGACCTCCCTCCCAGAGAAGGACCTTTTCCAAATGTCCAACCTGGACTCGCCCTGACTCAGCTTTGTCCCATTTCCATGTGTCCCCTCTCTGGTCACGAGACTGAGGAAATCAGATCCTTCCTCTCCATTACCCTTCTTGAGGAGGTCAGCAATAAACTTCATTTCAATGATCTCATTATCAGCTTTTAGGGTTTTCCGGTTTGGTGTTTTTTCCTGTACTATTGATTTTTTTTTATTTTTTTTTAATCTGCATATTTTTAACAGGGCAAAATACTTCTGGGCAATTTTCCAGCTAAAAATCACAAACTCATAGTGAAGAATGAGATTTTTTGTCATCTGTGATTGAATATCTGTCTTTTCAGCCCCACATTCATGGAATCTTTCATTATCCACATATATAAATGAAAAAGGAAATGCCAGTTAGTGAACCATTAATGTACAAAAATGCTACCAGTGGTTTTAAGAACATTCATTCTCAGATCATGCTCATTCAATCCAGGGAAAGGCAGAAACAACTTCATTGTATCTGGGAGAATCTTATTTCAGTCCAGTAACTGAAATCCAGCAGCATCTTTCGCTTGTAATTTGCTTTCCAATACTACAAGGACCTGTGTGTCCAATCAAGGTTTTCTCCAGAAGGATCCAAGCATGATTAGTGATTAGAGAATTGTATTTAATGTAAAGCTTTCTCCAATTTTCTGAGCTATATTAAGAACAAGATGTCAAGTAATTGTCCACCTAATGTTCTTGAACTGGTGCTTAAAGCGAATCTAGGTGTGTGTGAATATACAGGGTACTCTTTGCTTTTCCAAGTCAGCAATTAATTGTCTCTAATCCTAATGACCGTTGCTCTGTTTGTTGTGCATGCCAAACAGATTTTGTATGTATGTGTGCATTGGTTGCACACTTGGGTTATTAGCCATGAAATGCCTTGAATGACTCAGACCTTGGCACAAGAGCAGAACATGGTGCAATGACTAGTGTAGGTGTTCTTTTTTAAAAGATTTTTTTCCTCTTTCTTTTATATTTCAGGTGATATTTGAATCAGTTTCTTTGAAAGGACATCCTGGGTACATAGCTGTGGATGAAGTCAGAGTTCTTGCCCACCCATGCAGTAAGTACTCCTTATTTTTCTGGCTGTCTTGCTGTGCTTTGTGCCAGGATTTGCAGGAGTGATTTACCCAGTTGGGTCAGCACTAAAATGTCTTGTATCCCTCCAAGACCCCTAAAAACCATCAGACTTGTATAACTGCCTGACTTTGCCAGTTGTGCAGAAGTCTCTCAGTCTACAGCTAGAGCCAGGACTGTGGAATTCTGTTTTTCTTGTTATGAACACATTGATCTGAGGATTCAGAAACTTATAGATTTTAGTGAGGTAGGTATAGGCTTAGAGATTGAGGAATTTTAGTGAAACAGTGACATTTTAGTGAATTTTAGAAGGATTTTAGAAGAATAAGTAGATTTTGGAAGCATTCAGTAGAGGTAAGAAAGTCTTGTTTTCCAGTCCTGAAGCATAAACAGAACATGGTCCTAATCAAAACCTGGGGTAAAGGAATGTGAAACATTGGAGCTGATTGGTCAAAAGGCTTAAAGCAAGGTGTGAATTTATGACGTAATGCAGAAGGGATACATATTCATACAATAATTTGCATATGTATGAGGCAGATGTATAAAGATAGGTGGCAAAATCAAGTGGGGGCTTTTGGCACCTGACAGGGTTGGGACAAAGATGTTCTTTCCTCATTCCTGGGGGCAAAAACAAATCTTGTCTATAGCATGCATACAGTTACCTTGAGTCTGACTGATTTTCCTTAAATCAATATAAAACTGATGGTTTTATTATTTTTGATTCATATTGCTGGAGAAAACAATCTAAAAAAGCTTCTCATAATAACCTGTGTGGTTAACTTAAGGAAAAAACCCCCACCAAACAAATTATTTCAGTGTTTTCTTGGTAAAGGACATATCCCAGAGGTTAATCTCTCTCAATAAACATTAAACCCACTAAGCACCCCTGTAATGATATTAAAAAAAAATCTTATTCAAACAATGCACTTGCCCAGGAGTAGAATCTAATGTGCTGCTCATAAATGTTAGTGCTGTGGTTTTTCTATTGCAGCCACAACGAGAATCTTATTTACTGATATGTAAAAGAAACTTTCAGTGTTTGAATCTGAACTTGTTTTGTTTCTTTATGCACCTACAGTGCGACTTGAAGACTTTGTCTCTATTATGTATGTAAGACAGAGTTTCTTGTAAAGCTGGGTTTTTAACAGCTCCTTTCACTGGCTCATTGTTTCAGTAAGTCAGTGACAGCTGCTCACAAAAAACCCCCAAAAAATCATGGATCGTATCAATGGAGTGACATCATCTGGTTTTCCTGCAATCAGGATGTCAAGGAACAGCTGCCATTCAATGTGACAGACATGGTTCTGCTCAAGTTTAACAGGACGTTTCTGATAAGTGGAGCATGGTTAATTGCTGTTTAAGTAAATTATGTTTGTATTTACCATGTGCTCGTTGCTCAGGCCTTTGGGTGCATTTCCTTCATTAAGGAATACTTACAGTCTGGATCAACCAGATGTTGCTGATAACTGGCAGCATCCAGGCAAATCCCCAAATGGTCTGTGTGCCTTTCACAGTGTGGTGGGTGATGGCTGGTCCTTTTACTGGGAAAGAGGCCACTGAACAAACCATGGGGCAAAGCCTCAACAAGAAAATTATGAGATTTTTAAGAAGTTAGGCAGGATGCTGTATTAACACCCCTGCTTAAGCAAGTAAACAGCTTTTGAATCCATTTTTTCAAGTATATGCAGATCCTTCTTCAAAACAAAGGGCATTCTTGGTGACTCACGACCAAAATGTTTCAAAAAGGTTTGTTTGGGGTTTTTTTAATCCATTTGTAACCTGCAGGATACAGAGCTCATTACAAGCTGCATGTTCCCTGCAGTCTCTAATGCTTTTCCTGTCTGATTCCCAGTGTTCAGCAGTGACAGTCAGCAGGGCAAATGTCACCCATGTGTTCTATTTCCTTGTACAAGCTTTGCCCCTCAGACTCGTTTTACAGTTGTTATAAATCAAAACACAGGGAACATGAAGCTCCCTATGACCCTGGAGGTTACTAAAATCATTGGCCTTATTTCTTCATTTCTGCTTTACCTTCACAGATGACAGACAAACCCAAGTACCAGCAAAAACAGTGAAATGCCCCTAATGGAACAGTAATGCAGGAAATTAAATATCTTGCTGCTGTTGCCTTTTTTCTATCTAATTTGTGTTGGAATGCACTTGGAATATTCACTTTCATTGTGCTGAAAACTCATTGACTCTGTGTGCATGAGCCATCACAGGACAGCTCCATGCTCCAGGAGGTGGGCAGACCTAAGGACCAGGATTTTGGGATTGGTGTAACTGCGCTGTACTTGGAGCTGACTTACACCTGCCCATTGTAGGCTGCAGGCAGAAATTACTAGAGTTAGCCTGAAAATACCATGTAGAATATTCTGTGTCACATCAAGGTTCTTTAGTAAATCTTGATGCAAACTGCTGATGCTCAGAAAGCCAGGATGGTACCGGGTCACGCTGTCCTTCAGGAGCTGTCAGTGCACTGAGAATGGGGAGGATGGGACCTGAAGGTGGATGAAACCATTTGACCTGTTGTATAGGCATGTGTTCTGTGGTCATGTGTCTCTGTGTCAAACTTCAGGCATGGCCACAGATTCTCACATCCTTTTCAACTGGCTTGATTCCAATTGAAGAAGATGGGTTGAGATGTCCTCTGAAATGATGTATTGAATCAGTGTCTAATCATGCAAAAAAATGTAAAGATGAAGTTGAAAACCTCTGACCTTTACAGACTTGTAAGGCTATTCATTGGGTCCTACTAAAAGCTTTCCAATGGTTCATAGACATTCTTCTGAAGCCTGGCAAGAAATAAGCTCCAAGGTTTCAGATTCATTGGTTTATATTTTTGCAAGTTAAATTAGAGATGCAACTGAGTCTGATATTTAGTCAAAAAGATAATCCTCTGATACAGTTCCTTTGGGAACAAATTTGGTGCCTGCATTTTAGTATCCCTGGTTTGATTTTGAACTAATGCTGAATTTAGTATCAGCAAAACACTGATATCAGTGATCTTAAACTAAACCAGAGATACAGTACTGTCAGTTCTATGAATATTTCATTTAATGTCTGATTTGATATTAATGATGCATTTTCTAAAGGTCTAGGACATATTTGATAGTCAATAAAATAAAAAGGATAAAAGACCCTTGTGAAAATGTGGCTTGGGTCAGTCATGCTTGACAAGCACAGAAGCATTTGATTTTTTTTTGACCTTTTTAGAAACACAATTTTCAGAAGAAAAGAAATTACTCAATCACTCTTTATAGCAAGCAATAAGAAATTGTGCCAATGACCATGAACTTGTGATTTGATCCAAATCTGTGTTTTCAGATGTGCCAGAGCTCTCTAAGATCCCTTAGGCCATCCTCTCTCAGATCCATCATCCACCTCTCTCTGCAGGGAACAGTTAAACACTGAAGGACAGATTTATTTTGCAAAACCACTCTGTCAAGGACAGCTCTAATGCTTTGCCGAGTGTTTCCATCTGGGCTGGTGTAACACAGTCAGTTACTGCCTTGCTCTACCCTTGTGATATTTTGCCTCTTTTGTCAGGAAAGGCACCCCATTTCCTCCGGCTCCAGAACGTGGAGGTGAATGTGGGACAGAACGCGACGTTCCAGTGCATTGCTGGAGGGAAATGGTCCCAGCATGACAAGCTCTGGCTCCAGGTAAAACAATGCCCTATTTGGGGTGGTCTGGGTTTACTTACCTGGATGGTGACAACAGGAAAAATTTGTATCCACTGTTTTTTTTGCTCCCAGTTTCCCTTGGCTGTGTTGACGACCGATTATTTTGATCACTCACTAAAAGACCAGAACATTCCCTCTTTGGGTGTCTCATTTTCAACCTACTGGTTGGGCTTGAGAATTTGGATCCTGCTCTTCAGGTGGATGCTTGAGAACTCATTTTTAGGGTTAGAAATGGAACATGCATCAACGCATGGACGGTGCGTTCCCCAATGAAGGGTAAAATTATTTCTCCTACCTTTTCAAGTGCTTGGGCATGTGAACATTTGTCACATCTGAGGGAGACAAGAAGGGCCTTTGTAGTCAAATAATTAACACATTGTATCAAACTTTATAATTGACTTCAGACCTTTTTAATACACTTTCAAAACAACATTTTCAAATTGAGATGAAAATTATTTCTGGGGAAAAAGGCTTAAGCTTCTGAGAAACAGTTGACATCATGTAAAAATGATTTTACAGTCAGTAACTGTGCTCTCATCACAGCTGTTCTCCTAAAAATTACGTTTTTAGCTGTGATTTCTTTACCTATTGTGTGCTTCTCGCATCCATTTTTTGGCTTATTCTTTATATTTTTTTGAGTTCTTTCAGTGAAATCTTTCCAGAGTTACGATTAGATGTGTGTAAAAACACTTCTGACCTGGAACAGTTGAAACTTTTCCCTGTGAGAAGCAGTTTTGGGAGGAAACCATTATGGTTGTTAATGGAAGCCTCCTTTCCATTCTCTACAACTGAAGAACTTAATGAAAATAGCTTTGGAAACACCCTTAAAATTGATTACTGGAAACCAGCAGTGTGCTTTCCTTTGAAATTTCCAATAAACTCAACCAATGTACAAGTTGACATATTTATCATATGGAGAACTGTTTCTGGCTAATTCTTCATCTGTCCCTTTTCCAGTTAGATAACTGTAGTCTGGCATCGGTAGAGAGGTTTGTTGAGGAATGTTGGACGTACAAGGATGTCTGCTCATCCAACTAATTTATTTAAATTGGTCCAAAATCAAAGTTTTGTATCTGAAAATGCCAAGTTCATAGAATCAGCGCATTTGTAGCGCTTTCTGAGGTACACAAAGCCTTCAGTTATTATGTTTTCATATCTAAGCCAGGCCTCTAATTACAGTGTGTAGAATTGCACAGTCAGAGCTGTCACTCTCCAGCCTTTGGAGTAACTAATCAGAGAATATCCTGAGCTGGGAGAGACACACAAGAATCTTGGACCTCAGCTCCCGACCCTGCAGAGACACCCCAACAATCCCACCCTGTCCCTGGATGCTTTGTCCAAATCCTCCCTGAGCTCTGGCAGCCTTGGGGCTGATCAAACTCTGGGGAGCCTGTTCAGTACCCAACCACCTTCTAGGGGAAAAGCTTTTCCTAGTATCAAACCTAAACCTCCCCTGACACAGCTCCAGCTGTTCACTATTGCCTGTCAGTGGTTGCACAGAGCAGGGATTAAAGCTGCAGACCCTGATGAGGTCTGACCTCAGTCTCCTCCAGACTGAACAAGCCAAGTGACCTCAGCTGTTCCTTGTATGGTTTCCCCATTAGATGCTTCAGTGTCTTTGTAGGCCTATAACACATCAAATGGCCAAAACACATTTCAAAAATTAAATAGAATTGAATATATAGAATATATTATAGGATCCCGGAATGGTTTGGGTTGGAAGGCACTCAACCCTGTGAATTTCCCAAGGGTAGGGCTGTCAGTCTTCTCTTGAAAACGCTGCACCTGTGTAAAATCTCTCCTTTCAATGTGAACACGAAGGTCTGAACAATGTTAAGCATCACAAATATTAAATTAACACGTGGCTACATAAATGCATAATCCATGTGCATTTTTATCTCTCATTTTCCTCTGCCCTTCCAGCAGTGGAACGGGAGGGACACGGCTCTCATGGTCACTCGAGTGGTCAACCACCGGCGTTTCTCTGCCACTGTCAGTGTGGCTGACACGTCCCAGCGCAGCATCAGCAAGTACCGCTGTGTCATCCGCTCTGATGGGGGATCTGGAGTCTCCAATTATGCAGAATTAATTGTGAAAGGTAGGTTGCATTAAAGCAGCAAGTTTATGCCAGAGGGGTGTTTCCTCCCAGACAACAGCTCTGTATAAAAATTTACCTTCTGTGGGATCCTCTTCTTTCATTCATATTAAAACAAGGCAAAAAAGGGTAAAAGCAACATGAATTTAAATTAATAGCTTAAATATTTGAAATGTAAAATTTGGACACAGATGCCCTCATGAGGTTTTGTAGTAATGCGTGGTGGCTACAGAGACTTACTATAGTCAGCTAAAGAATTTGGCTCTTGGTCAGCTTCATTTGCTTTCTCTTACAATATATTATCAGGCAGAAATAACCTTGTGATGTAGCATTGCATGGCAGGAGAGACTGCTCAGGACTGCTGGGAGTAAATGTTGGAATTGATTCTGCTGATGTCCTGAAGCACAGAGTAGAGGCACCAGGACTTCTTGAGGAATGCTTGGATTTTAGCCCTGTTAATTACCAGGGTTCAAGACCTGAACTTGTGCCTGTCATATGCAAAGTGTGTCTTAATTTCATCTTCATGAGGCCTGGGGTAATGTGATATTGACTGTCCTGCCTTTTTATTTCTTGTTTTAAAATTTAATTTAATTTTTAATTTTTTTTTTAATTTATTTAGTTGATGAGATGATGTTAGGTAATAGGCTGGACTTGATGATCTCAAAGGTCTTTAACAGTCCAGTTAATTCTGTGATTTACTTTTTAAACTTAGAGGGATGCTGCAAGTGACTCTTGGGTAGTGGGTGAGGTCATCCAAGGGCATCCAGAGGGCATCCAAGTCTCTCCTGAGATATTCTGTATTTGGGGTGGGGGTGATGTGAAATGGGAGGAATTTGAAGTACGGGGCTGCTCAGAGAGTATAATTTTATTGATCTAAAAGTGTTTGACTTTAGTGTGAAAATGGAGGAGAGCTGTAGAAATGAGACCAAGTTGTCCACTCTGTTTTCTGCCAGCTGAGTGCCAGTTGATGATCAGGGTACTGAGGCCTTAGAGGGTTGTGTGGTGCAGATGTTCAGACTTCACAGATCATGAAGGGAATGCTCCTGTGAGATGCCAAGTGCTTTTAATTCCCACTTGGTGATCTCGCGTCTTGTTCAAATCTGGAGGAATTAATTCATGACTCAAATGGAGTTGAGTTGCCAGAAGTAGCGTAGCTAGGATTGTGTCATAGCTAAAGAGAGGGAAGACAGTCTTCAGAGCAACCAGGTGACAGAATGTTCCAAGTTGAGAAGATGCCTGGCTCTTTCATGTTTGTTGATGTACACAGGGAAAAATTAATAGAATAAGATAATACCATGAGTATTTGGATGTCCATCAGGAGAAACATTGGTGGACTCCTTGCTGGATTACTCAGGCAGACACACCTAGCTGGATGAAACTTTAGGAGAGTGATATTATTTTGGGAATGTCGACTCCTGCTCCTCATAACTGATTAGGAAGCAGGTAAAGTTAAGTGGCTCATTTGAGGTTAGTCTGGTGCAGCCCTGTGGCACACTGGGTAGTTTTAACCAGGCTGACTAGTTTTAGTGTGAATAATAACAAATTTGTAATGCATGTGCACAGGCTGAAAGGAAAGGAAATTGAAATTGTTTAATTGGGAAGAGACGTATGTTGAATTACAAGAACGTACTTGAGCACACGTGAAATTAGTCCGTAATTGAAGTTTTGCTCAATTGATAGTCCTGCTCCTAAACTTGGTAAATCCAAGCTAATGCTCTGCCTCTCTTGATCAGATGAACATAAATCATAGAGGATTTATGGTTAAGCTTTAAAAATGTGTCTGTCTATGATGTAAAACTCTTGCTTGCTTCCCTAAGCATAAGGTATTTTATTGGAGTATTGAGAATGGAAAGTAATTTACATTTATCAATATTTGAATGTTAATATTTGGCAGATACTGAAATAGAGGTTTTCCTTTGAAATGTATGTACTTTTACACCCTAAATTGGGCAATAAATACCTCTTTACGTAGATTAAATGATCAGTGACATTAAACACATTCCAGATTGCTTGTCTGTAGACATCTTTACTAAGGACATTGTGTCATTGTAAAGTAATTTCTGGGAATCTTATACAAAAGAATGTAACTGTATTAGTTTCAAATTATTACAGCATATGTAATGGCAGGAGGTACATTTGTAGGACTGTGCAAATGCTGTTCTGTAGCCAGCTCTTCGCTAGTGCAGACTCTTGCAGGGTTTGTAGAAATGACAGTACATCCATTCTTCTTTTTGCACTCTCAAATCATAATGGCCAGGTCAGAGAAACCTCTCATTTCCTTCTGTACACCTGACCATCCTTTGGTGCTCCAGTGGAAAGAGCTCTTCTCTATTTCTTATCTCTCACTGTTACACATACAGTAATTTAATACAATTTTATACAGGGCAGTTTAAATAAAACCCCGGAGATTCTCTGTCTTGCTGCACTGCTCACACCTGAATGGAATGTTCCTTGTCTGTAATTTTCTTTTAAGTAAAAGCTGTGTGGCAGTTACTCATATTCTGAATCAAATGTAGGTTTTACTTGTGTAAAAATAGTTTAAAACGCTGTGAAAATTGGCTCAAATCTTATGATTTAAGGCCTGTGTTAATGCCAATGTCCTTCCAGGACACTTGTCACATTAAGGTTGTGGATAACATCGTGTGTGTGTGTATGGAGGACTGTTTGCAGGTTTTTGCCCTGATCCCTTTCAAATGTTCTGGATGCATAAATTAATTATTCAATATATGATGGGAATCAATGCAGAGCTGATAAAGAGGGAATATTACAGCATCTACAGCCTGGTTTTCATGAGCTGATTTTTCTGAGGTTTTCACTCTTCAGAAAGTCCCTCAAAATTATATTGTTGCTATCTGAAGGAAATTCTTTTTCGGCTCCTGGCATTTTCTTAGAGCCCGTTTCGGTGCAACAGGGGTAGGAGCGCCCAACAGAGCAAGGTACAGAGGAGTTAAAAACAGGTCGTTTGATCCTTTCTTTACCCGGATTTATTTTGCTCGGCTTGCTCTTGCTTTGTACACCCTGAACCACCTTGGATCATGCTGGGGTCTAACCCTTTCTTCAACAATCTCCTCTTGTGGATGCTCAGCCTTCAGAGACTTCCAGGTGTGTGGGTCAGCCCCTCCTTTTGGCACATCAATACACACACTCCAAATGATTTTGTCTTTGGGCACTTTTTAAACTCATCCTTGGTTTGGAGATTAGCATTTACAAATTGAAGCTCTAATCCAAAAGCAAATAAGGTTGAACGTTTGTGAGGAATAAATGATGGAGACCTGTAAGCACTTGGAATGGTGGAGTTCAGAGCTAAGGATTATTATGGCAGCTCCAGTATCTTCTTAACTTCCAAGCTAGGAGATGGCAAAAGGCTGTTGGAGTCTGTTAGTGGTGCTGAATGGAGATCATTCAGCAAGTTTTTAGGAATTCAGGTGAATGGGATTTTGGAAGTTTGCACAGCATTTCGCTCTGAATGATGGAGCTGAACTGCTTTGCTTTCAGAGCCAGTATAGCTGAACTCGGGAGAAGCTGATGTTGATTATGTTTGCATTTGTCCTCTCTGAATGAAGAGATTAAAGAGCCCGTTTCTGTGTTAAGGAAAGAATGAACACTTTGAAGTTCATTCACTATTCAATGCTGAGATGATCTGAGGCAAGAAAATAGCTAAAATTACAGCGTTGAGTGGAGATTTTGCAGTTCTCTTTCCCATCTCTACCCAGTTGAAGAATGCTTCATCTTTTGAAGGAAACAATTTCCTAGCAGCTATTCTAGCTGTAAGGTGATGGAATATTCTCATACAATTGCCATCCTACAACCAGTTGTGTTGCTTTTTAGCTTTGCTCTGATGTGTTCATCTTCTGTCATAGTAAATATCACCATTTACTCCCCACTTTTACTGGTGCTTGGTAACTGGTTCCAGGTCACTTCACCCCTGTTGCCGCTGTCCAGCTGTGATTTTTAAAGGTGCTTTAGATCTAAGACCTGAAACCTGCTGAGCAACAGTTAAATAGGGAGATGATGACAGCAAGCCCTGCAACTACTTTAATAATGAGCCTAGAATTTATAGAAGAAAAAAGCAATTTATGATGTTTTCTAGCTCCCCGAAGTCCACATTACCTTCTAGAAACCTGCAAGGTGAACAGGAATGCCTTTAAACTGAAAGAAGAGCAATTCAGATTTGATGTTGGGAAGAAACTCTACCCTATGAGGGTGGGGAGGCCCTGGCACAAGCTGCCCAGAGAAGCTGTGACTGCCCCATCCCTGGAAGTGTCCAAGGCCAGGTTGGAGCAACCTGGGATAGTGGAAAGTGTCCCTGCCCATGGCAAGGGGATGGAACAAGTTAATCTTTAATGTCCCTTCCAACCCAAACTGTTCTGTGGTTCTTCATTAGTGTCCAGATATGCAAAACCCCCTCTCTAGAGAAGTTATTCCAGTCCTCTTTCATCTTCTTTTTTTTTCATCCTGTTTTCTCTCCAGTGCATGTCTTGCCTCTCTCTTTCTTTCTCAGCAGGAAACTTTCCATCACTGCTTGTTTGCATGTGAGGAAGATGTAAATAGCTGCAAGTCTTGCACTGTCTCTCTTTGGATCCTATAAATCAGACTTTGCATATGCTTTACTGTCCTATTTATTACCCTGCAGCTAATACTGACTTACATGACAGACTACAACTCACAAACTGTTTGTTCCCTCTGCAGGGTACAGACACAAATTAAAATGGAAGAGGTTTGGGTTGCTTGCTTCTGTATTTTTTTCTTTCCTTCATATTATAGCAAATCCTTCTTTTATTTTTTTTTTTGCTGTTTGTGACTTTTTGACTGACCTTTGTGAGCACTGCTGACCACATCAGACTGCCTTTTAATCAGCACTGTGGTATTATTCAGTCTTCTGACCCAGATTACTCATCAAATTTGTCAGTATTTTCCATGATTTTGAGGTCAAAACTCTAATCACAAAAAATGTGTGTCTTTATTCTTATATTGTTTTCTATCACCTCCCTTCTACTTAAACTTACCTGTGCTTCATAACTTTCTGTTCTTGGTGAGCAGCTCATTTACTCGTTTGCCTTGTGTCAAAAATGTACTACTTCAGGGTTGACTAAGACTTTTGGCACTCTGGTTTTGTTGCCTTTTTCTGAGGCTGTTCAGAACACACAGCAATAGCTCAGCTCGTGGAAAGTTTTATGATTATTGCTGTAGTGACGAACCCAAATGGTTTTGAGAACTGAAATCTCGCTGTAAACAAACATTTTATATAAAATGATTTATTTAATCAGCGGGAGTGTCTAAGGGTAGAATAGTTTTATTTATTTCTCTTTCAGGATTTAAGATGGAGGATGTTCACTTGGTGCCAATATTAAATTACGTATCCAAGGCTCTGAGGGCTTGAGTTTTGTTTGTGTCAATGACCTCTGACAACTGAGTTCTCTGTTTATTTTCTACTGCCTACCATGAAGGAACAAGTTGCCCAGAGAAGCTGTGGCTGTCTCATCCCTGGAAGTGTCCAAGGCCAGGTCGGATGGGGCTTGGAGCAACCTGGGATATTGAAAGATGTCCCTGCCTTTAATGTCCCTTTCAACTCAAATCGTGCTGGGATTCTCTGACAGAATTGTTATGAAAAGCTGTATGGATTGGGTGACACATTTGAAGGCAGACAAGGCTTAATGCCACTATCTCAGATTGAATTGCACAGTGCCAGTAATTAGGAAAAATACATTCTTTATCTCCAAGATAACCACCATATGCGTGGTCCTCTCCAGAGCTCTGCCAGTGGGATAGAATTTAGCTTTAGTTAACATTGCATTTAGTCAAGGACACTAAGGAAAATCATTCTATTTTAGAATTAAGACAATTTCACCATAATGCCTTTTTCTGTACTCTTCATGGAACCACAGCCCTGTTACAGTCTTCAGAGTGGGATTGTTGGTATTTCCTGAGCAAAGAGGAAATTTTAATAGTCTTCATGTCTTCTGTGATAGTTTCAGTAGAATATTCTCTCTTCCAAGATTTACTTTCAGCATGGAGGACGTGAATTTTCTCCTTGCCTCAGCCCCAGGTGTAGCAGCTCTACACTCATAAAGAAGTTTAATTATTTTGCATATATCTCATCTCACTTACAGCTGTCATGACAGAAAGAAAGAAATGTTTAATCTAATTTGACCTTTTGCGATATGCAAGCCATAGAATTTACAAGTCCTTCTTGCATCATGAGCAATATCATATGAATAAAGGAGAATAGCAAGAGATTGATCATGATTGAAAGTCTTTAAATTATAGAAAATCTTACCAGCCTTAAAGAAACTCTCTAAATACTTAATTATCTTCACTGCAGAGTGTCTGTACATTATTCCAGTCAGATGTTTCCAGCTTTTGCATCAAACAGACAGATCTTAAGTCTTTCTGCTAAATATAATCAATTTTGAAGTATTGAGTGTGAATTTGTATTGACCATGACCTTGGCTTGGTTTGGTTAACTTAGGTGTTTTAAGTGTCTTTGCAAGGTCCCTTGTTCTGTTGAAGAGCTCCTATCATTCCTGGGGAAAATACATATATCAAACTGGATTTTCACATATATTTGTTAAATATTCTCTTTTGTTTCCACAATGAGATCTTTTGCTTGCTAGGTTTGTTCTCTTTCTTGCTATGGAAATGGGAAACACGGATCTATATTAATATTTTAATATTAATGTTTTAATATTATTATTTAATATTATTAATTTCCCCCCTCCAGTTCTAAAACAAACATCGTCAGCAGACACAAGGAAAGGCACTATAACCATGTGCTGTGGAGCTCAGTAATTCTCCTAAGACGTAAATTGTCCAGATTTTTAGTTGAATTACCACAGAAGTTTTTCAGGATTCCTTCTATTTTTGTCCTTGTTTATGTCCTTTAACAGGAATAAAGAACAGAATGTGTGTGTGAGCACTGGCAACCAGTGTGTCGCCAGCAACAAGGTGAGCTAGTTGTTTGGCCAAGATGAAAAACGAAATGCATGAGTAAATGAGACTGATTTTATTTGGGGATGTCTCCCACCATTTCCATTTTTTTTTTTTAAGGAGCATTGTGTGATACTTTCAATGTTACCCAATTTCTCGCAGGCTCTTGGATGCTTTTTTGTGAAAATACCAACACCCATCACCTATCATTACAGCTCCCAGGGTGAACAGCACACTGTGCAGCATATTGCAATTTCTAGCATTTATTACTGCCTCAAAATGCATTTTGTGAGAAAAGACAGAAAGAATTGATCTTTTGGTGTAATACTGTGGAGTCTCTCAGAGGGAACAGCCTAAATCAAGAAGTATGTTTCAAGGGCTGAGTTTTAAACTGGAAATAAGCAGATAGACAGCCCAGGAGAGTTGAGAGCTGGAAGGAATGTTGCGATCTGCAGAGTATTCTGAAATTCTCTGTATTATAAAAATCTGAAATAAAAAGATAAGTATTGAGTGGTGAAGAAGGATTCATATGGTTTTCATACTTTCGTACAATTAGCTGGTTAGCAGACACATCTGGTGTGTCTGCCTGTTAGATCCAGGGTATTAAGTTATTAGGGGTGTTGATACTGCTCTGTGCTTCACTTAATGAGGGGGGTGTGGGGGACTTTTGGCACAAATCCTGAAGTTTGTTTCAACCAGCATTCGGGAGGTGTTTTAGGTGGACTGGGAGGTGGATATTCCCACCCAGAGTGGTAAGTTCTGGTTATTACAGAGGTTTTAAGGAGGTCTGGGTTGACTGAATGGTCAGATGAGGGGAGCACAGGCTGTGTGATTATGTTCACCAGTCCAGACTAATACCACGGGTTGACTGGAGCACAAATACATCAGAAAATCTTAATTAAGGTTCACAGCATGTTCAGAGGGTTCATTTGATCACTGTTTAGGGCAACACAGTGATATGTAGGATCGACAGAATTTAGCCTTGAGTATATACCATGTATAAACTTTAGGTTTACACTTGTGCTGAGCTCACTATACCAGTTAATGTCTGGGGGGTTTTTCAATCTGCATCCAGAACTTACTGCTGCTTAGCAAAGGCTCTGTTTTCATAGTTCAAGTTTTATTTTTGCTGCTCACATCTCTGTAAGTTGCCAGCCTTAGCTGTGGTGGTTGTGTTTTTTAAGTTTGTCTTGTACATCTCAGACAAGTGGACCTGCAACCTGACCTTAAATATGAAGAGGTTTTTTCTGTTGCTCATGGTGCTACTTGCTGGTGGCTGAGACAGAGCCTCCTTGGTTGTTAGAGCCTGAAGATACTCGAGTGGAGTGAAACTTGGGCAGGGGGGAAGAACTGAACAGATGTATTTACTTGAAAAATACAACTTAGTGCTCGCTATCCAAGCTGGCATATGAATAGGCATATGTACGACATGGAGTGTCTGTGACCTCTGAAAGCGTGCAGAACACTCCAGAATATTTTTATATGATGTATTCATAGGATTTGCTTAACTCTCTAAAGTCTAAGCAACCTCAGAGCCATCTTTACTCAGTGACGGCTGAACTTACTGAATAACTGCTGGGCTTCTTGGAATGGGGAACGTTCCTGAGGTTTGGCAGAGGGATATATCTCTGCTTCAAAGGCACTGCAGCAGTAATGATTGACAGTGGTGGATCAGATTTATCTGAGGTGTCAGCAGAACAAAGTAAATAATGGAGATGTAGGTCTTTGCTACTTAGCTGAGTATGGGCTTCCATAATGGTGCTGCAAGGAACAACAGGAAAATAAACTCCCTGACAAAAA
Organism: Pitta sordida; assembly: GCA_013390025.1. Lineage (NCBI taxonomy): Eukaryota > Metazoa > Chordata > Aves > Passeriformes > Pittidae > Pitta > Pitta sordida. The sequence continues at coordinate 79,344 of WEKX01017603.1, read as the reverse complement.
GCATGACCTGAAGATCACGTGAGAGAATGAGAAACAGCCTTCTGAAGTTGATACTGTGCATGCTAAGAAGTGCTTTAGATGAAGATTATTTCAAGTGGTTCATGTACAGTAAATTAGCACCCCCAGTATTTACTACACTCACTGATATTTACTGTACTACCTGCTTGACAAACTGCAAAGGGGAGGTTTCTGTCTAAGGTGAAACCATTGTATTTGTGTCAGTTCTTAGGTTTTTATATATACACCTGTCCCTTCCCTTTCTCATTAGCTGCTCCCCAGGGCAGCAATCAAAGTGACAGGCCAAAGCATGGTGCACTCAGAGACACATCTGCCCACAGCAAAGTGCCTTACTGAGGGTGAGGTGATAACTCTCCTTACATCAATCAAACTTAAGTAAGATCAGAAATGGCCCTCTGGTTCCTGCCACTTATATTTATCCTGTTTCCAGTTTGAACAGAAGAAAATACAGTAGGTAATTCTGGTAGAAATGAATGGAGGAAATGACTAATAATTGGCCAGTAAGACACTTGAGTTGCTGGAGTTGTTTCAGAGAAGTAGAAGTTTATTTACAATACAACCATGCAGCTCCCAGTATGGGGACTGGACTATTGATACATGAGGCTTTATGTGAGTTTTTATAAAAAGCAAAAGAGGAAAGGCAGTTTATTTTGAAGCATAATTTGAATATTGTATACAAAATGTCTTAAATTTTGGTTTCTCTGTTAAATCAGAATTGCTTGGGCATTTGGTATCAGGTATGTATGGGTTGCAATAGAGGGTAAAAAGAAGTTCAGCTTGTTGCTGGATATGTGAGATACTGTGTTTATATCCTTGGGGAGAAATGAGTCAACTTCTTTGATCAAACTATGATTCAGATTGTGACAAGATGTATTTGAGTAACAAATCAAAACAAACCCCAACACTACATTAGTATGAAGTCTTCTGCCCAGCTTTGGTCATATCCATGTATTTTTCTTGTTCCATTGACCACTGCACCCACCGTCATGTTTTGCTTATCTTAGAAGTTTGTTTTAGGGGGAAGAGTCATCTCTACTTGCCAAACCCAGACTGTGTGGGGTAGGGCTGGCCATTGGAGTTACAGGCTGGGAGAGGAATGGAACACTGAGCTCTTCCCTTCTGTTTTCTCCTCAGGTGTTACCTGGTGGTTATTAAAACAATATAATGCTTAGAGATCTAGATGTTAGGTTTTAACTGTATTTTTCTGTCTTGGCATCCCTGTCTGGCCTGGGTGGCTGCTCTGATTGCAGACACTGCTCCACAATTACTCCAGTGTCACAGCAGTGTAAGCACCACACATCCACAACCTCCTGTACTTTAGGGCTCCTTAAAGGAAAAAGTCATTTTGAGTGCACAGTAGAGAATCAAATTCGGTATGTGCTAGACTTTTGTAAATAGATGGAGACAAAAGACAAACTAAAAGCCGGTAATTCTAGTAATGGTTGTAATTCTTGAGAGCTTTCAAACAGAAATTTCCTTGTTAGTTGACACTATGAGACATCCAGTCTGTCAGAGCTGAGTACCCAAACTTGAGCAGAGCACATCTTCCTCTGGAGAACGTCAAAGCTTATCTCAGTTACCTGTATGAGCAGCTGAGGCACTTTCTGAGGCCACTGAAATGGATGCTCAGAATAGCTGTGCTGGATATCCCTTAATGTGCAGATTATTTCTGATTATTTCTGAAGTGTCTGCCAAGGTAAGCTTTAAATAGCCAGCAGAGTTATCCAGGAGTGCAGGAACAGGGACAGATCCTGCCAGGCACTGTGTCACCTGTATGAGATCAAGCATTTACTCTGAGCCTGTATTTGTTAACTTTTGTGAAAAACTCAACTCAGGGAATTTAACATGATATTTAACTAAACAACTGTGATTGAGACCCCGAGGCTAATGGCAGAAAATGTGGCAGTGCATTAGGATCACTTATCTGAAATAATACCTCAAAGATTTGAAATGTTAAATGAGCTGTCACATACCTTGGTGGGGACTGCAGCCTCCATTCCATTATGGATATTGTTACATTCCTGTTTGGAACCATCACTTGGAGAGAAAACAGAAAATATTCAGTAAAACCCTGCTGAATTCCATTTTCAGGATAATTAACAAATGCAAGCTTAGTAGAGTAATAAAACCATGAAGGATGGAGCGTGGCAAATATTGCCTGAAATGAGTATTCAGGAAGAAAAGGAGAACACAATTTTGTAGAGATGTGCATATGTACCCTAACAGGGGTGTTGCTCCAATCTCTGCACGGTGCTCTGTGATCCAGGAGTTAATCCAGTGTAGCAGGTATAAAGACAGTGGTTTTTTAATGCCCAGCTTAGGCAATCCCTGCCACCTGTGATAAAAGGAAAATTCATCTTTTTATGGTTTCATGTGGTTCTTTTGGACCGAGGATTTTTTGGGGATGAGACCTTGATGGATATCAGAGGATTTCCTTGGAGCTTCTCATAATTTAGGTGACAGTGGTCAACTTTTTTTTTGACCATCCATCCCTAGCTCTGTGCAGGGCTATATATGCACTCAAATCCACCCTTTCTTGCATCTTATTACATGTTCAACAGAACCAGAGCTTTCCACTTCACTTGTTCTCCTCCTGTATCTCTCCTCTCTTTGCCCAGATCTTCCTGCTTCACGTTGCTCTGGAACTGTTCCTCTATCCTGACCAAGAAACAGGTTTCTAATTTCCATTCAGGAGTGAAAATTTGGGACTTGGATCTGAGTGTCCTTGATGCCCACAGGAAGGACTTACTCTGGCTGTATGTCTTGTTTAATCACATGATGCACTATATGAAAGAAGAAAAAGTTCTCCTCTCCCCTGCCGCAACTTGTGCAAAATTAAGCCATTTTATTTTTACAAAGTTTCTCTGGAGTGGGAGACCTCAAGGGTGACATTTTGTAGATTAATATTGTTGTATCATCAGCCTAAAACTGCTGGGCAGAAAGGAACTGGGAATTCTCCATTTTTACAAGTAAAGGACAGGAAGACCATTAGCACAGTTCTGTGATATCTGAAGTCCACATCAATTAGAGCCAATTAGTATTTTGCTTATCAGTTGAAAAAAAAGATTTCTAATGTAATTGGCCAACAAAAGCCCTTGGTGATGTCAAAATCAGCCTCAGGGAGTGGTGATTTCAGACAGGTTAATGCCAGTTTATTTTTAATATGGTCAGTTGGAACGTTGTGTTTTAGTGCAAGGCACTTTACTGTTGAATGGTTATAAAGAAACTTCTTGAAAACAGCTTTTGCTTTGTGGATTTTTGGTGGAAAAGTGCCTCCAGTAAACACTGCTGCCATCTGTTTCAAATAAGAAAATTTGGGCTGTGAGCGTCCTTGCAAAGCTGAAAAGCACGTACAGATTTTTTTAGTAGCTAAAAATGCGTAATTTTAGATTTTTTTTGTTGGATTTTGCATTAATTTGATTGCATTGAACCAGATGTTGGGATGGTTTCTTTTTCACAACGAGCCTTCACCAAATCCATGTGTGATGCTCAGAGAAAATACATGGCTAGCAAATGCTGAGAGCATGATGTAGAGATTTGAAGGTGCAGTCTCACACACATCTGAACACTTAAGTATGGAAATAGCTGCAAACCTGCTGTGCCACCTATGATGAATGAGCTTATTTATCCGAACAGATTTTCTATATATAACGCACATTTCTGCATCTGTCCACTTCCTTCCCTACTGTATTCACTAAGAGAGGAAAAGCACTTTGATTCCAAAAGTCTGTTTTCTTCCCCAGGGTCATGGACCCAAAGCTGCCAGAGCTCCAGGAGTGTTTGGACAACACTCTCAGGGACATTGTGGGATTGTTGGGGCGTCTGTGCAGGGCCAGGAATTGAACTGGATGATCCCTGTGGGTCCCTTCCAGCTCAGGATATTCCATGATTTTTCTCTGTGTTCATCAGTGTGATGTGCCATGAGAATGGAGCAAAAACTGCATATTCACTAGAACAAGGAAAACTTCTGCAGGGATTGGAAACTGCAGATACAATCAGGAATGCTTTGATGTGTCTGGAAACAGTGTGTTCCTCCAAAAGCTTGCTGATTTTATTTTTAAAAGGGAACATAAATATCTGACTCATTCCCTCGTATGTCTGCTCTTCTATAGAAAATGTTTTTGCTGACAATACTCACGCGACACTTTCAATAACTAAATAAGGATTTCTGGGTAAGAACCATTAAACAAATTAATGCAGACCATAAACATCTACTGTATTATTCCTTATGAAATATCCTGTTATTCCACTCTGTGATTCAACCCTTTTGTTGATAACTGTCTTGTGAGGAGTCTGTAGGTCTGCTTGACCTCACTAATCTTCTGTGCCAGACTGACATGTCACACTTCTTTGGGAAAGGATTTTAGTTCTTACTCTGTGTGGTAGATTAAATAAGCATCACTGAGTGTCTGAGGATCTTCCAGGAATTTCCTCAGAGTGAACCTTAAGTCTTGAGTATGTCTCTCAGGAACTCCAGTTCCTGTCAGGTGCTGTGGTTGCTGGATTTAGACTCAAATTCTCCCAGCTGGAGCCTGCGGGTAGCTGTGTTCAGCACTGTGGATTGACCTTCCACATACACTAAAGGTGCATCTCCAGGCATTGTTTTTCTCAGCAGCACTTCAAGGCTCTCCCAAATTTTTGAGTCAAGTGTTTTGCATTGTTCCCTCTCTATTTCATCTCATTATTTGTTTCTTGTCAGCAGTTGTCTCCTACAATCTGTTTCTGTTTTTCTTGAATCTCCTCACCCTTGTTAATAGGAAAAACTCATTTGTGGGTGAACCTGAATTCCCAGGGGTTTTACTGATAATATAAATTCATACTTGGAGTCTGATGAGTCTGTATATATAGACTGAATCATCTTTTTTTTTTTTTTTAATTAAACCTATATTCAATGTGTATGAAATAATGAAGTTTTGAGTATGATTTTGTTGTTATGTAATTTTATCTCAACATTGTTTTCCGACTGTGTTAGCAAGGAATGCACCTGGATATGCCATAGTTTTCCTCCCTTATCCCAGAGGCAGAGCAATTAGCACATCTCTGCTGGCCAATGACTTTGAGTCATGAGTGGTTATATTCACGAGCTGTCACTATTACTCTCTAATCTATCCAGTTCACAGGCGAATAAAGTATGCCATCTTTCAGGATTGCATTACAGAATTGAAATAAAAGAAAAAAAGATCAGTAAAAAACGTAATGCCTAAACAGTAGCCTTATTCTTCAGGGAGAAAATAAAATACCTGCTGGCATCTCTTACCTTAATGATGTTCTTGCTTCTGTCAAAACATCAGACACCCCATCATTTCCATTGGCATTTGCAAAACTCTCTTTAAAGAGAAGCAGAGGAAAGCAGAGTGTTTTGATGGGTAGTTGTTTTGGTTTTTTTCTTCAGTTGGAATCCCTTCCCATAGCCACTGTTTTCCTCGAAAAATATTTTTTTTTCCATGTGTTCCCTCTCAGGTCAGTTTGAGAAGGGTTTGGGAGCAAGAGGATGTGAAGGAAATGAATAAGATAAAAAATTTATTGAATTCACAAGTTCATCTTCTGCGACATAATTCACCTGCTGCACAGTATCAGCACAATGGTTATAAAAAGAGAGATTGTAACATGCACAAACTGGCCATGGGGAGCTGGGGTAATCTGCTCATCCCAGCCACTCTGGTGTCTTTGTGTGTATTTGTAAGGGACTGGAATTCCTCCCATGCAGAAGTTTAAGGTCTTCAGGGAAACCTTGGAGAAGAAATTTCAGAAGTTCCCCTGCCTTCTGTGGAAGTATCACCTAACTGGAAGATGTGCTTTTATCCACCTTTGAGAGAGCCAACAACTGGTCTGTGCTGGGGCAGGATCCCACCCTGCGATAGCTGGGAATTTATATCGAGTGCCTGGTGCTGCTGGAAAGGATGGCAGACTCAAAGACAAAGTATATTAAGTAGTAACAAGTTTAACTTCATATTTTCTTTAGCACACGCTTTAGGACACTGATTTTTGGGCTTTTTGTTCACATCTACTGACAAGACACAGAGGATGACACAAAAAAACCAGGATTGTGGAGCCTGAGCAGTGGAGGCAAGAGAGCGATTCCCTGTGCAATCCTCTTTTATCCACAATCACTGCTCGCAGAGACAGGAGTGACTTGCAGACTGGCAGGGCCATGTGGGCAGCATAGGAAGGAATCCTGAATTCCTGCATTTTCACTTTTTCAACGCACGTTCAGCAGTAAGTTGCTTCTCCCAAGGTTGATTCAGCTTGTTCTTTACCGCAGGGATTCTGATATCAATCTCATCTCTTGCTGTCCCTTCCTGTTCTTATGACAGAGCTCAAGAGTCAGAAACATTTAAAATGGATGCGCCATCAAAAGCAGATATATTGTGGCTGACACAGAGAGGGTTCTAACTCTGATTCGTGCCATGGCTCGTGCTGCTTCCCACAAGTAGTGCTGCTTTTCCGATTGTCTGTCTATCAGGACGTTTCCTGAATATATTCTGAAAAATTTCAGACTCTACTACCCTTGAAAATTAAGATGCTCTCAGTGTTCATGTTTCATGGAAAGCCAACTTCTTAATGTAAAAATTATCTGCTTCTCTGTTCTTGGGCAAGTTTTCTCTATTGGAGGGTCCATGCAGGGATGTGGTGAACAATTAGTTTGTGACACCTCAACGGCGAGACAGGATGGGAATGCAAGATATGACTGGAAGACATATTCACTGGAAGTTTTCACTTAAATTACCATTTGTGAAAACTGTTTCTCTCCTTTAATTTATATTTTTTCTTTCTTTTATCTTTTTTTGACCAGGTTGAGGAGAATTTGAATGCAGGCAGCTCTACCTTCATTCTGGGGGTGACCTTTTAAGGAAATAACAGATCATGGGAAATTATATTCTTCTTTCACTCCTCAGAGCAGATGTAGACTGCCTCATTACGAGGCCTGTTTCCTTTACCTTGAAATTCCTTCTAAGCTTTGCTTCCCATTTACACTTCTACAGAGTGGAAGTTACCTTTCTACTTTCTGGCTTTTTTGTGTGTTTTTAACAGGTGAAGTTAATAGGGCTGATATTTTAGAATGCACAGACTTAGGAAATGCCTTTGGGAGCTACTCTAAATGTAGGGGGTTGTCTAAAACATGCTTTTAATGCTTTTTCCTTTTCATCGTTGCCATGGAGCAATTTTCAACAGCTGCCCATCTACTGCAAATTCTGCCAGATTTTACAACACACCTTAAGGGCTGAAGGTGATCCTTCAAACACTTGATCCTTCAGGCCAGTGCCTGTAAAAATATTTGTCAAAATCCCTGTCTTTATGTGAGGACAGGCTCTGCTCCAACAGCAGAGTCCACACATTAAATTCTGGAGAGGAACTGTTGCTGCTGTATCAAATCCATGCTTCCCACAGGTTCATCTGTTGGGTATCTGTTTATCTTAGTAAAGGAAATAAAACCAGCAGCCCTTTAAGCCATCACATTGTACATGAGGGACACTAAACTCTGGCAAACAACCAGAAAGATAACCTGGTATACCAGCTGGCCTGAAAAATGCAGGTCTCGGGCAGAAATCCTGGAGTGTTCCCATCAGTCCTTAATGTCACATGTAGAATCACAGAACAGTTTGGGTTGGAAGGGATCTGAAAGATCATTTTGTTCCAACCCCCACTGCTATGGGAAGAAAATGAGAAGCCATGTTCTTGTGCTGGCCTGTTTAGTTCTTCATGGATGCACTCCAGGCTTGTCCCAGGTCTGGGCTGGTATTTGGGCAGCACAGAATCCCTTGGGAAGAGGAGGCAGAAGAGTTCCTATGGCCCCTATCCCTGCCCTTGTAGGAAAAGGAGAATGGGATCATACATTTAATAGGGGTGGGATGAATCACTTAGCAAGGCTGGATCCCCCTGACTGTATATTGGACACACTGACATGGATTAATGTGTAACTATAAAGACCAGGTAAGTAGGAATGGCAGAATATAGATCTCACCTGTTGTGTCTCCTTAGGCTAAAGCACATCAGAGAATTTACCACTGACAGGGAGTTTTTGTGCATCATCCAACCCTGGTGGTGGGAAAAGAAGGGATTTTAAGTGCGTTACATATTCAGTTTGTGATTCTTACCTGTTCCATGAGTGACTTGTCATCTGAACAATCAGAAATGATCACATTTTCCACTGCCATTGCCAACAAATGAAGCAGTAGCAGTGTATCCTGTAAATCCTATAATACAGATAATCTTGGGATAGAGGTAATGAGAAGATATTTTTCCCAGTGTGAACCATACTGCAGTTTTTTAGTGCTTTTTATGTGTCAAATTATATCTGTGACATGTTGGAATGAATATGATTCTATTCAACTGTTGTGCTTGTAGATTGTTTGAGATTCTCAGTCTTCTATAGAGAGGATTTGTTAAGTTTGCCATGAAATTGGCTCTGTATAGGAGAGCTGTGATATCTAAGTGCTACTCTGAGTCATTGCTTTTACCTTCTGTATTACACTGGTTTGTAGTTAATTCTACTGAATAAGTTGTAGAGACATTCCTAAAGATGTTTTTTAACAAGGAACACAAGAATATCACAACTGTAAATTGACTTTCCATCCTGTGCCGGTGCTAAGCATTTTTTCTTGTGCACATATAAGAATATTATGCCTTTAGATTTATTTCACAACTCCTTGTGAGATGCATATGCTATTATTATCCACATAAATTACTTCTCATTGTAAAATCTTGTCTGTGAACACATCTGAGTTTAACATCCAGGCATTTTAACTGAGCCATGAAGGATGAATGATTTTGTTGAAGCTGACATCACACTGGGACATCTTTCTTTCTTTCTTTCTCTGTTAATTCCAGTGAAAATGAACACAAGACAGGCTGCTCAGAGAGCATTTGGTGGTGCTCACCTGCCTCAGCTCAACTGCAGGAGCTTGTCCTGAGAAGGTGTGAAGTGTTCAGATTTTCACCAATGAATCTTTTGTTTAGAAAATATTGATTCACAGGCTGAGAATTTAAATCTGAGCTGTGATTTCAGAGGATAAGCATTAGGTGCAGTTTGGTGGTAAATTAACCCAGCTGAGTAATTAATCGTATCAGATGAAGTTTTTAAAATCTCCCTTTTCATGTGCCAGTGCTCCTTTCATGTGGTTACCTTGGGTCTCTTGAGGGGTTCTGCTGATTGAAGAGGCAGATACTGCTGTTACTGAACGTGGGAAGGAGGCATTGAACTTAATGAATCAAAGAAATGAAGGGGTTTGTAACACATAATTCAAGTAAAAGGCACTTAAAAGATGCTTGAAAAGGCCATGTGGGTCAAGTTAGCCAATTGTGGATATCGACTTGTGGATTTTATTGTGGCTTCATAATACAAGCCCAGCTTGGGACACCTGTGGCACTGTGCCATGGGAGCTCTGTTTGTGCTGCTTTCTTCATGGTGTCTCACACTGACTGCTGTCTTTACACAGCTAAAGCTTAGTGAAAGTCTTGGCGTACCTTTTGTTGGCAAGACAAACTATACCGCAACCTACTTTTAACTGTTCAGAATATTTTTGCTTCCTTGTGTTAAATAATGCAAATAAATACTTTTATTTGGGTTTTTTAAATCTTTTTTTCCCTTTTTTTTTTTTTTTAGTATTTTCAGGAAGCCTGAGACCTGCTCTTAGTTTTTGCAAGTTCCTTTGGCAGGTGTTACAAGGTAGATCTTTAAAAATCAAAACCTTGCTTGTGCCTGCAGTGAAAACAGACTTAAGCATAAAAGTGTAAATTATATCAGTAATTCTGATGAAGAAAATCTTCAGTGTTCTGCAAGCACTAAATTGACAGTGCTTGTGACACACCTCATTTGACCCTCTCTGCCTTCATTAAACACTGAATTTCTCCTTATCCCAAGCTCTTTCAGGCTGCTGACGTGTACATTTCCTTCAGCTTTTAGGTTGTGTATGTCCTTCTCAGCTGAGCGTGCTCTGCGGAACCCTGAAACCAGTTCCCGTAATTTTATATTGTCCATGTAATAACAGAATAAACAACTTCCACTTAACATGAAGATTTGATGAGGCACTCCTTGAAAATCAGCCAGTTGTCCTTGACCACTCTCCTGCCCAGGACCCTTGAGATTGTTCCAAGCAGAATCTTGAACAGGCCAAAGTTGTCTTTCCTGACACCTGGGGTTAAGATCCTGCTCAATTCCATGTCCCGGCCTCTCAGAACCATCAGCTACTGGAAGGTGTCCAGCTATTCCTACAGATGCATTGTGCTGGATTTCCCAGCAAGGGAAGTGCTTCCCTCTGCAACAAGAGTGGCAAAAAACAACTCCTGACCTTCCAGTTGCTCCTGTTCACCCTGTGGAATATAAGGCTTTACCAGTCTTTTAAATAAGCTGGGAGAGGCAGCAGTGTTGTCTTTCGTTAACTGGCCTCAGCTGTGGTGATGTCTCATAAAGGAGCACCTTAAGCTCGTGGTTGAATTTAGTAACTACCTGTAAAAGCCAATTTGGTATTGAAATCCTTTGCTGTGGACCAGAGCTCATTTGTAGCCTCCAGTGTGTTCATGTTTCCATTGTGGAACACTGGGAAATGTTCCTCTGTGAGTGCCCCTTCTTTGGGAGGTGGGATGAAATGTTTGTGCAGTGGTTTCCACAGGATAAAAAGATCATCTTAATGTAAGGACTGGGAACCAAAACTGGTGCCACAGGCACTTGGGAGCTGTGAGATAAAACTGCAAGGGATGGTGTAAAGGATTGGCAGCTGAGGCAGGACTTGAAATTCCTTTGGCATTTACATGCACGGTAAATTCCAAATGAGCTCCTAAAAACCCTATAAAAGGAAAAAAAGGGTGCATGTATGTGAATCACTTGTTTCTCTCTTCAACATTTATCCTCTTAGTTCTAGGTTATAGCTTGCCTTTTAGTCATTGGGAAGGGTTTTTTTTAATTTATACAAAGAGGTGATTTATGTTCTTAGATAAAGTTCAGGCATTTCCAATTATACCAGGATAAGTGGGCCACTGTTTTCTCTGCAGCTGAAGCTTGTAGATTCTGTGTGAATTCATCTCAATTTTATTGTCCATGTTTCAGGGCAGCTTGCTTTTATACACTGAATATTGGTAGATCTCAAGGAAATATATGGGTTTTATTACCAATGAAGTGAATTCCTGCCAGTTGCGTGGCAGATCGTGTTCAAAGTGGCAGCTTGTGACAGATGTGGATGTAATGGCTCTAAATCACTTTGCAGATTCACTGTGTTCCATATTTTACTCAAATTCCAATAAGAGTTACACAAATAAATTAAAATGCAGCTGTCAAGATCAGCAGCAGAGTTGAAGGCATAGATATAATATAAAGTATTCAAGAGCTGGTGCCTTCTCCTGGAAAACTTTTGAAATATATTTTATTAGATGAAAGCAGCAGATTTGTTTCCACAGTTTTTCTTCGTCTCATACTTAATAATTGAGCACACTTTGTAATAAAGTTTCAGATTTCTGAGGGTTTCGCTATGGTTTGGGGGCTGGTTCTGTATCTGTTCCATTACTCCCAGTGTACCCTTTTCTAGTTGTTGCATCACATTAACTGTGCTGGCAATGAAATCCTCTAATGCTTTGCTTAGGGAGTAGAATACCTGTGCATGAACCAGCCACAGTTGCTCAGAAGGTCCAGACGGGTTTAGCTCAGCTCTTTCCTATTTATGAAATTATTGCACACATCTTCAAATCAGGGGGGTGTGTGATCTTATCACAAACCACCATCTGACAGCTCTATTTAAATAAGCCCCTATTATATCCTACCTCTGTGCCCCAGAGAGGCCAGCTCTGGGTACCATCAGCATGTGCCTGTCAGCTTGACAAGCTCCTCAGCCATTTCATTTGTCTCCAGTCACTTTTTATCCAGTTGGCATTGCCTGTTTTGATTGTGAGCTCTCCTCTTCCCTGGATTTGTGAGGGATCTGAGCCAGACCTTCTGTTGCTTTGCAACAACTGTGTTCACTGAGCAGTGCCCTTTCCTGACTCTTTCCTCACCTCCAAATTCCTGATACCCCAGGATCCAATTAAATATTTGTGTAAGGAAAGGTACAGGCCATGCACTGGTTTCTTTTCCCTTTCCCCTCACTTCTTGTTCCTGGTGTTTGCAGAGTTTTTGGCAGCCGTCAGTTAATGGAATTAGGATGCTTGAAATGTATCTACAGTCAGGTCCCCAGACCTATTGTTGTTTAAACAATTCTAGAAAGCATCAAGTATTTGTGTTCTTCCCTCCAGACTGGTTATAGCCACCTGTTCAATAGTCTAAATTCATCAAGTCATTTTTAATTGTGTTCATTGGACTGTGGAGCTGTGCCAGGGTCCTACTAAGCAACAAATGGGTTCAGAGCGAGCACAGTGCAGATTCTGGTAGAAAATAGTTCCCTCTGGTGCTGGTTCCTATCAGCTTGCCTGGGAAGGATAAGGAGTTATCAACACTTCAAATTACTGAGGAACAAAAGAGAAGAAACTTGGCTTATTTGCATCACAGTGGTACCTCCATTTATTCTGGACTTGTACCAGCACAAACTAGAGAACTGGGCACAGAGCCAAATAATCTTTGTATTTCTTAAATACTTAAGCAAATCTACAAAGGGCTGAGATGGTGAATGGTTAACAAGCTATTCATTAAAGTCAAGCCCTGCACCACTATCTGTATCTCCCTGTTCACAACTTGGGAGACATTCCACTGTTTTTAAGGATACCTTGGACAGAGGAACTCTGAATCAAGCAAAAGGAATTTGCTTTGAAGCCAAAAAATTTAGGTTAAATAGCCTTACAATCAGTAGACTTCCCCAGTGCAAGTATTTCAGGTAAGAGTTGACCTATAATATTTTTTTAGGCTCTTGTGAAGGTGGTGATTATGTCTAACAATTCACTTCCAGTGTTTTGTATTTGAGCTCCCAGCAGAGAATGTAAATTTCCAAGTTTGAGCAATAAATGGTTTCCTTGGGCACTAAAGAGAGATCTCGTATTAACTGGAGTTTATTTGGACAGTGTGGGTTTCTGCTGGTAAAGACAGGAAAGAAATAGAAGAAAAATGGAAGAGCTGAAGTATTTCCTGTGCTTCCTCAGGTCAGATCCTTTCTGACACTTGTACAAGACTATTCTGGGTGTTTGTGTTGCTGTTCTTCCTATGGTTGCTTTGTTCCAAAGGGAAACACTGCAATACTGATCATGTTGAGATGTGAAGGAGTTGAATGTTTCCCCAGGTACCTGACAGGAATTACTGACAGTATGAAGGGTGAATTTTGACCGCATGCATGATAATTATGTAGTGATAAATTCACTAGCAGACATTCATAGTGATATGTGTGACAGCTTATACAGTGTCTCTTCTGCTTAAAAGTTTGCTTTGATCTGCATTAACAGGAATTCCACAAATACGAAGTATAATGGGAAAATGAAGCCTTACGTGTTCTAACTCCATTTTATGTATGTAGCAAATGCATAATCCACCTTTGATCTTTCACTTCAATGTGAAAGATGTAGCCCTAGAATTCAACACTTAATTTCCAAACTCCATTGCAAACTCCATGGCATTTCCTTGCTGATCTTGTTTATCCATCCGTGCTTCAAATCCCAGAATAATGGAATTGAACGCAATAACTTTTCGCTGAAAAAGAGAAGTACAGTCCTTGTACCAAGTGATAAACATTCCTTACAAAGGAGAAAAATAATTTTCTAAATCGTGATTTGAAGCTTTAATGTAGGAAGAAAACTTTTTGTACCAACTACTCTGTTGGTCACTTTGCATTTTAGTTGCTGAGCCTTCAGTTTTGCAGGATGACAAGTTGTTCAGGCTGCTGCTAATTATGCACTCACAATTATGGTAATTGGCATCTCTCAATTTTGTTGTTATGACTACAAAGTAGTGGGTAAGATGCAGATAATGCCCCAAAACTGCAGCCTGTCTTGCTGGCTGACACTCCTCGCTGCTGCTTTCTGTTCTGCCTGTCCACGTGCGCTGAGTACAAACTGTTGAGTGTAGAGATTCTTCCTGGAGGGCTCATCACCACGGCATTGGAGACATCACAGCAATACAAATTCTTCAGGTATGTACAGATATAAACACATATAATCCACTCCTCTCTGTCAGCAGTGACCTCCAGTCCCACTCTGCAGCAGTGAAGTGCTTCATCAGGTTTCCCTCATGCTTAGGTAATCTGGTGTCCTTGTTTCAGCCAGAAAACTTGAGTGAGTTGCTGTTTCTTGATGCTCCTTGACCTGTTGGTAGCTCTATTTAGGGAATACAGGGGATTAGAAACTGGCTTATATAGCACTGTGCATTGTCCTGAAAGAGTGACCAATCAGTATGATCTTTGTAATGTTATTAATAAAGTCAAAAAACCAAAGTTCCCTAATGTCCTAGTAGATTTGCCATCCTCTTTCCCCCCTGTTTTTAGCTTTTGCAGCATGCAGGAACTTAGTCAATGTGTGCCTGTAGGGGACCAGGCTATGTGAAGAACTCTCAGCTGATTAAATCAGTAAATCCAAATTGAATCTGTGCCTTCTCAGGAAAACCCAGGTTCAATTTGCATTGATTGGGGGAGTGATAATATACTGTGAGCAGAAGACTCTGGACAGAAACATATACTTCAGTGAGGAAACTACCAGTAATCTGGTTTGTCATGTACATGCCTGGACATCTGCAGATCCTCTTTTAGAAAGGTTTCCACCACAGTAAATATCTGTCTCCCACTTCTTTAATAAAACCTTTCAACCTACCCTTTCTCTCACTGGAAGATGTATTTTAAAACAGGTTTTGTCTTGCATGGGAGTCTTGGTGAATATGCACAAACTTTGGTATAATGGGAATCAAACATGGCTTTTTGTCTGGATGGACAGGTTTCCCTTCCATAACCTCACATGCAGGAGGATCCTGGCTGTGCAGGACCCAGGTTGAATTAACACTGGTTTTCAGATACAGGATGCATTAAACACCACTTCAGTCCTGTCATCTAAAATCCATAAGCCGTGCTGCAGCTCTTCCAAAGCCTGAATGGGTTCCAAGATTTGTCTGATGGTAGATCTTGTTTTTTATTAATTGTCTCAGGGCAACACAGCAGCAAGTAGGGATGTAACTAAAGAATTCCTTAACTAACTACAGACATCCCAGGAGACTTTTGAAAAGGTAGTAAAACTGTAACATCCAGGATCCTGAATCTCTAGTGGCCTTCTTCAGGGTTAATAGCATTGCCTGTTCATGTACTCTTGCAGTTACATTCAGAAGTAGAAAGGTTGTTCCATTCCTCAGGAAAAAAGTAGTTGAAACACAGAAATATTAATGCAAACATTGAGGTTTGGGAGTACATCTCTGTGTGGGAGGCAGACATTTATTTTTTGCATATTGTACATTAAAGAAACTGGCTTCTGACTTAGAGGTGGAAGAGATCCCTTTCTGTTCTGGAAATTGCCATGGAATTTTAGTGTTGTTCCTGATGTCGAGCTTGCTGGACAATGTGATTCTTTTTGGCACCACAAGCAAAGACTTGCCAAACAGACTTTGTAATAAATGATTAGTTGCTCATGCAGCTGTATGAGCAGTGTGGCCTTAGTGACAGCAGAATAGTTATTGGCAGCAACTTGGCTCTTTTTCACACTCTGTGGTCAATACAAGTAGAAGGATGATTAATCCTTGTGTTGGATTTTTGGGATGAATTGTGCTACTTTAGCTGTAAAACCACAGGACATTTTCTGTAGGTGTTACTACTGCAAAAGTCCTGGAGTCTGCATGAGGAATATTTAAATGTCATTGATATCCATTTATTCAAGTAGTTTCTTCAGCTTTCCCAGGGTGTACATCTGTGCTTACCCCAGAGAAAGAAGTAAAGAGAGAAAACTTTTAAAACTGAAGGAAGCCTAGCTGTGATAACAAAAAAAGCTGCTCTTCGCTTGGGCTATTAATATTCCCACGGGCAGCCCGGGTTGGTAATTTCAGTCAGTTAAGAACGGGGGAAATGAATTCCCAAAATGAGCACTCAGCAAGTTGCTTTGGAAATTAGTCACTTCTGCTTCATCCAAGTTTCTTGTGAATAGTGAGATCAGATTTTTGCTTGGATTAGTACCAAACAAAACCTGCATTCAGGTGACCATCCACTCTGAGGATTGCTTGCTCAGGTAGTTTGAGATGTTGTTTCAGGTGATGGAGGTACTGGTTCAAGACTTGCTCAGGGGTGTCTCCACCATGGTGCCTCTCCAAGACCCTTGCTGACACATTTGCAATCTACTATTGCAGCACCAGCACTTTTTTATGTCAGATTTGACTTATCTCTTCATGGTCAAATATGATCAGTGTTTGTCACAGAAAGATAAACGCTTCACGGAGAATATTTTTCTTTAGGAACTGAACACCACTAAATTTGTATGTCAAACCTGGCATACACTTCTCTGTAGGTTATAAAGTCTGTAGACTGGAACACAAGGCTGAATTCGGTCTCTGGCCCTACAGCCATCCATTAATCATTATTTCCAGTCATAAAACCTCATATTCAGACTTGTTTCACCAGGATATTGTAAGGATTAGCTGTAGGCAGTTCCTTGAAGTGCCTACACGTGCACACAACCGTGTCCTCGCCCTTTAAGTGTCCCCTGCTCTGGTGTGGACATTGTGGTTCTCTCTCGTGTTCAAGCTCCAGCCTGGCTATTTCCTCAGTTCTCCTTGCTGCTCCCCATCTGTCCTGCACATCCCTGGGTGTTGGACTGGGAAGGAAAGGGCAGTGGCATGTTTGCTTCTCTACTTTAAATGAAATGGAGAATCCTGCCTCAGGCTTTTCCTGCAAACCTGGCGTGGCTATGGATTAAGGTACTTAATCAATCCAGACAAACCATTCCATGCTGCCTCCTAGAAGTCGATACCTCCAGTCACTTGCCGTTTCAGCATCTTAGGGACTAATGATCCTTCAGCCTGCAGAGGGAGATGTGCCAGAAAGAAAAAGTTACTAAATAGTCGCTATAGACAAAGCTGTAAAATCCTTTTGCCTCCAGCCTTTCCCACCACCATCAGCTGGTAACATAGCAACTGATGAAGCTGCTTGAACTTGAGTTGACCTGAAATTACGTGTTTTGTGGTTTGTATGCTTATTCCTACCTTTTTTGGTGTTTGTTGAGTTAACATTTTCAGTCCCTATGGGAGATTAGCAGCTAGTTCATGCAGAAAGCTAAAGGAGATTTAATAACATGCGATATATGAGCTCAAAAAGTCCAGGGAGTCAATATGTTTTGACCAAAATTTCTGGAAAGCATACGTATTTTCACGTCCGTTGTCAAAGGATAGATGAGCTTAGTTCTCAAATTTTTGTAATTATTATATTCCGATATGTTAAATACTAACTTTTTTTTAATAGCTCATTTCAAGATCAATATAAAATGTTAGTCCACATGTATCGGTGTGCTTGTGATCAAGTCCAAAGAAATGATGGAAGTAGCAAAAATTAAAAATTCCTAATTGTTTTGTGAGGAAAATATATCAAGGATGCTTTTGGAGAACAGGGCTTGATTCAAGCACACTGGACCTGCTCCTGGATGCAAATGGTTAGAGAAAATCATGGTCTATTTATTTTTATTGGTATTTTGATCAAATGGAACCTGTTTTTCTTTTTTCTCTTTGTGTGTGGCACAGTCTCAACAGATGGGACCAAGGTGCTCCAACCTCAGGACAGTCTTAATAAGAGAATGAAATTCTTTCTTTGACAAGCACTTAAAGTATTGAATTATTAAATCAAAGAGCATCACTGTCACCAGTGCACGCTCTGGCTGCATATATAAAAGGAAAGTGAGTTGTGCTTATCTTTTCCAGAGAAAAGCATCATCATTTACCTTCATGTAGTGGTTTTAGACTGCAGCACCTGAGTTCTGCTGCTCTGGGTGAGGGCCTTACAGATTCTCAGTGTTATTTCTTGGCTGCTCCTGTAGTACATTGACTGATCCAGCACTCACTGTGCTTCACACTGAAGGCCACGTGCTGAGGNATTCTCAGTGTTATTTCTTGGCTGCTCCCGTAGTACACTAACTGATCCAGCACTCACTGAAGGCCACGTGCTGAGAAAATAAGAGTAAGGAGGTAAAATGCATCTCACTGTCAGAAGGTGCAGGGATCGGGGAAAGTTAATTGATACTTACCTTAAGATGAGCCAACTCCTATTCGTTGACTATAAAGGGAACCTGCGATAATTAGTACAGGTTGGAACAAACAAAAGCTACAAAGTAAAAGTCAGGCTTTTATCAGCTCATGGATGCACAGAGTCCTTGTTTTGGGCCTCTTGTGGTCCATGAAAGATCCCTGTTTACAGAATGACATTCCATAAGCAGCAAGAAGTCTGCTACTACTCTTCTTCATATGTCTTTGTAGCTGGTTTGCTGTTAAAAAACTCAGAAAATTACACACACTTTAAAACTAAGAGTTAATTGTCCATGATTCCAGCCCAGGGGAGTTTGTCATTCTTGGAGATCACCTACCGAGCTGCCTGAGCACTGGTGGTGTTCCTACCCATGTGGGAAAGGTGTGGTGCACAAAGTTTAGGAATGTGTTTTGCTGCAATTCTGGAGATTCCTACATATCAATACTGTGCCCTGGGAGAGTCCAGCGTCACCTTTTACTCTGATACAGTACAAATGATGGCTCAAAGAGGGGCATTCAGTTCTAATCTTTGTGAGTTCTTGTAATAAGCTTTACAATTAGAGCACAGACTCTTCCATCTAATTCACTTAATTTACGCTGGGAAATGAGATACTGTTCAACTAATCCAATGTTATTTTCTTCTTTATTAGAGAATGAAAGCATCCTCTGAGGCTCTGGTGGGATTCAGACTAAGCTTCTGAGACACAAATTGTGTGAAATGCTAATGAAATAGTGCACTGCTCTAATTCCCCCTCGGTGTCTGGTGCCCCTCTCCTTTAGCTTGTAACACCATTAGAAGGATTGGTAGCAGGCAGTGGGTCTGTATCAGCTCTTTCTGGACTCAGGGACACTTTGCCAATGTTTGTTTGATGAGATGAGGCTGATGCAGAGGAACCTTTTTCAGGTAGGGTTTGTTCCAACCCCCTTGCAGCTGTAAAGGCTTTTGCACCTCTGAAACCATTGCCCCTTGTTCTACAGGCTGTAGAAATCCTAGTCTCTTATCTCACTTTTCTGCATTTGGGGTTTATTTAACTATCCAGAATTGTTAATTTTTTAATTGGTTTGAGGCACTTCTCCTTGGGTACAGAAAAACCATATAATTCACTGGTGCAATTTACCTGTCCAGGTGAATTAAGGAATCATTTTATTGATGCTGTGGCACAGTCTTTCAACACTGTTGACAAATGCCACTGCTGTCAGCCTGTTACCTTACTGAGAGACAGATCTGAATGTCTCGCTTTTAGACAAAAACTATTAGTACAGCGTCAGCACAGTGAAATTGGCTTTTGTAAAATATTGTAAAATCCATGTGTCTTGTTTTTTCTTTTGTGCAATAAGTGGAAGTTTGGACAATCACTGGAAAACTGAATTCACCTGCTGTATATTTGTC
Source organism: Pitta sordida (assembly GCA_013390025.1). Taxonomy (NCBI): domain Eukaryota; kingdom Metazoa; phylum Chordata; class Aves; order Passeriformes; family Pittidae; genus Pitta; species Pitta sordida. Next base: position 59,836 of record WEKX01017603.1, on the reverse strand, counting down.
AGTGGTAGGAACTGTGCTAAGAAGCAATGCCAGTATCAATACTCACATTCAGAGCTCGGAGTGCTTCTTGCTGTGATGTCAAACTGAAAAGGGTGCCCATGGACGCTGCTCAGACAGTCTGGCTATTGTGTCCAAAGCCCTATAAATACATTTTGTTCTGTAGTTTCTGCTTTAAAAGGGTTTTGAGAAGCTTGAAATTTGGTTTCCTTGCCTTCCAGTCCCATCCTTATCCATTTGGCAAGCACAGTCCACAGCTGCTCATTTGGGATGTGGTGAGAAAAGCTTACAATTCCTATTAGTAGGGGGATAAACAGCATCATGTTGGGAAACAGACTTGTGTTTTTGCTTGTCAGGCAAATGTTTTTTGATAGCACCTCCCATCTCCACCTCTCCAGATCCTAAAGGATAAAAAACCAAACAACTGTCTTCTGATCTTATTTTTAAATCCTGTGCTCTATGTTGTGTGTGAGAAAAGAGAACAATAATGAAATAAGGGAGTACAGGTGGCACTTCAGAAATAGAATTGTTGAACTTGGTGATGTACTGGACTTTTGTAACATTAAGGGGGTTTTTTTTGCCTAAAACCATCCCGTTTAAATGAGAGTTGCTTTGTTATGAGCAAGGAAGAAATTTAAAAAAAAAACCCACTACATTTTATTCATATGAAATCCTTAGTTTTAGAGGTTTATCCAGCTGCTCTAAGGTTACATTTTCCATGTCTTTTTTAATGAATTATTTCACGGGAGACAATGACAACAATTTTTCTCAAGTTTTTCAGTCTTCCCATTTTCATCTCAAGGATTCACAGAGCCCATTTTTCTTCCATCATCTAACAATTGCTTAGAATTGCCTTGTTTAGAAAGTCAAATAGAGAAATATTCCAGTGGTAGAGTAGAAACACTCGGCAGCAGTTGTCAAAGAGTAAAATACATGTGTTTTCTGGAATAGTTGGAAAGTAGAGTGTTCATGGCACCAAGCCTTTCAGAGTTCAGGAAGTGTCTGGATGATGCTCTTAGTCATGTAGAATGCCAGAGTGGTTTGGGTTGGAAGGGACCTTAAAGGTCATCTTGTTCCACACTTTCCACTATCCCAGGTTGCTCCAACCTGGCCTTGGACACTTCCAGGGATGGGGCAGCTACAACTTCTCTGGGCAACCTGTGCCAGGGCCTCACCACCCTCACAGGGAAGAATTTCATTCTAATATCCCATTTATCCCTGTCCTCTGTCAGTTGAAAGCCATCACCCCATGTCACTACTATGGTTGAGTTTTAAGTGGTCCTGACAGGAGCAGGGAGTTGGACTCGATGATCCCTCTGAGTCCCTTCCAGCTCAAGATCCTCTGTGGTTCTGTTTGGTCTGTTTTGATCCTTCATGTTAGTTTTGCTTTCTCACACTCTTGCATTACTAAAATTCCTGTCGTTTTAAAGCTGTAACAGTGCTCAACTTTCTGAGCTGTAGACAGGAGCACTATTTTCTTTTCTAATGGGCGAGGAAAGGCACATCCCAGATTCCCTTTTTGTCTGCACAACTGGACCTGCTTTGCACATACATTAAAATCCACTCATGATCAATAACCCTTTTTTTGATCATATTCTACACAGGACTTTTATTTCCTTAAAAGAGAGCACACTTTTCTATGTCCTTCCTAAGTTTGGGATTCAGGCTGGATATTGTTCCAGCTGCAGTAATCCACTTCCAGATGTGCTTGTTCCTGGGGAGCCAGTGTGTTCCTCTCCCTGTCTGAAGGAGGTGGGAGAAAGGCTGAAAGGGAGCAACAGGCAAGACAAAGCTTGTAATGTAAAATAGTGTTGGCATGGAATGGGCTTTAAAATATACTTGGTGACAATTGCATGTGTACAAAGCCAATCTGTCACCGTGTTTATTTAATCAATAGAAATTTTAATTAGAATGATGAGCTCATAACATCAGGCTGGTCATCTGTAACTGCCAGCTGGGTTTTGTGACATGGGCAAAAAAAATGGTCATTTCTAAGTGCCAGTTTTGCTAAATAATGGGCAACTTGTTGTGATGACTTGCAGTAATTTGTCAGAAAATGATGTTAAAAAAATACACAAAAAACTGCTGCTCCACTTGGTGCCATTAGGAAAGAATCCATTCTTTTCAGTGAGGTGGGATTGTCCCTGGAATAACAATTGTAATGGCTGCTTATTTCAGTTTCTTAAATTCAGAACATGAGAGCAGCAGTTTAAATTCCTAATTTTATAATGTTTTACAGCACCCGTTTTTCAAATAGTACAGAAAGAGGAAAATTAATGGGGGAAAAAGGGGGAAACCAGCATAATAATTTACTTTTCTTTTGAGGAAGGTTTGGATTTGAACTAACATGGAAAAGAAGGTAACTCTGGCCGACATCTTAATTTTAATCATTTTGGCAATCACAGTTTCTAAACTTGCTAGATGAGATTTTCATGTCTTTTCAGCAGGATAAACTGCTCTATTAATTAAGCTCGGTCTCATAAATCTCTTCTAAGTTGCCATCAAATCCCCAAGTAACCTGGATCACGTTGCTGTTGAAGCCTGCAGCCCAGGAGAATTGAGTTTAATATTTCATTTGCCTTGTGTTCAGCTATGATGTGACTTGTAAGATGTCATTTTTGCATTGGGAATAAAAATCACCAAGTCTATCTTTTAATTGTCTTGCACCAAGAAACAAGAAATAAGCTGCTTGTGATTTATAGTAATTTGATTTTTAATGAAAATGTATCTACATGCCTTTCTTGAAAACAATTTTCTTAGAGAAATAACCTCAGTAAGTCAAAACATAATCAGCCTGGAATTAATATCAGAAAGAGATTTTGGCAGGAGTTAGGTGAACAGTGCAGAATAAAAGCAGAAACAAACATTCCACAGAAAACTTAGCTGGTGTCACTGGTTTTGTTCATGTTGGATACCTGCTGCAATTCCAATTCAGGTTGCTTATTTTCCAGAGGCACAATGCACATCTCCTGCTGTCCATCTCTAGGAGATAGAATGGTTCCTTGGAATTATTAGTTAGCCAGAGGAAATGAAATTAAGTTAACATTTCAGTTGATCATTTTTTGTAACAGTTGCTGGGCATTTGTTTCTCTTCACTGAGCAGCTTTTATCCTGCAAGAATCATCTTCTTATCAGGTGGTCCTCAAACTCTTTTATTCCATATCTCTGTGGGTGCTGGATTCTGTCTACTCTCAGGGTTCTTTGAGGAATTGCCTTTAAGAGGGGAGATGAGAATAACTCCCACAGAACTTTAAATTAGTGTTATGTTGTTACATTTATAGATTTCTTCTTATGAGACGGGAATCACAGAATGGTTTGGGTTGGAAGGGACCTTAAAGATTTTCTCTTTCCACCCCCTGCCATGGGCAGGGACACCTTCCACTATCCCAGGTTGCTCCAACCTGGCCTTGGACACTTCCAGGGATGGGGGAGCCACAGTTTCTCTGGGCAGCCTGTGCCAGGGCATCACCACCTTCATGACCAAAATCTTTTTTTTGTCACCTGATTTTCACAAAAGAATAGAGTTGGTGTCCCCTGGGCTGAGGGCAAATCACATCAGAGCATACCAGAGGGAAGGCTGGATGAGATCCAGGGAATTGCTCCTAATGCTGCACAGTTCAGCTCAGGTTTTCAAAACCACAAAGCGTTTGCTGTTCAGGCGGTTTCCAGTATGCAAGTGTTATTTCTACACTTACAGAGCGGGGGGGAAAGGAATTATAAAACCCAAGCAGGCAGCCAGGGCTCTGTAGATCTTTTTTTCTTTTTTTTTTTTTTTTTTTTTGGTAGCTTCCATCAAAGGGAGCTGCTGAGATGCCTTTTATCAGCTTGCTTTGCTCTTCCTCACAGAGGTGATGCTCAGCAGCAGAGTTGTGCCTCCTCATGCTGCGTCTCAGACATCCAGATGCTCTTCAAGTCTTATGCAGACTTTCTTGAGTACCTTAGCTCATGAAGTTAAGGAAACTTTGCAATCAACCGTGACTGGTGGTGTTGATTCACTGTTTCCTTAGAGTTTTTCTCAGTTCTGAGCTACCAAGAGCCTCAGAGCCAGTTCTAGCAGCATCCCGATGTCATTGATCATGGGATGATCACTGGTGTTTGAATTTGCTATTATTGTCTTGGACACAGAGCCAGTGCTTTGATTAGAAATGACACCCTATTTTTAACCTGTATTTTGCTTGTTGAAATCAGAAAATGAACGAGTGATTTGAGTTTTCCACTCACTGCTAATTGTGTCCTGTTGAGCATTAGAATTTGGCTGAACCACACTATCAGTGATTGGGATATTCTGCTGTGTCAGGTCACAGGGCAAAGAAAAGGCTGTACTGGAGCCTTTTTTATTCATATCTTTTTTCATATTCATGGGAATTTAGGACTTCTTTCTCCTTCTTCACCCTCCAATATTATATTGGGTGTTCATGATCTTAAAAGAGGCAGCAAGTATAAACCTTTTGATCTTTTAAAAGCGACTTGTGTGTTCTATTTTAAATGGAAATTGCTTTGTGGTCACAGCATTTTTGCAGGTGTTTCTGGATTTGAATGTAAGAAGGCTGGATTTTTAGCACAAAATAACAATTCTTTTTAGTAACAGATTAAATTCTTGGATTTGATAAGTAAGAGAAGAAATTGTGCCCATGGTACAGAAGATTTTGAGACAGCCTGCTACACAGATACATTATGGAAATTTGGTCTCTAACAACATTTTTTTGTTTCTTTTTGTCTCCAGAACCCCCCACTCCCATCGCCCCTCCAGAGCTTCTGGCTGTGGGAGCCACGTACCTGTGGATCAAACCCAACGCCAACTCCATCATCGGGGATGGACCCATCATCCTCAAAGAGGTGGAGTACCGAACAACCACTGGCAACTGGGCAGAAACACACATTGTGGACTCTCCTAATTACAAACTGTGGCATTTGGATCCTGACGTGGAGTACGAGATCCGAGTGCTGCTCACACGCCCTGGAGAAGGAGGCACCGGCCCCCCCGGCCCCCCACTCACCACCAGGACCAAGTGTGCAGGTAGGATTTCTGTACCCACAGGCGCTTTGCCTCCCTTCCTCACGTAGTAATGAAGTGTTGGGTTTATGCATGTGGTAAATGTGACCAATTTTGCCTCAGTGTGTGTGTGGCTGCTTTCTGTAGAAATGGGCAAAGAGAGGAGAGTTTTCTGGCCCATTTTCCAGTAGGAAAATTCTTCTTAAGACTAGTCTGTGGTAAAATTTTCACCTCTGAGTTTGCTGTTCTTGGGTGATGGATCAGCATTGGATAGTAACAAATTGACACTGAAGCCAGTGTGGTGAAGCAAGAAGTATTTAGTTTTTCAAATAGGTTTCTAGATTCTATTTGATGGAGCTGATTGTTCTCCTCGCTTCTGAAAAAGAAACCTTTTTGAAACATTGTGCAGTGTCCTCCTTTTCTCTTTCATATTGGAATGGATCAATTCTGATCCAGGGACAGAAGTAGTCTATCTTCTTTCTAAGCCACATCAGCCTTCCCAGGAAAATCTGAGGGATCATGTTCCTCATGTTTCAGGTATATTGGCTGTTCCTCCTGTTGCCATGCATTAATCATTAGCCATTAAGGGAAACCAAGCTCTGTGCCTGGCAGGGGGGGATGAGCAAAGCACTTTTCTGCCTGCCAGGTTTTTTTTTCCACCACACAACTGTCTTCTCAAGGTTTGCACTTTTGTAATTTTTGCAAGGTCCTTCCTGTGGTGTGAACAAAGGACAGAGACTGAAAGGTTGCTCTCCTTTTTCTACAACCTTTTTTCCCTCCCCACAAATTAGTGGTTTATAGCAAGTGGATTTAAGCAGTGGAAATCTTAGAGAAAACCATCTTTGTTCCAGTTACTCTCTCTGACCAAATAACAAGACTGAAGTGTAGAGTAGAAATCCAGAACAGCCAAATGCTGCCCTGGGATGGGATTAAACAGGACAATGTTAGTGTTCTCTCACCCACAGTCACAGCAGGAGCATCCGCAGCAGCATCCTCTTCCTCTCCCAAGAGAGGAAACCTGAGGGTGGGGAGGGGAACATCTTTAATGATACAGGTTATAAATCCGTGAACATTTAGAGGCTCTTTGAGGAGATTTGGATAAAAATAAATAAATCTGAACACGAGGATCTGATACAGAGGTGTTTGCTCTATTCAGCAGCTGCTCATTGGTAGAAGACGGATGTTTAGAGCCTTTGCTGCAGCTTTGTAAGAAAGCATGAAGTGATGTGGATGATGTCCTGGTCTGTTTGGGAAGTTGGCAATACTCTACTCATATACTACTCATCTTTTGGGTTTCTTCTCCTTCACTAGTATGGTCAAATTCTCTAACAGTCATCAGAAATAGCTGCAGGCCTGGCCCGAGACTGTGCATCTGCAAATGGAAATATGATGTTCTGAGGTTTGGTCTGTGGCTCGTGTTTTGTCACTTTGCACGTACACCTCTGCAGCAGCCAACCTTGCAAACTTCTCCGCATTACTCACAAAAAATGCTGCCTTTGGTTCAATTCAGGGGTTAAAATTTAAAAAAAAAAAAAGGTTGATTTTTTGCTTAATGATGTCTTGACCTGAGTCCCAAACTTCTGAGTTTCCTTGCTCAGCTCAGATGACTGACATGGAGAAAGATGTTCAAATTGGCTGAACCACTTTCTGGTTCCCATTCTATTTTACTAATGAAAATCTAAGTGGAGAAGGTCATTCTGTTAATGTTGGCTGTCATGCAGAGCTTGTGGAGTTTGATAGTGATGGCATTTATGTTTTGTTTAAGGCATTGGGTGGGAGAAATTGTAGAACAGAATCACACAGAATATTCTGAGTTGAAAGGGACCCACAAAGCTCATCGAGGTCAACTCAAACGGCCCCACTGCCTCCCTGGAAGGAACTGAACCCCTGGTCTCCCGCATGACAGGCAAGGACAATCACCACTGTACTAAAGTGGATTTTTGTAATGATTTTGATCTAAGTGTGGCCTTGGAGGAAGGGAGAGACTCAGTAGCTAAAGATGTTCAACTTCTACCAAATGCCAACTAAAGTGATAGACAAGAAAATGCAACTCATTATCTCAATTTCCATATGTCGTGGAACTCCTTCAAAATAGCCTGTTTTGAGGGTAATTACACAAAGCTTTCATGGTAAAGATTTTTAAAAATATGCCAAACTGAGAAAACAGCTCTAGTGCCTTGACTTTCCTTGGAGTACCTAATGAATGACATCAGGGAAAATTGAAAGGGTTTTAAATAGTTGAGGGATAAGTTGTGCTGCTTATCTCCAAGTGATTCTTTCGGTTCTTTTATTTGTCATTACTTTCGTTAGCGAGAGGGAAGTACCAAATTCACACATATTTGGATGCAGTCGGGACAGGGCTGGAGTAGCCCTGTTTTGCTGCACTGTTGAGTGTTGTGCTGTGTTTATTAAGCTCACAAATAAAGGAAACAGAATTGTCTGCAGAAGTGATAGTAGAGAATATCACCTGGTACTGGAGAAGTATTTACTTATTTAAATTGCAAGAAATCAGTGTAACAATAAACAGAAGGTGTCTGCAACCTTCCAACAGGGAGAAATCAATATCCCTTGGACTAAACACTCTTCTTAGAGTCTTTTCACACCGACATTGAATACTATTTGTGTTCTGAGTAACAGCCATAGCCTTCAGTATAGGCACACGTGGCAATGAGATTCTTATTTAGAGCGGAAAATAAAAATTAGAAAAGGATTTGAGAAGGGCTTTTCTTCCACTTCAAATCAAGCAACAGCAGCTCATTTATAAAGTTGCATTCGTCTGATTTGTTCCTTGACTCAGCCTTGAATCAGAGCAAAGGCATGGCCAGGGTAGCTCAGCATTAACTTGAAGTCATTGCACCATCACGCAACTCTTACCAAAATCATCGATTAGTTTCAGATTATTGATCAGACTGGATGGAAGTTGTTTACATGGACTTGAAAAAATGTTTCATTAGACAAAATCCATAAAAACTAATTATGGAAAGTCCTGCTCTAAATGAGCACAAAGAAGTTTTATTAAACTGGATAATATCTTCTCTAAGTTTCTCTAAGTGGTATGTGCCCAGGCATCTCTTGTCCCAGTGGTGATGCTTCTGGTTTTCTACAGGGCAACATTACAAGACTTGATTAATATTTGATCTTGAGTAATGATACTGAAAATTAAGTCCCAGCTTGCCTCCTTCCATGAAAAGCCAACTGCTGGAAAATATGGCAAGGCCTTCATGAATGACTTTTGTATTTCTTTACTTGTTGTAGGTTTTGTGTTTACTTGTTTTTTTCATGTGCTGTGATAGATCATGACTTGGGACAGGAAAAGATTAAACGACCTTAAGGCATAAACCAGTGAACTGTCAGTCAGAGGCAAGAGCTGCTCAGCAGGGAATGGGGTGAAGAGAGAGGCTGCTTAAGTTTAACACCAGACACAAAGTTGAAGGTTGGTTAAAGGAAAGACAGATCTAAAATATCAGTTTTTATCCCCAGAATAATAGGTCGAGGGGATAACAAGACTAGAATGGTGTGATTGAATACACTCCCCAATAGTGCCTAGTACTCAACACTGGCTTTTAAAGTGTGGGTTTTGTTGGGTTTTTTTAACCCTCCTCTATAATTAAACAGAACTCTTTAAAATCCTTGTTTCATAGGCTTTGTTCACAAGAATGTGCTTTGGGAAGCTTAGGGCTTATTTTCTTCTCTGTGCTTATTGACTATTCCTCTGCTTTTTTTCCTTTCTTCAGTTTCCACAGAAAGGGAGAACAGAGGAAAAGACCTTTTTAACTCTGGTGGATGGGGAGAAAGGGAGGTTATCATCTTGGGGGGAATCTTATCTGAAAAATATCTGCCTTCTGGTGGGAAAGCAAGGCCAAAGAGTAACATTTAAAGAATATTAATAAAGAGACTGGGAAAAGATTTTCTTTACAATTAATATTTAGTCCTGATTAAAATACTGTCTGGAAAGCTGCCTTGAACATTAGCTTCCCATTAACTTCATTAGAACATTGTCTGCTTCTTCATTAGTTGTTCAGACTAAAGAAAAGGAGGCTCAGGGGAACCTTCTCCATCTCTACAACTCCCTGAAAAGAGGGTGGAGCCAGGTGGGAACTGGGGAACAAGGGACAGGATGAGAGAAAATGGCCTTAAGTTGTGCCAGGGGAGGTTTAGATTGGATATTAGGGAAAAATTGTTCACCCAAAGCATTGTCCAGCATTGGAACCAGCTGTTCCAGAGCATCCATCCATCCATCCATCCATCCCTGGGAGTGTGCAGAAGGTGTGTGGATGTGGCACTTGGGAACATGGGTTAGTGGTGGACATCGTGGTGCTGGATTAGTGGTTGGACTCCGTGATCTTAGAGGGCTTTTCCAGCCTTCATCATTTTATAATTCTCTGCCTTTTGGCAGGTCACTCGTAAAATGAGGCAGGTTTTATGTCCTTGGGGCTTGGAAGCAGGAAACTCTCCAGTCTGACAGGAAACTTGTTTGGTAAGGAATGGGAGGGGAGGAAAAATCCTGAGAAACCACAAAATCTGCACCCCCAAAACTGTGTGGCAGTGATTTTTCACAGAAAAGGGTTATAACAACAGGAGGTTTGTCTGTCCATATATGAAAACATTCCCATGGCTCACGTGCAGCCTATCTCTTAAGGTAAGGTTCTGGAGGTTGGCTTAATCAGCAGAGGATGTGATTTAGCTCCTGGAAAAACGAGCAGTTGTCAAGATCAATACCCCATTTTTGGTGTTGGGCTAGGGAAATAAAAGTTAGTCCTGAACGATGAGGCTGAATTCAATACTGATTTTAGAAATAGTCCAGATAAAGTAACAAATGCAAATGCAAATAATCAGTACATTCAGGGTTTGGTATGGTGTAGCAAAATAGTTGGGAACCCTTTTCCTCTGACTGGTATTAATAGATACTTTGTTGCCATGAAATCTTGCCAGGTTAGTAAGATTTTGCCTTTTATTCCCACTTTTTTTTTTTAAGATGATATTTTCAAATTTATAGAAATATTTTTCGTCTTTTGCTCTGCTACAAATGTTGGAATATGGAGGTATCTGAGTCCTGTTGTGAAGTGCATGAATTGAGCAATGGCAAGTGCACGCACTGAGTATGAGTTCAAAAGTAATTCTTTCTGGTTTAATTTTGAGGTGATATCACCCATTAATTAGGAAACATTTCCATGTTAATGTTGAAAAACGGCTACTTTTTTCCCCCAAGCTTATAAAAAAATATTGGAGCACATCAGTGTGCTGTAAATCTGATATTTACCTCTAACAGTGACCAATCCCTGAACATTCCTGACTCTCACAAAGCATGTCCCCTATTGCGTTTAACTATGGGACATATGGTGAGGAATTTTCTTTTTCTTTATCCTGATCCCTGCAGAAGATCAGCTTTTTGTCCTGAGGCCTGGGGATTGATTGCCCTTATCTTAGTCTGTATAAATACAGTTCTGAATATAAAGCCAGTCATAATAGTGCTTTGGTCTGAATTTTTTTTTCCAGAGAGATTTTGCCCATGATGGATTTAAATTCTGGGGATTTACTTTTTTATCTGCAAAGGCAGTTTGTTGTCCAGAAATGTTTTATTTTTATTTATTAGGGAGAAGTCTAGTTATTCATTTCCACATCACACTGTTTCTGCCTGGTGGTGTTGCTGTTTCCAGAGTAAGGTTTGAATTTAACACTATTTTTGAGCAGGAAGTTGACAACTTCCATAAAGGCATGAGGCTCTCATGCCAAAACTAGTTCTCACTAATGATAGAATCTCACAACTTCTTCCAAAAGAAGAGAACCTTCCTAGCACTTGGTTTCACAACAGCTGAATGTAGGACACTGTTCTTTTTGACGTTTCTTGTCACCTGAGTTCTGTCCGGGCTTCGTCCCAAAGAGCTATTCCTAATCTGAAGAAGCAAAAATAGTAAAAAAGAGCAGAGAAAACAAAATAAAACAAAGCCCCAAACAACAAAACCCCATTCTGTTCTGTTGGACTCAGAGAAATCCCTGAGTGCTGTTTGACTTAGTGGCATTATAGATGTGAGGCAACTGAACATCTGCTAAGGAAAAAGTGGGTTTGAATGAAATTTGGAGGGAATACAAAGCAGTTGGATTTGTTGCAGTGTTTCAAGGCTTTATTTCTTCAGTTTGAAGGGCTGGAGCATGTCCAGAGAGAGGAATGGAGTTGGGGAAGGGTCTGGAGCACCAGTATTGTGAGGAGGATCTGGGGGGGCTCAGCTTGGGAAAAAGATGCTCCAGGGGGACCTTCTCTCCACAATTCCCTGACAGGAGGGTGAAGCTGAGGGGGGATCAGACTCTGCTCTCAGGGAACGAGGAACAGGATGAGAGGAAAGAGACTCAAGTTGTGCCAGGGGAGGTTCAGGTTGGACATCAGGAAGAATTTCTTCATGGAAAGGGCTGTCAGAGATTCGAAGGGGCTGCCCAAGTGGTGGAGTCCCCATCCCTGGAGATGTCCAAGGAATGACTGGCCGTGTCCCTCAGTGCTCTGAGCTGGGGGACAAGGTGGGGTTTGGGCACAGCTTGGACTCGATGACTTTGGAGGACTTTTCCAACCTTGATAATTCCGTGATTCTGTGTGAAATATGCTGGGCACATATGAAGGCTCTGACAGGACAGGCCCACATTGATGATTCCAGAGGTTCAGAACTGGAGTCTGGACACAAGTGATGCACAGAAATCAAACTAAAATTCCAGCAGCTTCTGTGTTACCAAGTCACCCTGGGTTAAACAGGAAAATGGGTTCTTATCTTTGTGCACAACACAAGGTTGTTTGAGCTTTCTTGTGTGCATTCAGATAATTGTGTGATTCCTCTTTGCATCTCACTTAACAAAACAGTACAGGGAGGGAAGCAACATAAGCAGATATTTGATGTGTTAATAACTTCTTTCCTACTTGCTTATGCAATTTCATTTCAGCATTTTCAGTTTAAGGGTTTCTCCATTGTGGTCCTAAAAACGTGACTGCACAGGACTAAATCCTCAGTTTGTGCAAACCTGGCACTTCTTTGCCCAAGTCAGCATTTTACACCCATTGAAAATCTGCCCCACAATCTGCAAAAACGAGCCAGGCGTTTTTCTATGATTGTCACTCAGTCCCCTGCTAAAAGCAATTTATTTAAATTGCATGGTGTCTTTTAGTGTTCGGTTAAGAGGCATCTTTCATGAAATTCCATCCCTTATTACCATATTATTACTGCTTCTGTTGGTTTTTTGAGGGTGAGATGAGATGATCGTTTCCAGATGTCGCTTTATCCGAGTGTGAAAAGCCCAGTTAGTGGGAGGAAACTGGGAAGGAGGATGCTCTGTGTGTGTTCTTACAGTGCATGTGTTATTCATTGAACTCCAACTGAGGAGTCCCTTTGCCTTCTCTGTGTAATATAAACCATAACTCATCCCCAGAGTGAATGACAGACCCAGCCCTGCAAAGCATTCATTAAGGATTTGCATAGTCATGATCCCATCTTTGTCCTGGGACAAACATCGCTTCCTGCTGATGTTTCCCTTGTTGCTTTTCCAAAGGCAGCTTGAAACATAAATGCCTTTCATTTTTAAATGTATTTTTAATATACACAAGCCTGCAATAAAAAGCACACTAATAATAAGAGATGCTGAGAGTTTATACGCTGAAAGGGCCCAATTTTAAATGTTTCAAAGAATAAACCACACAAATTGGCTTTCTTGGATGCTTTACTGTGTAACACAAAAGCCAGGCAGAGGCAAAATGGAAGAAAGCACTACATTTTCACCATGCTGAGGCTTTTAACCCTGAGGCATTTGCAAGGCATTTAGGAACAGTTCTGTTTCTTACATGTTCAGCTGGTTTACATTTTGTCATAAGTATTTTACCCTTTTAATTTTCCCCCAGTGGGCTCTGAAATATTGAGAAGAACACGACTTCTTGTTTAACACTTGGCAACTTATGCAGATGAGCAGGAGTGTTGCACAGCTGGGGAAAAAAAAAAGAGCATGTCGATGTCTTAAATCCTTTCGCAGAACCAGCAGATGGAGCATGAGAGTGCAAAACTTATTTTATAATGGCCTGTCTGCACAAGTGTGTTGCATTTTCGCACTGGTAGAGCTTCAAAATGGACTTTGAAAATTGTATTTGAGCCTCCTATTCTCTCCATGGGCATTTCTGTGCCCTGCTGCAAGAGGGAAGCAGAGCTGTGATTCCCCTCTGGGGGATGCAGGGATCCCTTGGTGCCTCAGTTCACCTCACACAGGTGGAGATGCAAAGACTCTCGATATTCCCAGCTTCTGGATCGTGATTCCAGCTGAATGTCGTGGCCGTGCACTAGATAGGGCTTATACACTTAGCCACCCTTTTAATTATTTGTTATTCAACTCAGTGCAGTGAGGAATAGGAAATGCTTTCAACTCCTTTTAACTTAGTTTTGCTTTTTAGTTTCATAAGCTAAAAGCTTAAAAGCTTTGTCTTTTTATTTATTTATTTTTTGTTTAGTTTTTTGTAAATATGAAACAGTAGAATACAACTTCAGAAACAATATTGCAGTACAGACCATAACTGTGACTGCATCAAAGTACTTAAATATTAGTGGAGAGGCTTTAGAGGCCTGAGCATCCAAATCAGCCTGACAGTTGGTACTACAATGTATTTCGCTCAAGATCCACAAATCCTCATTTCAGTTGCCAATAATCCTTCAAATTATTAAAGTCTTAGTGTGAAGACCATCAGAAGGGGGTTTAAAGCAAGACCACAACTCACAAGATAACAAAATCTGAAAGCCTTTAACGTCATCATTTCCTCCCTGTGGCAGTTGGAAAGGGTTTCTGACATTTACTAGAGAAGTTACAGAAAGCGGGAGGGAAGTAGGTCTTGCAAATAGATCCCAACTTCCAGGAATTGATTTGCCAATTAATGAAGTTTGACGAAAATCTTTGGTGAGCTTGAAAGATTAGATTACATATCTAGGAACTCCAGCACTTTGAAGATAAAGCCTCCAAGTGATACATTTATTTAATGACTTTTTCATAGGAAGATAAACTGTTGGCACCAGGTTGGCTGGTTTGACAGAGCAGGGAGTGAGGCAGAGGAGTGGGATGACAAATTAAAAACAAGAGACATTGCACGAAAGGAAGGGTTATATATGAGCTACTTTATACATATATATATAAAACCAGGTCTTCCCAGTTGGATTGATCCTCTACAGATGGATTATTTTTAATCTATATTTTTAATCTATATTTTTATTCTTTCCACCTGCTATTCTGTAGGTCACGTGATAGTGTTTATGTTTACATTTGCAGCACATTCCTCTGTTAGAAGATCCACATTGTTCTTTTTTTCTGGACAGGAAGAATCCCATGTTACTAAAGAAACTATGCAAATGTACAACTGTGATGGCTCTTTTCTTTCATATAGGATTAAAACTGTCTTACAGCAATTCAGGTTGAGCAGGTAGGTACCTCCTTGCTCTGAGAGTGCCAAATATCTTCTGAGTTGTTGACCAATAGATTAAAATCCTGGTGGGAAGTGTTGCATGTTGGATCCTGTAATTTGCTTTGTGGTGATGGAGCGAGGCTTGGATGATAAGGGTCAAGTTTCATGTAAATACTGATTCCTGTCACGTCTCAGCAGGTATAATATTTTTTTCTTCAAAATCATTTGACAACACGCACAAGTTTGTTAAAGGACTTCCCTTTCCTTTCTGAAAACTTGACTTTTCTGATTGTTACCTCTGTCCTGCTTTTCTAAAGAAATCAGGAACCACAGAGTTAAAAGATGAACTTTGCAGTACCTGACATAAAATCTGCAGAGTGAAAATGAGTTTTGCATCTACTTCTGGTGCTCCCATTTGTGTTGTGAAGCTTTTTCTCAGTAGTTGCTGCTTCCATTTATTGTTGTGCGTGTGAACTCTGGATAGACACATTCTGCCAGCCTTCTACTGTCTAGGAAAGGCAATTCAGAGCTTCCCCTGATCCAGCTGGCACTGCAGAGCAAATATTTACTTATTTTCACGCAGAAGCAAATATCTCAGTGTAAAAGAGTTGGAATCAGTCTCTATGCAAACAGGTGCTTCATATTATATTGGTATGGTGATGCTGCAATCCATCAGGCATTTATATTGGATTTTCCAGTGGGACTGTGGCTCACAGGCTGGTGTCAGTGCTCCTGGGGTTTCAGACTTGGTTAATTAATGTGAATGGTAGTTTGACTGTCCCTGTTTGTCTCTGTGTGTTCCAACAGAAAAGATGTTCTTGCTTATAACAAGGAATAATCTCCAAACCTGACCGTGGTGGCCTGTGCTAAAA
The DNA here is from genome assembly GCA_013390025.1 of Pitta sordida. Lineage (NCBI taxonomy): Eukaryota > Metazoa > Chordata > Aves > Passeriformes > Pittidae > Pitta > Pitta sordida. Next base: position 44,565 of record WEKX01017603.1, on the reverse strand, counting down.
GTGATATTACCTTGTTAAAGTACTCTTTAGGCTGCAGAAATGTACCTGTGTGCTGGAGGCATAATCATTATCCAGTTGTTATTCCAGCCTTTTCTCTGTCACAGGGGGGTCCCTTGGTAGTAAAACACTGAGATGGTTGGAAAAGCAGCGCTGGTTATTGATGGAGGGGAAGGCAGAGCATTGTCTGTGCTGCAGGTGTTTTAAGCAAAGGTAACACTGTGAAAGGGACAATGTCAGAACCTGAAAAGAAAGCAGCAGTGGGATATTTTTACTCTCTAAAAAGATACTCTTAAAATTCTTTTCTAACAACATACTGTTTATTGTGGTGTTTATTTTCTGTTCTAAATTGCTTTAGAGCTGTTAAGGTTTTTTGTTCAGGAAAAAGAGGTGTGTTCTTTTATTTTTCTGGTTAGAGCAATTTGGGCTAAAATATTTGCACTGCATTACCTCCATTTCAAGTGTTTCTTGCAAGAACAATAAATAAAAATGAAAGAACATTTGTTCATAAATTAGCTTTTAAACCATAATGTTGCAGTAGCAGTCAGGCCCTGTGGCCACCTTGTCTTATTGGCAACACAGGGGTCTGGAATGTCCATGCTTTGCCTTATCTATTGTCAGAAGTTCTTTCCTATGAGGTCAGTATTGGATGAGGTTGTTGGAGAAGGGAAAGTCTTCAGCTGAATGTCCTCCAGAGTACTTAGTTTTCAGAAACAGCAATATTTTAAAGAATGAATAGTGAGGTTTGCATTTTTCAATGCACTTCCCTCATTCGTAGCATGGAAAAGCACCTTACAAGTAATTCAGTGTTTCTTTGCAGGTGTTCCTGTCCATGGAATGGGGATTGGATTGAAATGAGCTTCCATCTTAAGGTCCCATCCAAGGTCCCTTCCATCTTAAATCATTCGTGGATTCTCTGACTAAACTGGATAACCTTTGGTGCTTGTAAAGCAGCTTTTCCTCCCTCAGGGCTGTTTCCCTCTCACTCCAGGCCCTGTCCTCTGCTGGCCATCCCACTGGGCACGGTCAGTTTTATCCCTTTGATCCCTTTCAGTTGGATTGGTTTTCAGTTGTCAGCAAATCCTAACAGCTCCTCTCTTAACCCAGACATTCCTGCCTAGACATGTGTGTTTGTCTGACCACTGCAGGTAAATAACTCTAAAAGGAGGTTGTCCCCCAAAAGTTAGGCAAGAAAAGCAGGATAAGATTAAATTGCTGCCCGAGTCACAGACTTCATATAAACATCATGCAGAAACCTCCTGTATTCACCTCAGGAGGAGAAACCCTTCCACACTGTGCAGAGATTTGCACAGGAATCACAAAATGGTTTTGCCTCTGATCCTGTACCTGAATGTGTTGACAGATAACAATGCTTTTAAACTCAAATACCTTTAAGACTCTATGAAACAAATCATACCTCAGGTTGTCCCCAGGGTTAAAGACCAGGGTACTAATGGTGTATCACCTTCAGCATTTCCTTCAAATTTGTCTTCCTTGAAGGATTCAGGCTGAAGTAGCAAATTGTAGCCTGCAGCACTCCATCTGTTCCTTCATGAGAGCATGAGGACAGTGTGGGATGCTCTGGGCCCCCTTCACACCACTGCAGGTCACCTTGTTGTGTATTCAGAGCACAGAAATAACAATGTGGTTGCATTCTGGGCAGCAGAGCTGAGTGATTCCCACAGAGTCAACAGGTCTATCCTTAAAAATCCTTTCTACTTTGCCTTAGTGATATTTATGAGAGTTACAGTACTTTTGGTCCAAAGAGCTCAAAAATCCTGAGTCAGAAGCCAACTCTCTTTCATAGATGTGGTCATTTCTTTTGGTTTTCAAATGTTCCTTTGCCTTTTCCTTTTGTGAGATTAACTCAGATGGTTAAAGCATGGTGCTAACAACACCAAGGTTATGGGCATTCACTTAGGAGTTGGGCTTGATGGTCCTTGTGGGTCCCTTCCAACTCAGAATATTCTGTGCTTCTGTAAGTAAGTGTTAGTCACAAATCACTAATTTTCCGTGCGGAACTGCAGGCACTGATCCCTTTGCTTCCAGGCTGCCAGCCGTGTTCCTTCCATCTGCTGTGTCATTCCACCTCAAGATGGAAAACCTTTCTCTTCATGTGATGACTTGGTGGAGGAAAATGAGAGTTGAATTTAGTTGTGTGCTGGGTGCATATCTAGTTTGGACAACAAGCAGATTTAGGTGAGGGCAGGTTGCTAAACCAGCTGTACTGGTTCCCCTTTTGCCCTTATGTCCAGTCCCAGTAGGGTCAACAGATGGTGGAATGTGGGGCCAGAGCTTTGTGCTTGGCTCAGAACCTGTCTGGAAGTGCTTTCTCCAGCCTCAAAAAGCTTCTGAGAAAGAAGTTTCCTTCACTGTTCACACTTAGCTCAGACAATTCCTTTGAGCTTCTGGGTTTCTTACAAAGGTACCCACCAAATTAGACGGTTTGCAACAGTTTCAGCTTTGCTTACATTGAAATCACATCTCAGCCTGTCTGGGGAGCCTTGTTTTGTTTAATGTGTTGTGTGCTGGAAGAGAAGTGTGGGAGGCTCAGGATCCAGGTCAGGCTGTGTGATCTGCAGAGCTTTAAGTGTCCTACATTGATGAGGAGGCATATGGGAGGCAAGATGCACCAAACTAGAGACATTTGTGAGGGGAGCTTTGACATGAAGCTTCAGAAAGCACTGCTTCTTGGCAGCCTTCACGTTGCATTGTACCAGGTTTTCTGTGAATGGTGGTTTTGGGGTTTTATTAACGTCCATTGCTCAATTTAAAGAGAAGGAACAGTGGATCTCAAGGATGCTGTCAAGCTCACTGTGGATATAGCAGTGCAGTTCAACTTTTACATTATCTCTCACTTGTGTTTTCTCTATTTTCTTGGAATTCTGTTCTCTTTTATCTAGTGAAAAAAAGTATGTATTTGAATTACAGAGCTGAGCTGTTGCTTCATCCTGTGGGAATAAGAGCTCGGCTTCTCCTTCCTTAAAGCATAGTCTCAGATCTCTGTTTCCTTTAAGTGCTGTCCTAGCTTTCAGCTGTCAAGTGCCTGTTTGCTTTGGCTGGTGTGTTAAGTGGATACTAAGTCCTCCTGCCTTCAGGTTCCAGGGGCTGTCCTAGGAGGATGAGGCAAAATGGAATAAGATTTTTTTCATCCTACAAATTGTGTTGTCTGTGTGAGACCTTTGGGTTATAATTAGTGTTCTTAGGAACTGCATAGTATGGTATGCAAGGCGTTTTCACGTAACAACTCAGCCATTGTATCATTCTGCAGATCCAATTTTAACAGGGAGATCTAAATTTAAAAAGACCTAAATTTATTAAGTTGTGTGTTTGTAGGGAGAGGGAAGTAACCCCTGAGTAAAATGTATGGCAATTACAAATCTCAGTCAGATCACTTGCTTAGAAGCAGTTTTGGGGATGATCTCATTATTTGATACCATATAATGTATCCTTTATAATAACGTAAGTTGGGGACGTTTAGTTTGTGTAGAGAAACTGGTGCCTGCTCTGTGTGTGTGTGTGTGCATGTCTCTGTCAGAGCTCCACAGAATGTGCCACCTTGTGTGTCTGTGCTGGGAAAGCTTGATCTGTATCTGGGGCTTATCATGAGGAGGGAGGGTGACAGGAGAAAGGGGCAATGACAGGCAATGAACGAGGGCAGGTTTGGATAGGATCTTAGACAAAAATCTTTACCAAGAGGGTGATGTAGCATTGGCACATGTTGCTTAGGGAGGCTGTGGCTGCCCTGTCCCTGAAAGTGTCCAAGGCCGGGTTGGACACGACTTGGAGGAACCTGGGATAGAGGAAGGTGTCCCTGCCCATGGCAGGTGTTGGAACGATGATTTTTAAGGTCTCTTTCAACCTAAACCATTCTGTTATGCTAAATACAGAAAGAGACATAAAATATACCAAGGTCATTGTGATGTCATTACATTAAAATTTGGAGAAGAGGATCCAACTTCCAGATACTGCAGTTCACTTCAGTGTCTGTTCTCCTCGCTGCTTCCTCATGTAATCACTGTTAAATTTATTTAGGCACTGTATAAATATTTATTTATTTATACACTGAGATTGCTAAAGCTGAGAAAGAAATGTGAAGATCGTTAGTGTGTTCAATGTGGCTGAGGCTGATGCAGCAGATGAAAGAGGAGGAATCACCTCATTATTGCCTAATTCTCAGCATTGGTGTCCAAGTGTGAAGTGTTAGTGATGTAATTAAAGTGGAGGAGAAGCAATGGAACTTTGCTACTGTCAAAATGTTCAGATTAACATATGACAGGGAAAAGAGAGGAACTTTGTTAAGCTTTCTATGTTAATCAGTGCTGAAGAGCTATTTTCCTTCTAATACCATCTGCAAGTCTCCATCAATAGTGTGCAAGTGTTGATTATATGTTACAATACTTCATTTTAATTAGACTCCATAGGAGACAGTTAAAGGGTTGATATTGTAGCAGTAAATATTATGGCACATTTGGAAAGGGAGAGGATAAGAACATGTTGACTCCAGTATTGGATGTAACTAACACTCTGCAGTCTGGGACACACTTGTCACTGCTGGTGACTGCAGAAACTCAGTGACAAACTGCATTTCAGTGCGGTGGATCTTCCTCAGGGGACTGGTTTGTCACTGGGACACCCAGGTGGGGCAGATGCAGCAGCCTGGGCTGTGCCAGTGTGTAAATGCTGGATCCCACTGGCAGTGAGTGACGGTGATGTGGGTGCTGGGTCCAAGAGCAGATCAGACCCAGCTGGATGCTGGGTCCAGAACCAGGAGATGGGACTGAGCTCGGGGCTCAGCCCCTCAAAGTGCTGTGACTCAGGAAGGTTCCTTCCAGAAGGACTTGGTGACATGAGGAGCAGCTTGAGAGGCAGGAGGAGAACAATTTGTCTCTCTGCCAAGGACTGTCCCAATCCCTTAGTCCCAGATTCTGGCAGCAGTGCTTTTACAGCCATTTTGATTTTGTTTATTGGTAATTTGATTTTCAGCCCACAGCCTGTTTAGAGAGTCTTTAGCCCTTTGCATTCTGCTTCATTGAACTCCAAGTTCTTTTTCTGGCTGCTTGGCTGTAACTCACCGCAGGGTCAGCAGGTTATGGCATTTATTCACACTAAATAGTGAAGAGAAATAAAGCCTAATTAGAAAACAGAGCAGCTTCCTTCCTAACCCTGCAGAGTGGGGAAAAGTAATTTCAGTGAAATTAAATAACCTGGCCTAGCTTCTAAAAATAAAGACATAAATAAAACCTGTGGTAAATGTGGATTTCAGTCTAGTTGTGGCCCAAGTGATAACTCTCCCATTTAAAATGCTGTGAAGGTTCTCACCTGGATTCTTAGTTACTGGTTCTGCCACCCCAGGATGAGACAAAATGAGGTTTTGTCTCATGTTGTAGGTGGCAGTTTGAAGCATTAACTGCTGTGGAAGAAGATTTGAAAGGCAATTTCCCCTCTCAATTTTCTCTTCAGTCATTAAAATTCATCTTGAGTTCTTGAAACATCCAAATTTCTGTTCTACTTAAGAATCTGGATTGGAGATCTTACAATTGTTCACTGCACTGAATAACCCTTAAATTTATGGCAAACTGCTCGACACCCTTTTACAAGCCATCCATGATTCTCTAGATTTATCTTTAGAAGTTTATAATTTTTTTCCCCTACCAAATTGATGTTAATCTTGCAATGAACTGAGTTTAAAACTACTTAAACCTGAAGTTACTTCTTTACTTTTCACTTTATTAGAGGTTTGCACTTCTCAGGCACTTAGTTACTTGTCTGTCTTCAGGTTGGACACGTTCTCCCTTCTTAGTCCCCGAGTTTAATACATTGTTCTGTGGTACTGATCACTCTGGCATCAGCCAAGTGAGTGGTGTGAGGAGCTGGAGTGTGCTGTGTACTCAGCCATGAGTTAAAAGCAGGTATTTGGGAGTGAGGACATTCAAAGTTTGCCCTAAAAGTGGAGGAGAGGATAAAAATAACTTAATAACTGTGCCACCTTATTTGAATTTAAAATAGCTCATTCATAAAAAAAGAGTTGTCAGGCTTTGGCTGACAGAGGGTGATGGATTTGTGTGGGAGTGTGGACTTCCTGTGCCTCCTTTCTTTGGGAAGCTTGTGGAAGGGGAATAACCTTTTGTCACATTCATGTCACATTTTATTTTGGCTTAAGACTGATGAGAGAAGAGAGAAATCTGGCTGTCAAGAGCAGCCTGTCTCCTCTTGCCTGTCTTTTTTGTTCCTCTGATCCTCAGCTTCTGCTGTTCCTTGGAGCACAGGAGAGGCAAAGCTTGAGCTAATCCAAGCAGGGGCATCTGAAGGCTTTTCTTTTGGCCTGTGATGTCAATTGTGCCTGTTCCTACCCCCCTTTTAACCCTTGCACCGATGTATTCCATCTCTCCTTAATCCTGGCTCCACACCACAAATGATTTCACTAATTATCTTTAACTCAACAACCAGTTCAAGTGTGAGCACCCTGCGATGTGTTAATTCACCTGGGATGTGGGAGCTGCAGTTTCTATGTTGACAATACCCCTAGTAAATGATAATTTCAAAGATTTGAGGTTAATCACAACACTCTTTTCAAGGTGCTATGATAAGATTACTGGGAAGGGAAACACGGATATACACAGGATTTATTTATATCTTAGCCATGACACTTGTCTCTCCTGGAAAAGACATGAAGGTATCAGGAGGGTCATGTTGTTCTCTGAAGGTATTCTGTGTTTAAAGGCAGAGACTAGAACAGAAGGTTAAATGACTGGTGAGAAGCTCTTCTTTTTTTCCTTAATTTTTTTCTTTGATTGTGCCCATAATTGTGTGCTGCTCATTGAGTAGCCAAAGGCCTTTTGAAAAGTCCTTTCATTTGAGAAAGATGCCAGACAGAGATGCTTGTGAAATAATGACAGAAAATGAGTGTTGATGCATGTTTTGACTCTGCTGCAGAAGTAATTCTGTCTTCTCTAGTTGAAGTAATTACATTTGTTTCTAAATAGAGGAAGAGAAATTGTAATTGTAAAAAAATACATAGATCTCACTTCTAGGTTTATGTAGTGGGAGATAGATGGGTAGCAAAAAACTAATTATGATATTAGTGTATTCATCACTGTGTGTTATTCATTGAAGTGAGGTACCATTATTGAACACACTGAGTCGTGAAAGATTTGTGGGATTTATGGACTCCTTTACCTGATGGTTACTTTCTTTAGCACTGAGGAGTATAAACATTTTTATAGTATGTTAAGTTAGTAATTAATTTAGTGTAGAAATCTACAGGGACTTAGTACCTATTAATTACTTTTTTTTCTTGAGAGAAAGGTTTTCAGTCACTTTAAGCCAGAATTCTCACACTGGGAAGGGACTAGAGCTTGTGTTTCTATGCAAGTGAAGTTTCTTCTCAGTTCATATGGCTGAGGAGGCAAATCTGGGCCAGCAGCTGTGATGATGCATTTGCTAGTTTTGGAGGGGGATAGAACTGCTGTGTTTTATGTGGGTCAGGGAGCAACCATGAGACAGCCCCACTGCTGTTACCCCAGGCAGCACAGACCTGGCAACACTGTCAGTTAATTCCCATTTCACCCTCCATCTTTCAAAATCGTAGGAAATATGGTTGACCACCCTGAGAATTAATATCCCTGTGGGTTTGCTCTATCAGATGATGAGACAGCTTCCTGCGTTCAGTGAGGACAAGGGTGTTAAGGGTGTGTTAGGGCCAAGAATTCCCAAGTGCTGTCTGGGAAAGCCTAGGCTGCAACTAACTGCTCAGGCTTGCTGCTGATGGATGTTGTTGGGTTTTTGGATGTGAATGTTGACCTTGAGAACAGCACTTGTATTCCTAGTCTGCAAAGTAAACTAAAATTCCTAGAAATATAAATGAGCCTGCAGTGGGCAAAGGAAACCCTTGCCAGAGAATCGTGCTCTCTCCATTTGAAGGCAGTAATTCTGTTTATCAGCAACCAACAGGCAAAGAAAACATGTTGTGTGTGGCACAGGTACCACATCACAGCTCAGTGGGAGATCCTCATGTCCTTGCAATAACTGAAAAGTTATTTATATATGAAATAGCTGGAAAGGCAAATATCTGTGAGTAAATGAGGCCTGCATGGCAGGAGGTGCCTTTCCTAAATGTCACAGTGCTTCTGCTGACCACAGTGCTTAGTCAGGGCTTGGTGAGGTCAGAGATGCTCATAGTTTAATGTGCTGGAAGTTGAGTTGTCCTGCAGTTCCTCTTCTTGATGTTACCTTCAGTCCTTCTCAGGATGGGGATGTGGAGCAGAAATCTGTTCTGGCCTCTGGGATTCAGGTGACTGAAGTTACTCAAGATGAAGGTGAACGGAGGAGTCAGACATGTCAAAGTGTCTGTCATTGCCCTGTCACCATTGGCAAGGCTCTTACCTGCTGTGACGTGTCTCTGGAGGAACTGGAAGCCTGGGCTGTGTGTAGTTACACAGAGACCTTGATGAAAAGATTTAGGGAAGTGCCTTAACATCCCAACAATATTCTCACTGGCTTTTGTGTAATCTTCCTACAAAGTGTCCATGCCCTTTGTGTATTAATGGAAACTTTTTCCTAGTCATAGGTCAGGAAGGGCAAGTTTTTGCTGAATGCAAATTTGGCTGTGTTGGTTAAAAGTGGGCCTGTGGGATCAGATCTGCCAAGTGACCCTAAAAAAAAGCTGCAAGTATTCTCATTTGCCCCTTCCTCACTGTTTGTGTGGGTGAGCCACACCTGCCTTTGGCAGGTGGCTTTCACATTTACAGATGGGAGAGTAACCTGGGGGAATGGTGTTCATGTCTGTGCTTTGGGCACAGCACTGAAGTAACTTCAACGTCAACTAGGAAGACACAGGTCTGTAGAGTTGGTGACCTTCTTTAAACATTTTGGCAGTAACTTTTGGAGAGACTTTCCCACAAAAGTGACTTTACCAAGGAGTGTAGTGTTTGCTTTGCTCTACTTTCTGATGCCCTTGCCATGTAGAAGATGAACTGGTTAGTAAAAGATATGTAATTCTCTCCAATTCAATTTCTCCATAGTCAGCCATTCCCACTAAAGTCAGATGCCTCTTTGGTGGTTTTTTTTTTCCCCCTCAGAAAATTCTTGTGCTATGCAGAAAAGGTGACCTTACCTGGAAACTCAGCCTTCTCTGAAAATTTGGATTTGGTGTACTGAAGTCTTGTTGGTACCTATCTGAAAGCAGAATTCGACATGTGGAATACATGCTGTATGCCTCTGGGAGTTGTGAGAAGTTAAAGTGAAAGGAATTAAGTGGAGCGATGCTTTAAGTTCTCAATGAGATTCCTGATTCACTTTTAATATCAGTTAATTTCCTGGAGAGGCTTCTTATCTCTCTGTCTTCCTAATGCTTTCAGTCATCTGGCAAGATTCATTTGCATTTCCAGGACTTGATATTTAATGCATATACCTCAATTACAAACTGAAAGAGGGGAAATTTAGGTTGGATGTAAGAAATTGTTCTCTGTGAGAGTGGAGAGGCCTTGGCACAGGTTGCCCAGAGAAGCTGTGGATGCTCCATTCCTGGAAGTGTCCAAGGCCAGGCTGGACGGGGCTTGGAGCGACCTGGGACAGTGGAAGGTTCATGGCAGGGAGTGCTATGAGATGATCATTAAGGAACCTTCCAACCCAAACCATTCTGTGATTCTACCTCGGTGTGGTATCCTGGATTCAATGGACATATATTGGTCATGGATTTGATCTGATACTTTTACATTTCTGAGATCTCTGTTGATTGGAAACATTCTAAATCATCCCACTGGTCACTGAGCATGGGAAAAATTCCATGTAAAATCCCTTAGAGAGTTCCAGGATTGATGCTATGAACTTTGTGCTTCAGCATGTCTTCCAAAGAGAACAGTGTTCAAACAATCTGCCCTTTGCATGGTGAATGGAGCAGCACAGGAGGCAGCAGACCTCTCTGTTCCAAACAAGACACATATTAGATCTTAAACAAAAAATAAAATATCTCTTAGTTTTGGTGGCATTTTATCATCCTCCGGAGTTGAATTCTATTTGCAAGGCAATCCTTCCACTTTCTGTGGGAGAGTTGTCAACAGGAAGGCAAGAATGCTCCCTACTTTTGGGGGAGCAGAAGGTCAGAGTCCTGAGGGTTTCCTTTTGGTGTAAAAATTTGTTGAGTTAATCAAACCCCTGTGCAGACTTGCATACAAATTGCCCCTTAGTGAGTCACAAAATAATACTGTGTTTCCATTTTTCCTATTTTTTTCTTGCTTGTGCTGGAAAGCTTTGGGAAGACACATGTTGCTGTCAAGACTGTCAAAACTTCATCTAAGCATTTCAGCTCTAAAAAAGAAAAAAAGCAACTGGTGTGAATGGGAACAGGGAGAACCTGGCAATCTCTCTGCTATCAAGGAATGAGGGGAGGGTGTTGAGAGATTCCCCCTCTCCAACCCATGAGCCGCACATGTTCAACAGGCCAACAGTATATGCTAATTTTTTGTGTTGGCATATTTTTAATGGAGAGAATGGTCTGTCTCTGTAACTGGCTTCAGGTCATAGTGGTAACATTGAGCTGTGGACTGGGAGGTTCAAGGTTGTATCTTGGAGAGATGTACTGAGAGGACTAGGAAAAAATGGTTTGAATTTCAAAATTGAATTTAACTGTGAAATGAGCTGTGCTTTGGGTGGGGATTTGAATCAGATGACTTACAAATGTCTTCTCCAGCCTGAATTATTCAGTGACTGATTTCACTTTGTCATGGCCTTTAGTGGGTATATCACAGATTACTGCCTCCTTGTTTAACAGGAATCTTTAATTTGCTTTTTACTCAAAAATGTCATTCTTCTGACCAGGAGTCTGAGTTCCTTTGTCCTTGATTTTTAATGTTGCGGGATCAGCTATTAGTTGGATGGGGAGTGATGAGAGAAGCTGCAGGCTCAATAAAGGACTCGAGGAATTTTAGTCAGTGGTTGAACAGAATTGGGGAAGGAAATGGGACTCTGTGGTCATCCTGTTGGGAGAAAATGGTTCCTGCTTCAGCCAGACCAAAGCCAGTTGTTCTTCCAACAGTGTTAGTAATGCGGAGGGCCATCCTGCATGGACAACTGCTTCAGAAATCTTCATGGAAATCTTTTTCCCTACATTGCTCTTCTTGAACCTTCACTGTGCAATTTCAGCTCTGAGGGAAGGGCATTTTGTGTTAACTCTGTTATGCAGCCTTTACTAAAAAGAGCAGCTGCATGAGGAGTGCAGTCATTTTACTCAATGGGGAGTTGCATACACTGGACTTTGAAAGACTCCATTTAAGGAGAAAAGAAAGAGATCGTCAAAGCTGGCATTTTTCAAGTAAATAACTCTTTAGCTTTGATGTGCTTGCTTCGTGCTGCCTTGTCAGGGGAGCAGGAAGATGTACCTTAAATCAAAGTGGACAACTGAGAATGAAAGCTAATAAAAAGATTACAATAAAAGGAAGGAATCCCTGTCATAAAAAATATACAAGACATGGTTTGGTATTCAGTGCAGCAAGAATTCAAGGGAAAGAAGGGTTGAGGCACAGCCTGGACTCAGAGACTTTTGATGAAGTTTTACCTGATACTTAAGACTCTCCAGAGTGATGAGAAAAATAATAATGGGGGGAGGGGGGAGAAATAGCCCCAACCATATGGTTTTTCAGTCACCTTGTAGAACTTCCTAGTGTTACCATTAGGAAAGAAAAATCTCTAACAAGCTAATATTAGTTTTGCTGAGCAGACAATAGTTTTGCTGAGCACAGAGTGTAAGCACCTGGCTTAGCCTTGTATTTTATAACCAAAATCATCATGATTAATATTTAGGGGGACAGTGGATCACTGACCCTGAGCAGACCAGTCATCACTACAGACCAGACGTGCAGGAGGCAACAGTACTTTATAATTGAGAGCATTTTTTACTCTGAAGGAAGTTTGAGCTCACTTCAGTGAGTGTTTCAAATGACTAGTCACTGCTGAAAAGAAGATGAGCCAGTTGGGAGTTTACTTCTCTTTCTCTGGGTAGCTGCTGGTTTGAGGTAGGTGGGTGTTTCTGGCCTGAAGATATTTCCCCATCTAACTCAGCATTGATGCAACCCTGAGGCTGAATCTGTTTTGCTGTGTGTGGCCCCATGCTGGGGCTCCCTGTGGTCCTCAGAGCTTCTGGGTTTTGCTAAAGCCTCAGAATGGAGAGAGCAAAGGGGACTGTCAGGATGTGTTTGTTCAAGTACATGGGGCACAAGTGGAGAAAGGATCTGCCCTTGTAAGAACAGAGGTGGTGAGGTACAAGAACAGGATGAACACAAGTCTGTCTAAACCTGCTTTTGAAACCTTGTGATACATAAAAGTTATTGGGGGAAGGGGAGAACCAGATGACCAAAACATCAAAGAAAACAAAAAGAGACAAAAGGGAAAGTCTTAGTGGAAGGGGAAGTGATGAAGTTCTCCCTCCAATACCTCTGCAGCAAATTTTTATTAATACTTTGCTCTAAGGAACCGTGAACTTCTCATCAGGACCCTCCACTTTACTTGCCAGGAATTCTGTAGGAGAAAGTGGTAGTATTGAAAAGTCCCATAAATAACCATGTTATTCTTCCAGATAAACACCTTTTTGACTTGACAGGTGAAACTAGATACTGCAGTTCTGAAGGAGAACAACACACAGTACTGTGATGAGCAGGTTTTTGGCTGAATCTCAAAATACTGTTTGCAGTTGTGTCTTTTATAGGGAAGAATTGCAAGAAGCTTCACCTCTTCAGGCAAGAGCCCTGCAACAAAAGGAGACTGAAAAAGCAATAAAGTAATAGTATCAGCACATCTCTCTCCCACTAATGTCCTGCTGTTATACGCATCCTAGAAAACTGTTCTCACAGTGTAGAAAATTGTGAAAGATTTCCAGGATACTTCATGCCAAATTACACCAGAACTGAGCTGCACAGCCCTCTGAATGTCATAACTCTTTTTATTTCATAGTCAATGCAAATGAATTAGTAATGGTTTGCCACTTACTATAAATAATGCCCTATTTCCTCCTTGTAGCTGTGCAGATCCTACAGGAGATGATGGTTTTGACAGATCATAGGCCCAACATAGCTGTTCCTCTGGAGACACTTTGGACTGGTGGAAATGATTTGCGCACAGTTTTAAGCATTGCATATCCATGAGCAGCTGGGTTTGAATTCCTTTTTTTCTAAGGTCTGTCCTGCTCTGTTAAAAAACCCCAACAGTCAAGTGACCAAACTGTGTTTGACAAAGACTCGGTTCTGGAAAAATGAAAAGATTGGAATTTATATCAAATAAAGACTGGGGTCTGAGCAACCTGGTCTACTGGAAGGTGTTCCTGTGCATGGCAGGGCGTTGTAATAAGATGATCTTTGAGGTCCCTTCTAACCCAAACCATTGCATAAATTATTTCAAGACATAGAATACGTTATAGTGATGCACCTCTCCTACAAAGGCAGGCTGAGAGAGTTGGAGTTGTTCTGCTGGGGGAAGAGAACACTCTGGGGAGACCATGGAGCCCCTGAAAAGATGGAGAGCAACATTATACTGGCAGGTAATGACAGAATGAGAGGGAATGGCTTCAGACTGACAGAGGGGAGATTTAGTTTAGATATTAGAAATTTTTGGCTGTGAGGGTGGGGAGGCCCTGGCACAGGTTGCCCAGAGAAGCTGTGGCTGCCCCATCCCTGGAAGTGCCCAAGGCCAGGCTGGATGGGGCTTGGAGCAAACCTGGGATTGTGGAAAGTGTCCCTGCCCATGGCAGGGTATAGAATGAAATGATCTTTAAGGCCCCTTCCAACCCAAACCCTTCTATGATTCAATGCTCACTACAATGCTGCGAAGCAATACTGCTCAGTATAAAACGTCTTTGGAAATAAACCCTGTCCCTGTTGTCCCTCACCAATCATCCCTGGCTTGTTAAAGCAGTCAGGGGAAAAAAACTGTTCTGTACTAATAGGCTGTGCTTAGAGGAAGTGTCTGGCTGGGGAATGGAGACAGCAGCAATACAAGTTAAAGGTGCTTTCATCAGCAAAGATTCACAGGCTCCTGTGCTCTCCTTTGGGAGCCATGAATCACTTGTAGTGTAGTCTGTTCATTGGGAATCACATGGGATAACTTGTCCCTGAAACTGCCTAAAGTACTCCCTAATGCTTTAACCTGGATTTGCAGAGCACAGAGCCTTGCTTTGAAGGGGCTGAATTCAGTGGCAATTCTGGTGTGTGGCACAGCCTGGTATTTTAATATCTGTTGTTCTTACTTGATAATGATCTTAAACCAGGCTATGTTCAGTGCTCCAGGAAACTGTGCACAGTGATATCCAAAGGAACGTGTAGGTTGTCAAGTGTTTGTAAATGTTTTACTTTGATTTTAGCAAAAACATGTGGTAGAGAAGAGATAAATAAGGAAAGAGAGGTTGAAGCAGCTACAACAGACTTTAATAGAAAACTGACAAGTTTAAATGTCAAGGCCATAATAGCAATTAATTCAAATTGTTTAATTATCCTTTTATAGCCAGATTTGCTCTTCGTGAAACAAAGCCAAATATAAATTAAATTGCCTCCTGCTGAAATACGGCCACTAAGAGACTAAGACATAGTAGGCATTTTACTTGAGGATCATTTTGTAACGACCCATCATTTTGGTTAAAATGAGGTGGGAACATCTCTTAAGGCTCCATTTTAGAACGCAAAAAGACAACATCTTGGATTATCTCACATAAATGTGTTTTGTATCAGCCCGAATGGCTGGAGACTTTCCTCAAAATGCTGGATGTTGCACTGGGGATGAATTTCTGTGCTTAGCTACGTTTCCAGAGGCATCCAAATGCTTCCCTGCCCTGGGCTTTGTGGTGCGTGTTTTGAGTAAGAGAGTTTGTCAGCAAACAATGCAGCATATTCCAGGAGAGCTTGGAAAGCAATTATCTTCCCTGGCACCCTCAGATCAAAACCCAGCAATATTGTGGGGCAGGGAGCTAATTGTTCCATCTGTTGCTTTGGGCCTCTCGGAGGGACAGGAGCTCTGTCTGCCACGTTGTCTAATGCCTGACACACCAAACATGAAGCGTAGTCTGTCCAGACAGCCCAGGACTCAGGAGTAGGCAACAGCAGGCTCTTGTGGAAGTTTGAAGTGCAATTTTGCTGTTATTGCTTTGGCTTTATTAAAACCTTAATGATTTCCAGTACATCATCGCAGTAGCCAGAGTTCTCGTGTGTGTTATCTGTCAGCCTGGAATCAATGAGGTTCCTTGTTTTCTATCACAACTTGCGTTGGGGACATTTTTCTGCCTGTTGGTTCAGTACGAGCCCGAACAAAGTAAAGCTTTGTGTGTGTGCGAACTGCTGGGCAAAAATGCATTTTGGTGTCTGCACAAATTGCTGTGGCCCAATATTACAGCTACATTTGCAGAGAAACCCTGAGTGTGCTGAGTTTGTATTGGTGGGCTGTTTTACTTTGTGTAAAAAATGTGCATTGGCTTTTCCATCTTCGAACTTGTCCTGCAGTGTCTTTATGTCCTTATACATATGTATGATGTTCAGATACATATTAGCATTGCTTTGTAATCTCACTCTTCTGAACTGCTTGGGGATTCAGGAATGGCACTTGCAAGATATTTGTGAATTAAAATTACAGACTGAGCTGTTTGCTGGTTTATACTTTTTGTTACTGTTCACACTGCATTTTAAAAAGTAAAAAGGCCTTAATGCACCTTTCTTGGTTCACATGCAGGCAGGGCCTGGAGCTTCAGCTTTCCATGCCAGGCCTCTGGCATCTTGTGTTACGGTTTTAGGAGCATAAAATAGTAAGAAAAAAATTCAAGCCCTGACAGGGAGGATTTCTGATTATTCAGAGTGTCTGTCAATGCCAGTTGATAATTTTTACTGGTCAGAACCTTCCATTGTTTAAATTGTGTATGAACATAAAATCAGGGAATTACTAAGATTGGAAAAGATCATCAAGTCCAATTATTGACATAGCAGTACCAGACCCACCACTAAGCCATGTCTCTAAGCACCAGATCTACACATTTTTTGAAGAACTTCCAGGTGATTTCGCCACTTCCCTGGGCAGCCTGACCGCCTTGCCAATGAAGAGTATTTTCCCTGATACCTTGCTATGCATTTCACAGTGTCTCAGTGACTGAAAAGTGTTAAAAGAGCTGGATTTGTATCATCTGATACAAACAGCTCTCCATTGCATTCACATTTCTTTCTGGGAGCTTCTTTATTTTAGATAAGTCATAAATCCAAGTTTTATCATGTTTGGAAATGGCTGCTGGTAAAGTTTGTCAGTCATTTGCAGAGTAGACATAAGACGAGAGATAGGAAGTTACTAACATTTGATGATGATTTGCTGTCTGGCTGTCTTTGACAGGACATGAGTGTGAGCTGTGGGTACTCATCTCTGGGTGTGTAACCTGGACAGGCTCAGCTGAAGACATATTCATGTAGATACATCCACAAACTATGATGGGATGGCAGTGGGCTTTCCTTCCTGAAACAAGAATGTCCTGTGTGGCTCCATATGTCAATATTGGCTTTATCAGGGTTGGTTTGTTAGGGAATGTTGTTGGAAGGGAGCTCTCATAAGCCTTATGAACATGACCAAGAGATGTGGGAGACATCATTCATTAGCTCAGCCTTCAGGTCATTATACTGTCTCTCATATGAAGAGCTCCTGAAGGCTGAAATAGCAGTTAGTTATTATAGGTACAGTGCTTCTGAAATAGCCAGAGATGGCAGAGCTCTGGAAGGATTGCAGTGCTGCTGACACTTCTGTCTTGCTGTGTGTAGAAAACTCTGCTCTTCCGCTGTGTCCAGTCCAGGTTTGGATTAATAAAATAATGAGGTTGTCACAAGATGCTTGTACAGTTTTGGATTTTAGTTGCTTTTGCTTTTGTTTCTTACATTATGCAGACCCCTGAAACTTGAGTCAGCTCTGCTGATTAGCTCATCAAACAGATGAAGTCCCCAGCACCAAACTTTGATCTTTGCTGTGTTAGAGATTTAAATGATAAAGCAAGTCTATGATTTTCTGTTGAGGAGTCAGAAATAAAAAGTACAAATTTAGAGAGCCCAGGAGATTTCTTAATAGTCTAACATTCTATTTATGGTACTTTGTTTTGCAATATGTTCCACTTACATCTCTTTCCTTCTCTAAATACCATTGCTGAGCCTTCCAGCCAGAGACACAATGATGTGCTTTGTTTGCTCAGACTTGGGCTCATGGGGGTGTAATCCAGAGAAAGCAAAACTGAAGCACCAACTTGAAGCTTCCTGCCCATTTAGTTGGCACACGGGATCCAAGGGAGCAGCTCCTTGTCTTCCCAGTTAAGGGATGAGAGGAGTGGCTGTACTGGGAGCTGCTGCCACTGATGTTGGTTGCGAAGAAATCGTTCCATATGAGGCATTGGCACAGATTGCCCAGAGAAGTTGTGGCTGCCCCATCCCTGGAAGTGTTCAAGTCCAGGTTGGATGGGGCTTGGAGCAATCTAGAAGGTTGTCCCTGCCCACGGCAAGGGGTTGGAACTGGATGACCTTGAATGTCACTTCCAACCCAAACCATTTCGTTTCTCAACCTATTTGTGGTGGCAGCAGCAGCAATTCAGAGAGTGAACGTTGCAGATCTCTGACTTAATATCATTGTCTGAGGTAAAAGGCACCTTAGCACAAGGAGCTGTGACCACCAGGTCCCATTTGTTACATCTGGGCCTACAGCACTCCCTGCCTCCCTGGGAGAGGGTGAAGGTGCCTCTTTCTAAGACTGAGTAATTTCCCTGAGCCATGTTCAGTGCACAAACTGTGAATCAGGCCATGGTGAAAAGCTGAATTTTACTTTATTAACTCCCTGAAATTTATGGTTTGAAATTGAGAAAGGAATCAGCTGCCTTCCTAATTTGTAAGGTTAATATTTAGAATTTAAAATTTATGTGAGTGTGCTTTTAGACGGATGCTACTATTTTCAACTGAAACTTAAAAACACAAAGATCAAAAACGTGAATAGGTAGTTTTGAGTTAGAAGTTAAAGATTATTGGACTGGCTATAGGATAAAAACAAACCAAGTTTGGATTTAAGGCTGATTTTTGAACGATTGTTGACTGTATAAAGTAATATTGATTTAATATTGAAGCTGCTGCAGTTCAGAAACAGCACACTTTATCCAGTGCCTGGGACTGCCGTTACACGAGGAAAACTGTGAGATTTTTCTCCCTCCCTCTTATTTTCAATACCCAGGTATATAATTTAGACAGTCATGGCTGCACTATCTTCTTTGCCCCTGCACTAGTGGATGCAGGATTTCCTTTTTAAAAGTTCCAAACCAACCTATTCCCAAGCGGTGATGGACTTGGAGGTCAGGAATTTCACTTTGTTTAACATGCAACAAATATCTACTACTCGAAATGCTAAATAGCTTGTAAGAAAATGTATTTAAACTAAATACAAAGCAAAGCAAATGTCCCCAAAGGTTAAAACATAAATAAACTCCCAACGAAGCAAATAGGTCTGCAGATACTGAAAAAATTACCTCCCACGTGAAATGAGTTTCATGATCTTGATACTATTTTTGTTTAAAGACCCTTAAGCAAGTATGTACTTACTGGCTGCTACAGCAGGAAGGTCAGTGAGGAACAGATTCCTGAGGCTGAAATTGCAGGTGCCTTCCGGTAGAGTCACATCCAAGGAAAGCTGAAGCATCCCAACAAGGCAGAGGAGGATTTTTGCCTGCGGTTGCTCTTGTGCTTTCTTTGTTGACACCAGTTTCCTCAAGAGTCAGAACTGAACCCTCTCACGTCACCTCCACAGATCAGAAAGAAGTAAAATCTGAGGCAAGAACAATCCTTGGTTTGATTTTTGTACCTTAACATAGAACAGACATGACAGGAACAAGCCTCCTCTCTCATTTTTAAAACCAAACAACAACCTTAGGTGCTGGGTTGCTCTGTGAAGATTTATTTCATGTGCAATAAAACATACAACCTAAGGAAGTCAGGCTTCTTGGAGTGCATGGACCACCAGAGAGATAAACCAGGCAGACAGATGCACTGACATTCCCGTGGGCTTTAGTAGTTGGTTTTATAGCCATGAAAGTCAATGACATGTAGTAAACGTGACCTGACGCACTTTAAATAACTTTGTGGTTTGGTGGTATTCCATGCTCTAAAACATGAAAGATTTTTGGAATATAGATGATCTTGGCAGAGCAAACCTTGAGTGTTTGACTGGCTCAGAGAATATTGCAAATGAAGTGATACGAGGAATTGCATAAAAATGAAGTTTCAGTTCCTGGAAGAGGCTTGGATAATATAAAGGTGCAGATAATTTGACATTTATCTATTTTGAATTTTGATTCGTTTCTGTAGTTGTAGATGCTCTGTTGATGGAAGTGTATGTTTGTATTCTGTATATCAGCCTGGAAGGAGGAACTCATGAATTTACAAAACTTTCAGGGAACCTTGAGCATCAGGAAAATAGGATTAGTGCACAGGGAGGCAGTTTTGGTGGTGAGGAGCTCTTGGCTCTGCATGGGACAAAGACCCTTTCTCCCCTATTTTTTTAGCGCTTGTGCAGATAATTCCAGCAACACTGCTTTGCCTTTTTTAAGTCCCCATATGCTCACAGCTTAAAGAATTAGGCCATATTTGCATCTCAGGCCACAGAGGATGCAAAGCAGAATGCAGAAATCCTTTTAAGAGTAATATTTAACAGCAAAACAGCATCTGTTTTGTCATAACCAGACACAGAATAGTATTTAATTATCTTTCTTAAAATGAAAATCCTGAATGATCCTGGATCAGTGACCCTGAAACCATGGTTGTTTCCTGTGATTCAGGATGGGGATTTAAATGGGAAAGAAAATCAGCGCTGGATGATATTATGGAGGTGGGTGAAAGAGGAAGGAAAAAAATGGCAGAAGGGATAAATTGAATATGTCGGTACAGGCAAAAGTATTAATGCTGCAGAGTAGTACACCACAGGGATGGGGCTGATGGTAATGGGAATCCACGGAAAACAAGTCTGGGAAACGGCAGAGGTCTTTTTCACTATTAAGCCTATGAACCTTTAGGCTACTCTCTATTAAGGGTGTGCAATAAAACATTCTCAGGTTGTTTCCAGACCACATTTTATGGCAGTGCCCACAACAATATAGTGAAAGCACTGGCTGCCTTTTATAGAGGCTTCTGGAAGCGTGAAATACCTGAGAAATACATTGGAGAAGTGCTTGAAAACACTTTGGGTCTGCCCTCAGGCCACTGCTCTAATGCTGGGCTGCTCGCTTCTCTCTTGTATTGTTAATCTTCCCTTTCACCGTGTCCTGGGTTCCGCCGGTCCTGCAGCGGGGAAAATCAAACTGTCATTGACGACAAAGGTGTTTGAGGAGTGTGTCCGTGCTGGATGAGATCTGGGAGCTGGCTGCCCTCTCAGTACCATCCCATCTCTGTACATAAAGATCCTTAGTAAATCAACATTTAGCAATATATCCTTTTTAGGGTGGCTAAATTTGAATGCATTGTGATGAAGGAGTCCAGCTGAACTGCACTGCCTTGTTCTTCTAAAATCCTTCATTAAGCAGTTGTTTAATTGCCTCTGCAGGTCAGGATTCCAGACTGGTTTTCTTTCCCATCCATCCCTTGAAGTGAGTGCTGAGTTTTAAGCAAGGTTTCCCTTTGCCCCTAGTGCTGTATATTAAATTGACCAACCGTGGTCTATTCCCATATCATGTTTTATGTCTCTTCTAGTATTTGCATTTCAAACTGTATTTAACTGAAAAGGGAGCATCAATCAATTTCAAGTGAGCTGCAGTTGGATGGGAAAAGGATTTGATGCAAATTCATTGTTTGACAGGTTCAGCCCACCCTTACTGTCCTTATGGTCTCTCAACAAACGCTGTAAATAGTCAATTTTTTTCTTTTTTGGCTGAAGGATCTTCTGCTTCCTAAACATAAATTGAGTATTTAGTATGTTTTTTTCAATGTTTGGAAATCCAGTGATTGGATTTGGAAATTCTGAGTGTTCCAATATGTTCCATTCAACTAACTACTTGTTTTCCCTTGCCCACAATAATCCTGGCTTAAAATTGTTATTTTTCATGGAAAGTGTGAGCTAGTCCCTTGTGATCATATTATTCATAAAGCACAGTATGAAGGATGACAAGCACAATTTTTTAGAGGATGCAAAATGGACACAATTTAATAATTGTACACAAGAGTAACTGAATTGTTCCTGAGCATGCAGGGAAATAACTGGCATAACCAGGTTATGGAATCACAGAATGGTTTGGATTGGAAGGAACCCTAAAGTTCATCCAGTTCCAACTCGCTACCATGGTCAGGGACACTTTCCACTTTCCCAGGTTGCTCCAAGCCCTGTCCAACCTGGCCTTGGACACTTCCAGGGATGGGGCAGCCACAGCTTCTCTGGGCAACCTGTGCCAGAGCTTGGTCAGTGTGGAGTTTTTGGCCAGAAATTTGTATTCAGTCCTTATCAATGAGAAGTTGTGTCTCAAGTCTCATAGTGGAGAGATAACATTTGTTCTGATATGAACAGCTCATTTCACATATTTTTGTAGTGAGTAAAGAAGCTGGAGCTTAACAGCAGTGTGGGCTCCTGTTTGTAAACAGAGACATCATCGAGTGACCCCAGGTAGCTCAACTCCAGTTGTCTTACTTCCAAATTTGAACATGTTAGAGACACTCTGCTCTGTATCATCTGCACGTGCTCAGTGAACCTCTGTGAGCTATAGCTGAAGAATTTATTAAGAATGAAAGCAAAGAGGTCCTGCAGGAATTGCTTTAAAAACTAGTACAAATTAATAAGGAATTATGTCTACTCCTAAAGATTTTTAAGGCTTCCCTATAAAATTCTATAGCAGGAATAAAATTAAGTGTTAGGTTCTATACAATGATATGAAAGCACTACATATAGAATGTAATAGAAAATTAAATATTTCGTAGGGTACTTTCTCTTAAGGGATAACTAAACAGTCTGCCTGGACCTTTAATCAATACGAAATTAAATTTGAAAAGGGAATAAAAGTAGTGGCAACTTTCCTGCAAAGAGAAAATCACAATATATCACAGTCCTGGGAGCATAAGCAGATCTGAAGTAGAGCAGAAACGTTTCAGCAGCAGAAAATGACAGGGGAAAATGTCCTCTGAATAGTATTTACACACCAGGGAAGAGCTGCTGTCAGTGTGCCCCAGTGTTCCATAGGGGGAGTGAAGTCATCTATGACCCAGAATGTGAAATGAGGGAAGGGCAGGTTCCAGTCTCTAGAGTGTCAAATAAAGGTGGCTTTTCTTTTCTTTTTTTTAATGGCCTCAATAATTTTACCTGTGCTCTTTATTCAGTAGTAGCACAGTGAGTAGCATTGCACATGAGTGTTCCCAGGCAGACCTGGACATGGACAGTAATTCAAATCACCAGAAACAGAGTGCAGAGGTGTAAGAGCACATTGCAAATTACACATTCTGTGTGGAGAATCACAGAACAATTTGGGTTGGAAAGGACATTAAAGATTAACTTGTTCCAGCCCCTTGCCATGGGCAGGGACATCTTCCACTATTCCAGGTTGCTCCAACCTGGACACTTTCAGGGACGGGGCAGCCACAGCATCTCTGGGCAACCTGTGCCAGGGCATCCCCACCCTCACAGGGAGGAATTTCTTCCGTATATCCAGTCTAAATCTATTCACTGTCAGTGTGAAACCTTTCCCTCTTGTCCTGTTACTCCAGGCTCTTGTAAAATAGTCTCCCTCCATCCCTCTCGTCATCTCCCTTCAGGTACTGCAAGGCCACAGTTAGGTCACCTCAGTTATGGCCATGAGGTGTTATTTTATCTGTAATTGCATAAGCTCCAGATAATATGTTACAAACAACATCCAAGTTCATGATCCATGCTGTGTTGAGGGAATTTCATCAGTTCCCACAAATATTTGGCAGCAAGTGTGTTTTGTTTTTCAGGGGGTTTTTTTGTTTTATTTTGGTTTTTTGTGTGTGTGTGAAATGACCAGTCATCTTCCTCCTCCCCTTCCTTCTCCTCCTAGTTTAAAGGCTTAACCACTCTTAGGGCATTTTGTACTAAAAACATTTTTTTCAGCTAACTGACCTGTTTCAGTTCTCTTTACTATAAATGAAACTAATATTCAAGTTTCTTTAGAGCTACAATATAAAGAAATGTCAGTGGCATCTTATAGGGAATTTGAGGTTTTAAAAGAGATATATAAGGAAAGGACAAATAAAGGGAAGAAAACAGACCAATTTCATGGGAAAATGGGTACTTGGAGAGGTGCCTCTTATCTGTGCATGTCATTGTAGCACGGTCATATTGATATTTTTTGATGTTCTGTTTTGTTTGCTCTCCATTATGAATGTGGTAGATGAGGTGTATTTTAGTCCTAGATATTTCAAATCACTTTGATGCTCTTTTAAAAACTAATTTTTAAAGCTGATGCATTGAAATATGACAAAGGTGTTCTAACATAAGAGCTCTCAAATGTCCTTGTGCCATTGACCGTATCTTAATAATATCTCACATCACATTAAAGTCACATAAATCATTTCTCCCTCCACCCTGTCCCTCTCCCATATCAGAAATGAGATTGCTGTGTACCTGCAAAATGCTTTTTTCCTGGAAAATGAAAGCAGAGCCCTTCAGTAGCCAGCATTTCAGATGGAGCCAGTAGCATGTTTTCAAGTAGTTCTGTCAGATTTAAAATAACTTCTGAGGTTTTTAACATTTATGCCAGTACTGTGAAATAGAAGATGGCAAAAAGAAAAAAAAACACTGTTTTATTCTTTGGGCTGTGCTTGTGGCTGTAAATATTTTATAAAGCTATGGTAAGCCTACAGGTAAATATCCAGTTTGCCCATTGTGACTAATTAGGAGATATCTGAGGCTTCTACTGACACAGTGCCTTCAAAAACAAATGGCCAGGAGCACAGCAAAGAGAAATTCCTTATTGACTTGTGCTGCTTTATGTTTTTACCTTTATGATGTGCTGCTGCAGACAACATTAGATGTCTGTCTGCTCCAACAAAAATCTAATTGAGCTTCCTGCTCTAGTGATAATAACGTTAGAATAGATGGACTCACGCTTTGCTTTCACTCCCTATATATTTAAAATTAAGCAAACAATAAGAAGCAAGGAGAATATCTGTGTTTTATAGCTGTAGCCGTTGGCAAGAGCAGTGTATGAGTCTATAAATTCTGTTTGATATTGTTGGATCTCTTATATGGCAGCAAGGTTGAAATGAAAGAGTTTTGCTGCAGAGAATCCAGGAAGGAATAACATTCCAGCCTGGTGGTGTTTGGATATAGGAAGGTGGCCACAGCTTTGAAACCAAGGTGTTCTCTTTGTTTTCCTTTCTCCTTCCTCAGAGACTGGGAGAAATAGTTTTGAATGTAACTTAGCTATCCATGCAACCTTCATTGTCATTTTTTTTCCCCATCTACAAATAACTTGCTGAGGGAAAATGTGGCCAGAGAAGATGTTTTATAGATGCCTTTGAAGATGTAAAATCAGTAAATGGAGCCTGCAGTGGCATAAACATCAAAGATCAGCCCAAGGAAATCAAAGCATTTCGTTGAGTATATCAGCTTGCCCATAAATTGAAATGTTTCAACTGCTGTGTGTATCCTCAACACTGGGCACCTTACTATTGATTTTGATGCCACCCAAAGATAAAAGGATGTTTGGTACTTAAAACCTGTTTTTTTCTCTAGAATTCTGCATCTCAATTGTAAAACAACGGTTTTGTCAAACTATGCCAAAATTTGTCTTCCTTAAATACCCTGTTTTTAAGAGTTTGGGGGCACAGCCAGCAACCTTCTTGCTGAAAACTGTCAAGGGACCAGTCACTATTGTCCCAGAACTGGTAATGGGTGATCGTAGCAATCAGCTTGGCTGGTTAAATTATTTTACTAATTGATACTGCAGTATTTTATTAACAGATATTAAATGTCACTAGACTTATGTAGAGAGCATGGGATCTATAACGAAATAGATGAGTATTAAATGCATATTACGTAGAAGGATTTACCAAGGTGGCTAATTCTCCTGGACTCCTAGTTTGTGTTAATGTGCTGGAAGAGACGTGGGTGTGGATCTGCTGAGGGTGGAAGGAGGAAAGAATATCCCACTATTAGTTGGACATGGATGTCATGGCATTATAAATCAGTAGTAACACAGTAGAACCATCACCAGCTCCTGCATCTCAGACTTTTCTTTGTCTCCCAGACTCCTACATCAGGCCACTCAAGGATTAATACATACAATGCACATTTATGTTATTATTGTTGTCCTCTTGTGACTTTAGAGATTGAAAAAACCAAACTGACTTCTGTGAGTTTCACCTTTTATTGGCCACTATTGAAGTGTGTTGCAAACTGAATCTCTTTGTTTTGGCGACAAAATCTTGTAGGGGCAAGTGAAAGACCCTTCTCAGTGCAATGCAGAGAGTGAACCTCCTGATATTGAGCCTGAGGTGTTAATATGGCAGGTGTTGGTTCCTTCCAGGAAGCGTAAAATTGGTGTTTTGACACAATTTTATGTAATTATTATCTTTGAATCTTGTAAACCACTGGGTATTAACAGTGGTTTTTGTTTGGTTGTTGTTTTGGGTTTTGAGGTTTGATTTTTTTAAAACCAATTTTGTGAGTTAAGTGCATTTTATGCAATACCACCTACTGCTGTTTATTGCTTATAACAGTAGGTTTATTTTGATATGATTCTGTTTCTGTTGAAATCTTGTTTCTTCGATAATTTTCAAATTCCTTTAGTCTCTGTGGCTAATGCTTCAGTTTCTGTTCCTCCAGCTCCACATAGGCAGTGCCAGGGGAAAGTGATGTTAAACTGGTAAGAGTGGAAAGGAGAAAAGGAACAACTTTGGCAGCTTGACATTACAATAGCAGTTTAATAATTGTACCCTGTTAAAGCCATGCTGCTGGCTCTGATGTGGTGTCCCTGCCAGCCTGGCCTACAGAACAAAAGTTCAATGTGATCCACTAGTTTTATTTTTTGTATAAATGAGAAAATTCCTCTCATGTTCCTCCCTCTCCAACCTTGCCCAGACTCAACTCAATCCATTTAATTCCTCTCCTTTGGCATTAATGGAGTTAGGGAGGTATGATAAATGGAAGAAGCTGTTTGTTTCTTTGCTGCTCTTGCAATCAGCCAGGTTTGGTCCATTACCATATGTCCCGTGGTCATCCATGCGAATCCTAAAAACTCATTAGATGCTTGATCCAGTTGCCGTTCCTGCTGCCTGAATGGAAAACTTTGTTTTGTTTTCCCTGTCTCACCTCAAAAGCTTTTCTCCATTCCTCTGAGGATTTTATTGCTTTCAAAGGCTGCAAAGTAATATTCTTGACCAAGAGGTTGGAAGTATTGGGGGAGTTTTTACAGGAGATGGGTTTGGGTGAAAGAGGAAAGATTGCGTGAGATTGGATCCTTCTGCCAGGCCAGATTAGTTGGCAATGCCTTTCCAAGTGAGCTGTTACACATTGGACCATTGCTACACTTCTCCATTTTACAAGTTTTCTCGTCCCTTTCTGAGAAT